>VXAL01014703.1:0-123919 GCA_013399475.1 Chauna torquata
GCAGGGTCCTAGCTCCCCGCGCAGGGCCCGGCTCCCGCCCCCGGAGGGCCGCGCAGCAGCGGGGGGCACTTCCCGGGGCCCCCGCCGCGCATCTGCCTGCGCCGCGACCCGGGAGCGAGCGGCGTCGGCTGGCGCCTGGGTCGCTCTGCCCCTCTGCGGAACGAGGAGCTTCGTAGTCTTCACCTGAGAGCCACTTGTTTTCGATACATAAAAAAAATTAAAAAAAAAAAAAAAGCGAGGGTAATTATTATTAAAATATGCAAGGCATCGGCCCCCGCCGAGCCGCCAAGGAGATGCAGCCGGCAGTGGGTCCTTTTCCACCTGTTGGGCTGCTGTCCCGTGAAAACAAGCCCGGAGGTTGCGTGGGCAGCAGCAGCGGGGTGGCTGGGGTGTGCCGGGGGCTGAGGGTTTTCGGGCTGTTGTTCTCTGCTCCTGCTTTCCCGGGTTTGCCAAGCAGCCTTGGGAATTTCTTTTCATTGCTGGCATCTGGCTTCTAAACAGGAATAACAGATTCCTTCTTGGCATGTTCTGGGTGAGAGTTACTGGGAACCAACTTTGTCACAGCTACGTGCAGGAGCAGCAATCATCCTTCATCACCTGGTTACAGCCCGTGAGTTGCAGGAGGCTGTCCCCCGAGGGGCCTGGTCCTGCCTCTCCCAGAGGTACTGCTGAGCCCAAGCTGGAGTTTGATGTCATTTGATGTACTGCAATGGCACCATGGCTCTCCCGGCCCTACCACAGCCTTTCCCACACAAGCACGGGCAAATCACTTCTTTTCTCTCCATCTGTGGTGTGCTTGTAAACACCGTCTCATTCGCTCACCTCGGCAGGACAGGGAGATGTCCCTTCCCCATGCACATTCAGTGTCTACTAGCCAGGACCAGTCTTGGTGGGGATGAGGAGGGCTACAGGAATACAAGCAGTAAATAACAGCAGCACACCTGGGTGATTTTTCAAGGCTCTTCCTACACAGGCGCTCCCTTGCTGATTCCTGCAATGATCACCTTAAGCCCTCAAGCATGAGATCAGAGCAGCATCAAAGCCATAGGAGCCAGCTGCAGGCATCGCAGCTCCGAGACAGAATTTCCTTGTAACAGAGCAGCTGCAGATGATGTTTCTTTTTAGTGTATACACAGAAGCCGCTCTGGGATGGTGGGTTTATAGGAAGCACAAGTCAAAAGAGTAAATAATGAAAATCAAAGCAACAGCAAAGGTGAAAAGAACCCTTTAAACTTCAAAGCAAGGCACCGGATTGCCCCAGAAGTTCTGCAGGGATCCAGGTGAAGCTGAAGTTGGGAAAGATGCAACAGTGGCCACAGGGAGGATATAACTGTTGAAGGGTTGTGGTCTTGAAAGGACCACAGAAAATCCAGTGGTTAGCATATGTGCCCTCAGCTCCCTCTCAAGATGCAGGATGTGAAGTGGTTATGTGCGGAAATTCATTGCACCGATGTCTTTTGACCACCCCTTCTGCTACCTGAGAACTGGGACACCTGGGGGCGGGGTGGGGGGGGACGACTGTTGCTTGGAGAGCTGGAGATGGCCTGAGCAGAGTCAAGGAATCAGCATCCATCTATGCTGCTGTTTTAGGGACACCTTCCCGGCAGTTGTATGCACCAGGAGCACCCGAGCAGCTGTCCTTCCTGGTCTCGTCCTTCATCGGCAGTGGTTTCATGTTGTAACTGGTCTGTTACTTGCACCAAAGGCAAGAATGAAACACGCAGATGGTGTGTGTAGGAGAGCACGGGGAGGGCACTGCTTTTCAGGCAAACACCTTATTTACCAACAGTGCAGGCTCAGGCAGGAAGAAAGCCTTTTCAAATTCACAGTGAATTATTTTGAACAGAAAAAAAACACCCTCACTCTGAATTCTGAGAAGCACGAAATGTCCTGCACCAGTGTTTTGGGAGGAAACAGCCTCTGTTTTCCACTTTGAAGAGACATTTGTTTCAAGGTCTTCTGTCACAGGATTCTCCAAACTTAAACAGGAGATGAAATGTTTCATTCAAGATGCTTTTTGTCCCTTCTGGTACTATGGTTTAACTGGCAAACTGATAAAACCAATTATTTACAGAGTCCTCACGAGCACAGAGCCCAGGGGGCCCTCCTGCCACAATGAATGAGGGTTTGATCATGCAGTCCTTACCGCCAGCCTGCGCAGGGGCCGCAGAATCAGCCCTGGGAGAAGAGGAGGCAATGCCAGCACTGGACCAAGGTCCCAAAGCTCGTAAGGCTGGCAGGGTTTCAGAGGGAGCCACAGAGTCCTGTGCGAGCCTGGGCACATCTGCAGCCCCTTCTGAATCCTGCTGTTCTGTCTCAAAAGCTGCTTTGGAGTGTCAGTCATGAAACCCGGGCTGCCTGTTCCCGTGGTGGTGGCCGGTGTCTGTAACCGCAGGCTGGAGCAGCAGGTGAAGGCAGAAGGCAAAGCGCTGCCCTCCTCTTCCTTCTGCACAGGGCTGCGCGCCCTTGGCTTGGCAGTGCCAGAGCCAGCTGCCTTGTCCCTGAGGGCATCGCCATGCCCCAGGGTGACTGCTCTTCTCCTGGGCTGCATCAGGAGGCCTATACTGATGGAAAATTGATGTAAGTGGAGAAAAGTATTAACCCAAGGTGTTTAGGAACTTGTTTCTGAGAAAAATCAGGCTCTTGGCATTTGCAAACCCCTCAGATGTTTCTCAAGGGTGGAGCTGCAAGGTGACCCACAGGAGGACTGGAGGACCCTGGGCAGAGCAGTCCCACAGGGCTCTGCTGGAACACGCCAGGCTCGAGAGCACTGCTGGCAGGGCTGGGGACAGCAGGACAAAGAGCCACCGGTGTATTTGCAGGCAGCTCTGAAGGGCTGCATGGAGGGGAATTTGCCATTCCCACCTCCTGTCCCTGCTCCACATCATCCGTCAGAGGACAGAGCGTGGTTCAAGCCACTGTTCTTGATGCTCACTCTCCTCGTGGTAATGAAATGGGGTTGTGCTATGACCTGGCCAGTGTGCACTGTGCTCTGGGAGCCACGCAGCTTCCCACACCAGGGTTTCCCACGGGTCTCCTCCCTGTGCCCAGAGCCGTGGGACATCCCAGGAGAAGGTGGTTACAGGGTCTTTTTGGAAAACTTGTAGGATGAAACCCCCTCCATAAGCCTGAACTCTCTTCTCCGAGCTGGGGCACGTCCTGCACGGTAGAAACATTTATTTACTCTACCAGGGCATTTGTTCAACACAGCCGAGATTTTGTCTTTTCAGGCTCACTGGGCAGACCGGGCACAGCAGCAGATGCTGCATCTGGGCTCACACGACATCATTAACTGCTCCAGCTGGGCTCAGGCTTCCCACCGATACGGACAGCAATGATATATGAAGCAGACAGGACACGGTTTGATTTTAAGGTGCTGGAGTGAACTGGCAGTGCTTATGGATATTAAAAAAAACACATTTGGAGACTGAACAAATGTGATGTGAACATTTTCCAAGGAGTATGCAGGGAGTGGGAGGACAGCCCAGGCCGTAGGAAGAGCTGGTGCATGCTGTCCCAAAGGGTGACAAGAGCATTGACGACAGCAAGAACTTTGCTCTCAGCCTCTGCTGCTATGTCAGGCCAGGCCTGAAGGAGCCTCCACATCCCTTTCCTCCATGGACAGTCCCTCTTTCAAGTTAGTTTGTTAGTGCGAAAAGATCACCAAATGGATACGTGATCTGATCCTGAGCGTCAAAACAGTTCTTGCTGTCATCTTGGGAATGGGAAAGATGCCATTGCCTGCTTTTTCTTTATGGTTCTGCTCTTTTGGCACTCTCCCCAGCTCAGGGCTTAAAACATTACATTCCTCCTAGGGATCAATATGTGAAAAGAGAAGATGTACACAGGAAATGGTGGGGAGGAGAAGAGAGCTGGCAGCATTCGGGAAAAAAAAAAAAAAGGAAAAATCTAAGCAAACTAAACACCAGGTGTTTCAGCACAGTTTCAGACTGGAATTTGCGCCTATGCCATCCTTCCATCTGATGTCACATGTCCAGCACAGGACCATGAGCTGGTAGTTTGATGTGTAGCCACCAGAATCACTCCCAGGCAGGACACCCATATTCTGAATAGCCTGTAGCTCCTGACACAAGCTTTGGGGACAAGCAGCTGCAGGAACAGGAGCGATTGCTCCTCTTCACTGCAGAAATGCACCTACCTCTGGACTGAGACAAGCTAGCTCCTTGTCATCCTGCAACACAACGGTTCAGGGTAAGGGAAAAGGAACCAGGAAGGTCACAGAGACAACAAACAGTGCCGTTGGGATGCAAACTGTATTTCACACAGTGATTTCTCAATAGCTGGGAAAAAGTTGGGCTTTGGGCTCTCCAAAGTGCACAGCTGGATTCAGAGCAGCGCCTGCACATGCAGAAGATTGTGCTCACGACCAAACCCCATGGAGAGATCTGGCCAGCTCCAACCCTGCCTGACCTTCTCCATATCTGCAGGGACAGCTGAGGCACACCATCATCTGCCGGCCCGGCAGGATGTAAGAGAGGCAGAGAGGGTGGCACAGTTGCATTTATTGTTAATGCCCTTAAGGCATTTCTGCCTGGAGATGTGGGGATTTCAATGACCTCTCTCCGCACTGGCTCAGGAATGTTTATACAGTAGTAAACAACGCTAACTTCTGTGGCAGAGTTCAGCTGCTGCAATTGTGACAGGTGCCTGCACCAAGCCCACGTTCTCTCACCTCTTTCCTTCTTGGAAGCTACGAGGCATTTCAGGGTCTCTTTACATACCTCCCCTGTGAAGCTCTGGTCCAGCAGGAGGGAAATGTTCTTCTCGCTCAAGTGCCTGAACTTGAGGGACACATTTTGGAAGGACTGTTTCTTGTCATGACTTAGGGAGGCATGGGAAGCTGCGGTCCATGGTGCCACCCCAACAGGGCTGTGATAGTGAGAGCTCACCGGGGAGGTGGCTGCCCTTTGCTGCCGAGCAGCTGAGACCTGGCACACCTCAGTGCACTTTGCCAGTCCAGTGTGCTGTCTGCAGGGGCAGCTGCTCTCACCTGGAGCAGCTCAGCAGCCCCTTTTCCACCACTGGCTGAAAGCATCATTCACTCAGGGGAAGGGAGCATCCTCTGTCCTGCTACCACCCGCTCCCAGATGTGGGCAAGCAATGGGGCCATCTCTCCTTCCATCTCCACGTGGGGCACACCAGGACCATCGTCCCCCACGGCAGCCCTAGGAGCCCCTCATGGTCATGCCACCAGCATCCCCTCTGAGTCCATGGCAGAGCAGGGCTGCTCTCCAGACCAGACCCCATCCTGCAGCCAGCTGCTCTCCGCTGCCGACACTGCCATTTGCACCCTTCCCACCTCCACACCCTTGCAAGCACCTGTGGCGCGCCTCAGCCCATGCCCACGAGAAGAACATGGAGAAATGCCAGCGCTGCTCTCTTCCCCAGCTCCAGGATCTCCCTTGAAACACTGACCTAGATCAGCCCCGCTCCACACACAAGCTTGGGCTGTGCTGCAGCCAGGCGTGGTGAGCACTGCTCTTGGGGATTTCACCCTCCAGTAAAATAATCCTCACACCTCATCGGGTGGAAATCTGGACCAACGCAGCCCCCTCGCCCTTGGTTTTCTCCCTCACTATCCCAACCCCTCTGGCTGCCAAAAGCAATCAGCTGCAGCTGAAGTGCAGAGAAGCCGACTCCGAGCCACGGCAGCCACGCTCGGTGCCCTCCAGCTTCTGCGCTGCAAAACTAACGGGGCAGAAATGCCTGCGCACGCACAGGCAGTGCCTCTCCTGGAGAGAGATGCTGGCACTAGGATCTGGTAATTGCCAGCACGTTGGGAATGAGAGATCTTCCCCTAATACTCAATAAGCTCCAATCTTAATCTTGTTTGTCGTTGTTAAGTCTCAGAAAAATCGGGCCGATGTGGTGAAAGGAGGTGAAATAAAAAGATTCAAGAGGATACTGAAGTCTCTTCAAAAAAACTGAAGAGAAATAATCTTCAAAGGTTCCCACGAGCCTGCACGCCCTGGCCTGGAAGAGCTGCACGGATAAACATTGCGAAAGCAGCTGGAGCCTTGCAGGTGTTGTTTTTTAGCCTGATGTTTTGCGAGAGGAAGGAGAAGATCAAAAAGCAGCAGTGGGAACTGAGCACCTAGGACTGGGGCAGTGGGGTTATGGGATGTACAGCAAGTGGGGTTGGGAGCACACTGCAGGCTCCCCGTGGGGCACAGCACCGGGGTCTCTCCCCTCTGGGTATCCCCCAGACAGCCAATGCCCAGGTGTTCCTGCAGCAGAGGTGGCTTCCAGAGCTGTGTACCCAACATCATCCGCTGCCATGGGTACTCTTATCCTCCCTGACAGCCCAAGGCAATGTATTGATACTAAATAAGGCTCTGGCCCAGAAGGCTCTTCCCTTTCACCTTGCAAAAAGTGTACCTGTGAGGAAGAGGCCAAGGAGCATCCCTCGGACATCCAAACGCATCTCAACACATGCACATGCCCATGCACCACAGGAGGACGTGCCCAGCCCCAGGGTATTTGGGGAGGGGACTGAGGTGCAGGGATGCAGCTAAGCAGAGAGGAGTCCAGCGGGGGTCCTGCAAGGGAGGGCAGCCTGGGAAGGCAAACCACCAGCTACTGGGGGAGCTTTGCAGCAAATTTTCCCTTTGTTGTCACCCATGGGTTTGGTGGACATGGTACTCCTGTCTTCCAGGAGGCTGTTAGAGAATGCCTTTCAAGAGCAGTCAAATCCACAAAAAAAAAAAAAAAAGCAAGCCGTAATTACACCCACACAGCTCTCCACACACTGCGCTAAGCTTCACCCCCTTGTCAGAAATGCACCCGCACTGATGGAGTGGATATGTTGATTAAAAATCCCCCAAAATGAATAGATCAAGAGAAATCTGCCTTATCCCTGCAGCAAGGGTGAAGTGCTTTTTAATTAAGGACAAAGAGATGCAAATGTCCTGAATCATCACAAGCAAATAGCAAAATAGCACCTGTCAGAATATTAAAAAACAAGCACTCAGCGTTCCCTTGTGATCAGCTCGAAGGAGGCCTTGAGTTAAAAAAAAAAAAAGAAAAAATCCCACCTAGAGTTGAAAAATGTAGTAGACTGAGCTAGAGGTAAGCAAACGGCTCAATGAAAACAAGCGGGTGTTGCTCACTGGTGATTTTGGCGCGGGAACAGAAGGGTCAGACGTGCTCCCGTGAGACCTGCCTGTGCCAAAGGAGAGGGTATTTCAGTTTTTCCAGCAATGAGACCAACAGGGCTACTGTTAAGAGCTTTGCAATGTGACCGCTGCAAACCCTTCTCTTCCTTGCTGTGCATTTGTTTGCAAGGCAGCCCAGCAACGTGAATGAAGGATCCTGTACCTGTTCAGAGCCTTTATTAGTGGGATTGCTTGCAGGGGAAACTGGCTGGAAAGGATGCCTGGGTACTGATGCCCCTGGAAGGAGGTTGCTGGGGAGGGCAGGCAGGCAGTTATTTTCCCAGAATCAAAGTGTTAAATGGGGAGGTTTGGAAAATTCTTTGGCATTTCAGATGTTTTCATTGCTATCACCCAAAAAAGTTTCTGTTCAGGTTAAAAACCCTGGAAAGGACGGGGGGATGCGGTGCTGCGGAGTGCCCCACGCACACAGCCTGTCCCCTAGCCTTCAGCGGCGGGAGGGACTGCACCCCAAAACAGTGCCCACGAGCATCCCCTGGCTTAATGCCATGGCCACCGCTGTCCCATCACCAAGGCACCAGGGCAGGGGGGGACACAAGGGTTGGGAAAGGCAATGAAAGGAGCAAGTGTAGGGAAGCTCGGCAAGAGCCAGCACAGCCCAGAAGCAGCAACAAAGGGCTGTGAAAGGAAGGCAGAGTGAAAGGGAAATGCCTCGAATAATAAGTGACGGACCGATGCCTTTGAAGGGGACTCGGGTGTCTCGGGTCTCCAGCCTGACCTACTTAAAACTGTCGTAATCTGATGAAGGAGCATCCTATCCTCCGGCTCTAAATATAAACTTCGCTCCTCTTTATTTAAATCTCTTCCCTCTGCCACCAAGGGTGGGATTGTGATCAGCAGCTGGGTGCAAGGCGCTGTACGTATCCCATAGGTCCTGCAGTCATGCAAAAGGGCCCCGACAAGCATGTTGGGGGAGGGGGGGGGGTGCTGGGGACCCCAGGGAGGCTGCTGGGCTCTTTCCCTGTGAGAAAGGGCCACGCAGCAGCAGGGGCACCAGCGTGGAGCCCAGGGAGATGGCATTGGCATCTCATGGGTTTCTAGCAGCCTATCTGCAAACAAGAGCAACACTGTGCATTGCTTATCTGGGAATTAAAGGATGCAGTCATGTCAGCTAATGATTCTTCATGCAAGAAACACAAAACTGCACGTCTGGACCCAAAAATAAGGAGTCTCCCTTTAGCTCCTTGCATACGCTTGATTTGCAGTCAGATATTTCTCATTTGAAATGAACCACAAATCTGGTGCACAACAGAGTCCTGCAGCATCTAAACAATTAGCAAATTTAAGCAGAATTTGGCAATTAGTTTAAGCTAGAAGAAAAACAAACAAAACCGCAATCTGAGAAAAAAGAGCAGCAAAACACTTTTTTCAATCTGTTTTTAAATGAAATGTTTTGCTTAAGAATGCCAAAATGTTTCATTAATCCATTTTCTAAATGAAATGCTTCAAGTTTTTCCACCTCAGCACACCATTGTTCATTTAAAACTCGACCTTCTTTAAATAAAAAGAGTGGAAAAGCAACCACTGTTTTGGTTTGAACAAAATACCAAGATGACAAGATGAATTTTTTTCATTTTTCATTTTTCCCATTTCACTGGAAAGCCGTAGAAGGGGGAAAAAAAAAAAGGAAAAAAAAAGCTTTGATTCAATCTCAACCAAATTCAATCCATCCCTCACTCTGCTCTGGAGCAATTTCCACATCCGTAATGTATATTCCCCAAGGAACTGCTCGCTGCAGCCCCTTGGTGCGAGCACGAAGGGGACAGTTGAGCTGCTCAGCAGAGTGCCTGGGGCAGTCTGGTATCTGGCATGGGTTTGGGGAGGATGCGTGGCACATCAGAGTAAGACTCATCATACTGTTTTATCAAGCCCTTGCACCTCCCATCTCCCAAAGGATATGAAGTTTCCAGCTCACAGACTCCAGGTTTGAGCTATTTGGGAACCGTCAGGTGCTTTACTCATCCTCTTTACTTTGGCGGCGAAAATGTATGTGGGATTAGAAAGGAAAAACAATTACATTAAAAAAAAAAGTCATTACAGAAAGCTAGCAGGCTTCACATCTCAGTACCACCAGCAGAACAAGAGGAGTTTGTTCCCTTTGTGGAGACAGGCCCCGTTAATTTTCTTGGCAGGATCTCTCATGCTAAAGCAACAATGCAAATGTTTGCTTTGACTTTTTTGACAATGTTTGTGAACACTGGGAAGCTTTGGCTTTAAAAAAAAAAAAAGAAAAAAATCAGAAATTTTCTTAATCTGAAATGCTATACACGTTAATATTTGCAAAGCTCAAGTTTAGGGTAAGATTTGAACTGACAGATTCTCCTCAAAGGAGGATGGGGGACAGAAGGTAATATTTAGCAAAGAGAAAAGAAAGATCAGACAGGCAAAGTGGATTTTTTTTTTAAGCTTGCAGGAAGATACTAAGCTCAATAATCAGACGAGAAAGGCAATGAGCAGCTATCAAAGCAGCAGCCGTTTTAAGAGCTGTGCTCATCTGAAAATGACTTTTAGTTCTTGGGAAAACTGCCGCCTCAACAGCTGGCCCAATTAGAGCCAGTCGGAAATTTCCCAATAAACCAACATTTTGTCAGAAAATAATGCGCTGAGTCTGAAATGCTCCGAGTTGGCTGAACTTTTGTTGGATGTGAACGTGGGGCTGCGGCGGGGGCTGGTGCTCAGCTGGCAGCTCTGCGCCACCAGCAGGAATGGGGACAGGAAAGTCAATTTTGGGGAGCAGCTGCAGGTGCCAGGAAGTGCCTAGTCCACGTCATTTATACTTGGGATTTGGTTTGAAAAAGATAAAAAGGCAACAGAGTTTCTTATGAACTTGAACTCAAGCCAGTTGGATTTGTTCATGCCATGATCCCATATGCCTGACCCCGTTTTAGGATCTGGAGCTGGATCTGCCAGAAAAGAAACTCAAAGTGCTGTGGAGATGCCAATGCTGGAAGTGTCACCTGCCGGGAGAGGATACTCACGGCCATGCCCGTGTCTGCTCGGCTCTGAGGCCAGCAGGTCACCTGGGGGCTCTCCATCCTTGGGGTGGCCTCACCAGGAACCTCCTGATACCTCCTCCGCCCTCTTCTAAGTTTTTGTAAGCATAGCAAAGGCAACGACTACAGGCACTAGGTTTTTCAGCTGCATCTTTGAAAACTGATGTTACCACTGGACATCTCACTGGGTTTGTTCCAGCTGCCTCACTGCATGAGAAACTTATTAAAAGAAGGAGAAAGTCAACAAGGAGGAGAAGCAGGAGAAGACCCTGTGCAAAGCTTCGCATGATCATGGAGAGATGTTAGCTAGTTGTATTTAAATTATAAATCAAAAAAGTCACCAGGCAGGACAACTTAGATCCCCACCACCACCATCCACAGCACCTGCTGGGGCCAGAGAAGTCCCTGAGCCAAAATGGAGCTGTACTTGCAAGGGAAAAAGCTGTGAATGCCTCGTGTGCATCCTGACCATTAGGAAAAAGCCTTTCTGAGAGCAGTGATGATTAATTACTAACGACAATTAACCTTTAACAACAGTGAGAGCTAAGGCACGCATCCCATCACATGCAGCTCCAAATGAAAACAGTCCCTCACCAAAGGGATTTCTTTTTAAAAACACCTAGAAATGATTATTCGCGACAGAAGCGGAGCTTTTCCCAGTGCAAGGGAGCCAACCAGGGCTGTTATCGGGGCGCAAAGCCCGTTCGGAGGTATTGATCCCCTTTCCCACACCGCCGGCTGCTGCTCACACAGGGACCCATCGCGTCCCCTGCTCGTGTCCCTGTCCCGCCCAGCCTGCCCTGTTGGAGCTGACATCCTCTCCGAAGGCAGAAAAACCTGCATCTGCTGCCTTCTCCATCTCATCTCGCAAGCTGTGAAATCCCACCCCTCTCGCTGCCTGTCCCTGCTGACAGCCATGCTTCCTACAGAGCAAATGGGTTTGAAACTCAGCAAGCAAAGTCACTTGCACTGATTTCCTTGGCCTGGATTCTCTGCCTGGATTCTCCCGGTCCCTGCCACTGCTCTGTCTCTCTGGATTGGGAGCACCACAACCTCAGCCTGGTACATTTGGGGCTTTGCTGTGCTCTGGTTTGTTCTCCGTCCTGCTCAGAAAAGAGCGGTGACAGCATCTCTTACTCTCAAAAAGGGTCTCTGCAGCAGCTCGGAACAGCACCAACACAACAGGAAGACTGCGCAGGAAACTTGAGTGCTTTTTTTCTTAGAGAAAATGCTTCTATTTTTGACAAAAGGACTTTCTGAGGTACGAAACCTCTTATGAAACTTCTCCCACATCAGTGCTTTACATAAACTATTTTGCTGTAGTTGTGTTATTCATTGCATGCATTTTACACCAGCGTGAACTAGTTTATCTCAGGAGAGAGGACAGTGAAGCCTGGCTGGAGGACATCCTGCAAGCCTCATCCTCAGCTTGACATCTCCAGCATCTCCAAGGAGGTTTCAGAGGGGCTAGGACTCTACGGAAAGGCTTGCATTCAAATCATGCCTATCTCTAACAGCGCTTCAGCCTGGTGCGGCTCATCTGACGGAGCAGAGCCATGCTACAGAGTGAGAGAAGGGTCTCACCAGCACAAACATCACCTCCAGCCTTGCAGGAGCAGGGCGTAAATGGGCCAGGAAACACCACGTCGATGCACCCTGAGTCACAGCCTCTGCCAATGGAAACTGCAAGGGCGAACAGCATCACACCGATGTGCTCCTGAAGAGCCCGTGGCCCCACAGCGCGTTGGAAAGACATCTGGCTGCATCCTCATAGGATTTAACAGGGTGACGAGTCCATCCACTGCATTAGTATCACCGCCTTATTTTTTTCTCTGGGCCTGAGATGTCAGGGCTGATAGCAGCGCAGTTTGTTTCACACCAAATGTACAGCGATAGGTCAGGGGAACAAGTGAAAATACCACCTTTGAGGGGAATTAGATCATTAAAATGTCACAGCAGTATCTTGGGAAGCCAACCAGAGATTCCAGCTGCAGCTTCTTGCTCCCTCTGCTAGGAAAAATAAATAACACCTGCCAAGCGAGACCAGGTCTTTCTTTTCTAAAGAGATTACTATTTTTTATCACCGTTGTTTCACACCACTCTGCCAGCAAGACTGTCATGATCTCATTTTCCATTGCCACAAAGTCTGATTTGGAGGGAATAAAATTTCTCCTCCAAGCCAGGACTAATGGATGAAGGCTGCGCCCTGGGGACGATAACACGGAAGAGAAACCTATACGCCACTCCATCTCCCATCACATCGGATGAACACTAAATTAATGGTAGTGCTATGATAGGCTTTTCTAGCTTTTCACCATCTTCACTTTCTTTCCAGCAGTAAATTGACTCCGTGAATCCTTGTTTCTGCTCCCCCATCAACACTGCCCTTGCCCGCACTGCTATTGCTCGCCACCTAAGAGCCATAGAGGTTGCCAGACATTGCAAAATATCACAGACTCAGGCTGTTTGCAGCTCCGAAACAGTCTTGGTAGGAGCCTACAGGGGACTTCTTGGTGCTCAGCTTCTCCAGCTGTGCAATGGAAGACATAATCCTTATCTTTAGCACGTGCCCTCAGCACTGATGAACACCGGGCTGCTATCATTGACCACTGTCCTTACTAGAAATTTTCTTTCCAAATACCTATGGAAGGAGATCTGCAGAGTAATTACACATTTGAGAAGAGGCCACAGTAGATAATGCCAAGTGCCGTCTCCAACGGTCACCTGAAGGATGAGCTAAGGAAAGGGGCAGATATATGGAATGCTCCTTCCTTTTTGAGAGGACCTTCCACGTTTCCACAGGTCACCTCTGATGAGCTGCCATTGTCCGCCTGCTTTCCCCAGTCTCTTGACCACCCTTCTCCCTTGGTAGGGCTGGGAATTGCTTCCCACCCTGTGTCAGGTCATGCAGAAAGGAGGTGCAGAGCCAAAAAAAAAAAAATCACATGGCAGTGCCCAGCTCAGACTTGGACTGCTGTCAAGATACCTGATCTATGTGGCTGGTCACAGGACAGCTGATGGCAGCAGCTGCCACCACTCCAGGCTTTTCTCTGCATTTCTCTCCTGCTTTCACTGTGGAGGAGCAGCTCCAAACCTTCCCAAAGCTCAAAACACTCAAGCCCTCACAGTGGCAACCCCTTTGCTCTCCCCCCATGCTGTGCCTCAGTGCCTAATTGTTCTAATAGTTTCCCAAAGCCTCCATTCATCTTCTGCCATACATCAGGTCTTTGTTCCATGCTGTGAAGCAGAGGGAATAAAGCAGTGTGAGGACAATGAAAAATCAGACACCGAAGCGCAGATGACTCCTTCCCTTTGACCATGCACACAAGGAAAATCAAAACTACCTGTTTTTTTTTGTTTGTCAACACACATCTGGTCCAGGCAAGATAATAACCACAAATGTACAGGGCTGGGGTGAAAAGAATGGGGAGGGAGCACGCTATTGTGGCTGCTGAGTGGTTCAGCTGCTGGCACAGCAAAGCCTTTTGTCCACTGATTTTTTTTCCTTGCAGATTGTTGGTTAGCTTTTGCATTTCACTCTCTCTTCCCAAGCATCTCATTACTCAGTTTGGAGGATATCTCCAGAAGTTTAGGGCTGGCCTGCAGACAGCAATCCAAAGCCAAGGCTTTCTGGATCCAATCCCCCCACTTCTAAGGGGTCCATTAACTTTGCTCTGGAGCTGGACTACATCACTTGAGTTCACACCTGGCAAATTTCTAGCTCTTTGCCCACTACTTTTGGTGACCAATATTCAGCCTGTCAGCTGCAGACAAACCACTGGGTTCATCTGTCTGCAAGGTGATCTCTGTGCCACAGGATCGGCCAGCGAAGCCCCAGCTCATCCTTTCCTGTCCTTGATTAGATGAGGGTATGACTTTTTAATCAGGAGAATCACAGATGGCAAATAAATGAAATGGTGCAAAAAAAAACAAATTAATATTTATTTATGCTAAAATGCATCATCATTTTTATTTGCAACATATCCATGCATCAGAGGGATTGTGATTATTTTGAACTTCTCTGACCAGCTCAAGCCCTTAGCACAGGAAATAAGCTAGGAAGATTTGGAGACACGTCGTGCAAGAAGGTTCAAGGCAGTAAGACACCTTAAGAGCCAAGTATATTCACCTCTGAGGCTTTGATTCTCCAGTCATCCTCCTGGTGATTACAAGCAGGGGGAGAGAGGGATTGTTTAACTTTGAAACTCCAAGATGGCCTTGGTGTCTACAGAGGTTTTAGAGAGTGCTTGCAAAACAGCAAGAGCTGGGGATTAAGCTCTAAATCCATGTTTTGTCCCTGAAAAGCTGTCCTGATCTCTAATAAAGTGAACTCAGTGCTCTCAAGAAATATTTATCTACATCATTAAAACTCTCTGCTATTGCTGGGCATGACTGGCAGTCAACAGCCAGGAGCAAAACCATAAAAACCCCTCGGTCTGAGATGGAAGTGCCCCTGCTGAGCAGAGCAAGGGCAAGGGGAGGATGGGAACAGCTGGGGTGCCGATGAGGACGGAGGGGCCTCCTCAGAGCCCTGACAGCATCATTAGCAGCCCTGGCCAGGACCGCAGGGAAGCTGGGGTCAGGGCAGAGCTGCAGAGGGAGGCTTGCAGATGGCAGCTCCATGCACCCCGCTGCCCCCACGGAGCTTTCATCTGTCCCGCCTTTACGTAAATCTCATTTACTTCAACTGCTGCAAACAGAGAGCTGCAGCCTGACAATACTCACTCAATTGGCTTCTGCAAAAAGCAGCACTTTGCAAGAACAGGCTCTGCTCTTCTATAGCTCCTACCAGGGGTGGAAAGCACTGAAGTGCCACAAGCCATGCTCCTACAGCCTGTGGGACAGCGAGGAGATGCGAGACCTCCCCTTCAGGGCGGGCTACGGTCAACTTCTGCTACTTCAGTTTTGGCTGGGAAGCCACTTTGCACAACCAGTGTGTATACCACAACCCGGACACGACTATTAGAGAGCTGCAGTCCTTGCAGGGAGCAGGAAAGAAATGAAGAAAGGGGACTGAGCTCATGTGCCACATGAGCGGTCTCAGTACACTCTGGAGTTGCTCAGTCTGATTTTTGGAAAAGCTGCCCTGGAGCAAGAAGCCGTGCTCTGGTGCACTGCACCAGGAGCACTGCACATCCCACTGGTCAGAGGGAGGTCTTGGCACATGGGCAAAGAGACCTGGGTACTCTGCTTGGAGGAAACATCACCAAGTGAACTCCAAGAAGCCCTAAGTCAGACACTGAGCAGCAGGCACACATCTGAACAGAACTGATACCACACTAACACCACCTTTCTGGGCACTGGCCACACGTACACAGTGTTGCTGCTCTTCACTGCTCAGCTTTTGCTCAGGAGCAGCTGTACTCAGAGGTATGAAGAGAAGAAAACACACCGCGCCTTCGTCCACCTTGCTCAGCACAGCTTGTCCCAGTCACATCACATCCTGCAGCTGTGGTTATGCAGCTGCCTCAGCCGCCAGAGCCACAACTCTTCCTGCTGGAAGAGATACTTAAATGGGGATAAAGTGCACAAAGTCCAAGTGCATAATTGCATGAGGTAGGGAGAGGATAGACAGGGATCGAGGGCTCACCTTCTCTTTTAATGCAAGCTCACCAGTGAACATCCAATGAAAGGGGAAAAAACATTGCCCCAAAACCTAAATTAAAGTTCTTCGTACCACAAAGAAGCATGGAAACTCCTTTCTGCAAGATATGGACACAGTTGTTATGAGTTTAAGGAGCTGTTGGACGGACTCAGAGCAACAGCAAAAAAAGTCTATTGAGAACTATTAAGCACAAGGACATAGCTTTTACTGGCAAATCCCCGAGCCACAGATTGCTGGAGGCTGAGAAAGAACTGCAGGGAAGCTCTGCAAGATGCTTCCTATAATCTTAGGCTCTCTTTCACTCTCATGCATCTGCTGTTTGACTGCTATCAGAAACCAGATATTCTTTTGACAAGCATTTTGGCTTTCCCAGTATACCAGCTCTTCTGTACCCATTAATTTTGAGCACAGGAAAACACCTGCACTAAAGCTGGATTAATTTTTTGAATACCTGCCTTCCCCTCCCCCATAGCTGGGCAATATTTTTTCAGCGAATGGCTTATTTGCTTTATACACATGCAATTTCCAGGTATCCAAAGTGATGCAAAAATCCAGGTCAAATTCCCTGAATAGCTTCCACCACCAAAAAAAGCAACAAACGCTCTGAAGGGTTGCGCAAATCACATGGAGAAGAATTGGAGTCCTTCTGAAATGTTCCTTTTTCACTATTTGCAAAATGCTTCTATTTCAGACACTTTCTATTTACGCCAGCGACAGGCTTCTTGCAAGCACAAAAAGTGCAGACCCAATTCCCTCTCACCCCACCATGGCTGGTGCAGTTCTCTAGAGCTGCCCTGAGCATCCAGCCGGTTGGAGCAGGACCCTGAACATGCAGAAGCTGATGCCAGCTCTGCCATAGTCCTCACAGCAGCCTCTGCTTCCTGGGGATGCCCGATTAAGGAGTTGAAATAGTTTCCTTTTCCCTGTGCCTTGAAGAGAGTGACTTTTTCTATACATGAGTTTATGTGCCAAATGATTCTTTCACCTTTGAAGGAAGGTTGCCCTGAAATGACCACCTTATTGTAGACAAAGGAAGAGATGCAGCATTTCAGGGAGGTACCAGTTATACTGAGGAGGGTTTGGATAAATACTGCAACTCACATCCTGGTGGTAGTAATGCACCAGCTTCTTCTTGCACACCATGGCCTTTCCAAAAAACTCCATTTGCAGATCTTTGGGTGCCCCTGTGGAGAATATTTAGGGGGCTGCAGAATCAAAGCCCCCTGACCAGAGCATCAAAGTGATTTTCACTTTGAAATGAAGTCAGTGTGATACAGCTTTTGCTGATGGCACACAGCATCTCCAAACCGGGAATCTTCCACTGGAAGCCCAGGGCTTTCCAGTTGGAAATGTCTCTCTAAAACTCCAGTTCAGGCTACCTCACATCCAGAAGTGCTAACATCGTCCAGGTTTGATTTTCACAAAAACCATGAGCATTCACGATCAGAATAGTGAGTAATAAACATGTAGATATCTAGCTCTGAGGGAGCCTTCTGAAGTATTTTGACTAATGTAGCACACATTGATCCAAATTTTGGAAACAGAGAGGTTCTTTGATCCAGACTGGGTAAAACACAGCAAATTTGGGGATGCCTTTGAAAGCAATTAAATGTTTCTCCCATTAGACCTGCACCCACCCCCCCTCAACAACCACTGGAGGTGCTGTCCCCCACAATACACAGAGCAAATCCCTTTCCCTGGTCAGCTGTGGGGGGGACCATCACCCCCTGCAGGGAAAGGATGTCTTCTCTACCAGGCTGTATTTTTGGGAATGAGGCAGCCTTAGAGCACTCTGATTGCGTTAAACTCATGTTAGTTAGTACAGTACTTCACAAAACCTTTATTTTATAAAAGTATTTTCTCCATCTAAGTTCCACTCCGTTTTCTTCAGGCAATAAATGAATTTTATTTACAAAGTATTTCAGCAAGACTTAAAATTTCATTTATGGAAAACTGGCCTAAGACTTCTGAGGCATTTGAAACCATGCTGAAATATGGCAATTTCAAGCACTTACCTGTCTCCTTCCTGCAAGTCTCTGAATCAAAGGTTACCATGACAACGAAGCCCACTCTTGGTCCAGCAAAATGAATTGTTTTTAAGTGACGTCATTATTAGCCAGGACCCAACAAAATTACGCAAATGTCCTCCCCAGACAGCAAGACTGCAAAAAGCCCAAACAAGCAACATAACAATTACACTCCAAACTTAGCAAAGGAAGGGAAACATCACCCACATTCTAATAATTAATTCTTTAAAAGCCCTATAGAGGAGGCTGACCTCCTCCCAGCACCCCTGCAGGGCTACAGAAGAAGACCAGCTCTCCCCTGCCGCAGGCTGGACTTGCTTTCTACCCTGGGATGTGGCACAGTCACCTGCACATCCCAGCAGACAGCCACTGGTGTCCCTGGGGGATGCTGGCTCCAGCACAGGAAGCTGGTTCGTGTTATACCATCTGCAGGGAGAGGAGCTGCTGTCTTGGGTGAAATGCAGCACTTAACGTGCCCAGGGTCCTAACCCCAGCACCTGGAGCACCCTTACCCCAAGGTAAGGGACTGTGCACATCCCTGATCCTTACCCAGGACACCACAACACCTCCATGCAATGACAACCCTCCACCTCGGGATTTCCTCTGCCCAGAGCCATCTACAGGTTGCAACCAACCTCCACACCTCTGGGCCAGAGCTCCTACAAGCCAGCTGCTTAGAGATGCCACCCTTTATAACCATGGTCAGCTGGACCCAATCCTCTCCTCCTTCCTTGAGTGAAGTCTTCCAACACCAGTTGCTTGAGGTTTCACACTTGATAATGGGTGTATTCTGGCAGCAGCTGTTCTCCAGGAGATGGAGTCGGAGTCACTCAGTGTTGCATTGCTATAGATGGTCATTCAAGCTGAATAAATCCTCCTTATCAACCCCGTCTCACTGCTCCCCATAATTTAAGCTGAATGTAATAAGGCAGTGTGAAGGCAAAGGCTAGCTTTATGGTCAACCCGGGGATTACAGTCTGGCGCAGATATTTAAAGATTCACAACAGAAAAGAGACATTGTAAGAGGAGCCTAAGCAACTCCCCTAGAGTGCCAGGAGATAGGCTGATGAGTTACAGTCATTTCCAGCATGGGGCAGGGCTGATGTATAGCTGAGCTGGGATCAGACTGGAGACTTACTGCTCCTTGTGCAAATATAAAACCTGCACGTGCTGAAAAAAATAATGCATTGACTTTAGAGGAGGTTTCTGTCCGTACTCTATGTATTTTTATCTCTCTCTCTTATTGTTTTTGTTTTTTTTTTTTCCCCATGGTGAACATTGCATGATTTTCTTTTGTTCTCTGAATAAACTTGTCAATGTTATTATGTCTCCTGTTCTCTCCCATTCCTCACAAAAGCCTCAGAAATACCTTTCCCCTTATAAGTCACTCGCCGTGCTGTGTGGAGCGAGGAGCCTTTTCTCTCAGATTGCCTCATTACTGAAGCGAGTCCAGCCCAATCCTTCACAGGCCTAAGCCTGAAGTTTATGGCATCAAATCAGAAGAAGAGTTTGTGGTCTTGAACACTTGGCTTCTTTTCCCCAGCTGTGCTAGCTGGGTAATAAAAAAATATTGCTTCTTCCTACCAGCCTTGCCTCACTTATGTCCTTAGACTATCACGGCTGCAATACCGCCTCTGCTGAAACCACTGCTGTCACTGCCTAGATTGCTGTTTATCAGGGATCCCAAAGTGCTTTTATAAAATGCCTAATGCTCAGCCAGCTCCTACACCTCTCCGCTTCCAAATGAAATCACCCAGTGCTGTTTTTCAGATGTTTTCTCTCTGGTAGCTGAAAGGGTGGCAGGAAGGTGGCACTTCGCACTGCCAGGGGGTGAAGCAGCTTTCCCGTGGCTGACACCCACACCCACGGCTCCAGGCACATCGCCTGACCCCTTCTGCAGCCCGTCGCTTGCTGCTGCTGTGAGGGTGGGAAAGAAGAGGGCATCTCCATCCCCACGAAGGAACTTGATCTGCATCCGCAGACTGAGCTGAGCAAGTCTGTGCTGAGAAGCAGCCTGCCTTGCTGCTCGGGTTGCTGCTAACACGTCACCTGTATCCCCAGCGTGAAAAGGGAAGGTGGTGGGGGCAGGCAGGAGAGAAGCCACAGCCACTTTTTGCCACCTCCAATTCCTGGGAGTGTGTGCTTCAGGTACCAAAGCCTGGGACCCCCGCGAGGCCCTCACAGCCTGTCAACGTGTGAAAGTTTAAGGGAGAGAGAATCCCAGCAAGCCACAAATCCATCAAGCGTGGATGTTCTCCATGGAGTGGGGCGACCGCAAAGTCTCAAATCATGTTCCTGCTGACGAGCTGCTGACGGATGAGTTCGGTCAGGAGGAACCGGGCTTTGCAGAAGAACGCACCATTGCTTGCAGGCAGCCAGCACAGCGATGGAAGAGCCTCGCGAGCGGGAGTCCTGCGGCATCAGACCTCCTCGCCTTTCAGGGAGAGGGAACCAGAGGAGAGAGTTCCTTCCACAGAGGGAACCCTGAGCTGATGTAGGGGTTTCTGATCTCACCACCCAAATGCATGAAAGCTAACCCCAGGCTGGCTCTGGGGCTCTTACCCCACCCCATGAGGAGGTGGTTTGCAGAAATTTCTGAAATAACCACAGAAGCTGGGGACCCTTCAGGGGCAGAAGATGACCGCTGATGGGGCTCTGGGTTGTGTGGCTGCCCGGGCACAGCAGACACGTTTATCTGCTCCCAAATGTCCTTCACCACAGGAGCCACACATAAACACTTCCCTCTCTGAGCACTGCTGCGGCATAAGCACCTAGTAATAAAAGTCGGCTATTGCTTCCCTAAAACACCTGTCAGGCTGAGTGCTAAGTGCCAGGGTAATAAATACTTGCTCTGCTATGCCTCTTCTTTGCGAATTCTCCTGGCTCTGCCTGTTTTCATTAGTATTTCTTTTCTGTGGACACTGCAATTACACTCTGTTCCTCTTCAGGGCCCTTGTTCCAGGTTCAAATTGAGAAGTGATAATGCAGGGAAGCTTTTTACATCGCTGTTTATTTTTGTCTCCTGAATCAGGAAGATCTTTTCATGCTGGGTCTAACCCTGTGCAGTCTTCATTGAGGGAGGACTCGGGGAAAGGGGTGAAAGCTTCAGGTTCCAGTTTTTATTATTGAAAATGTAGTGGGCTCCTTCCTCATACGCTCTCATTGAGGTCACAAGCTACGCTCCTTCCTCAGGAAGACAGAAGTACGGAGCCTGTACTGCTAAGACCATCCATCTGCCACAGCAGCTGCGAGCCCGCTGCTCCTGAGCCTCCTCTGTCTTCCGACTTTCTGAGCAAGAAGAAGGTTTCAGCTGAAAGCAGCAAATTCAAATGTGCAACTTTCCTGTTTAAGGTTGCAATATGATTGGAGATATTGTCCTGCCAGCAAGTCCCTGGTACAGCTTCCAGACGGTGCTCAGGGACTCTGGGGAAGAGGGAGGGAGTTTCACTCCTTCTTCAGGTGTGGAAAACAACTGACTATGGCACTGGAATTATTTCCTTCTCCTCCTATTTCCCAATGGTAATTGGGGGGTGGGGGGTCCAAATGAAGTCCCTACACCTTAAACTTCCTTGCTAGCAGACAGCACAACAGCTGGACACACATTGCCGCTGGCCGAGTGTCATGGCATGGTCAGCTAGGTGCTATTAAATCTTCAGAACCAGGGTAGCCACAATCAAAACTCCCTGCTGCAAAGGTATCTGGACCATGGTAAATCCTAAGTCATGCCTGGAAGCTGTGTGGGTGACCAAAGTGATGCTGGAGGTCGTTGTAACAGCTGAGCAGCACAGCAGCGTGGGTCAAACTGCCCACAACCTTTCCTTGTCCAATGTTCAATGTGCCACATGGCCAAAGACATTTGGGCTAAGGGCCTCCTGTGTCCTTCTCCCCACCAGAGTCTCCTGAAGGTATGATTCAGCTGAAGAAGTGTATGTGGTGAGTTGCATAAACCCGCATCTTGGCCGAGGCCTCTTCTGGTTGCCCCTAGAGTGGCAGAAAGCTTGGTTCATGTTGTACATGGAGAAATGCCAAAGATCTTTACTAGAAAACTGAAGTCTAAAGATAGGCAACACTGGGGGGAGGGAGCACACCTCCAGGTCTCCTCCCTGCCCACCTATCACACCACCATTGCCCTGGTTTTGGCTCAGACCCCAAACTCCCCAGGCAATTGGCCTTGAGCAGATCTTGTGCCCTCCACTCCCCTGCCATTGGAAGGAAAAACATTTTAAACATACTATGATGGGAATCATGGAATATTTTCAAGCTCTTTTATTTCCCCCTGGATTCCCAGGTAGCTGGTCTGCCCATCACTGGGACAAACTCCCCAGCTGTGCAGATAGCCTGAAGCCCAGAGGACTTGCTCCCCAGGCTCCCCATCACTTGGCTTTGAGAAACAGACTCTGGAAAAAACAATGGTGCAGTGTTTTATTTTTTTTTAAAATATGAATTTTTATTTGTTTTGATCAGAGTTCAAGAGAGTGGGTAGAGTGGAAAAGCGGAGTGATTTAATTCAGCGAAAAGGTCTAGTCCCGCCTTGTGTGTTAGGTCAGAAGGTTAGTAAGTGGTCAGAAGAGTCCTCCTCGTCCACTCAGCTTGTTGATGTCACTCATGTTCTTCTTGTTTCTGATGTTTTCTAATCTCTCTTCAGAACTTCACTGTAATTTTTTGAGACATTTTTCTGTTGCTTTAACTTACTGAAAAAGCTAAAAGCTGAAAAAAATTGCAGGACTCAAAATCCTGCCAGTTAGAATGGACAATATTTTTTTTCCAGGAAAGGTTGAAAAATGCAATTCAAAAATACAAACAGGCATTGAACATTGCACCAAAAAGCATTTGAAACACAAATCTCAGAGAGAGAGAGAGAGAGAGAAAGGGAAAACACCGATAGAGAAATAGAGAGAAAGAGGAAGGTCACAGTTTCTATGAGAAATCCCTTAAGAAAGTGGCTACCAGCTAGTTAACAGAGACAATAAAGTCAACAAAAAATTCAAAAGTGTATTTTTTTCTAGTTGTTAATTATTTACAGCTGTAATAACAGGATTGTCATGCATTAAACTGCTGCCAATTAGGTTCTTTCTCATAGTGGAGTAAAGAGAGTCTTACAAGATGGAAAACAAAACAGAAGACATACCGGGGGCACGGATTCAACCTGAGGCAGTGAAAATGAACTTATTCTCTGGCATTTTGTTGCAATGTGCTCTTTCTGTCAACGGGCTGCCCTAGTGTGATGCTAATGCAACTTTCCCAATGGTGGACACCAGGGCTTCAGCAAAAGAAGCAGCAGGTACCATCACCTTCAGATAGGATGTTGGCCTGCGGGTAACCCAGAGTCAGCTGGCGCTGAAACTCTAGATGATGTGGGGGTACTTGTGAGGAGCCCTTCAACTCCAAACACAGCCTGGCAAAGGCAGTGAGACAGTGACTCAGGTTTCCCAACTCCGCTCTTACTTTTTTGTGGCTGCAAAATCAAATTGTTCAATATATGACTGCCTTTACGTTTGCTGGGTTCCCTGCAAAAAGGGAGGAGGAATTGACAGACTTCTCAGAGGAAACAGAGCGCTGCCAGCAGAGTAATGTGAGCCAATGGACTTATCAAGTTGACAAGACCTTCAAGCAGCAGTGAAGAAGCTAAACATTGCTTAAACAATTCTCCTAAGACAGGGAAAGACGAAGGGGTGACACTAAGGGAGCCAACGCTGGGTGCTATTGCAAGGGGCTGCATATAGCTTGCTTACCATAGCTCCACCACACACGGGCTGCCCAACATTGTCACGTAGGCATCGAAGTCTGTTTTGGTCCTGCTTATGCTGAGGTGAGACCAGATGTCAGTCTAGGAGACAGCTGCAGCAAAGGCCTATGTTTTTGCTGACTCTTCCCACAACTAGCAATACATGTCCTGTATCAACTGCCTTCAGCACGTCCCACCTGGATGAACAACTAACTGTGGCCGAGAAAACAGTGTCAGAACTTCCCTTTGCTTTGCAGAAGAGCCCAAGCTCAGGTGCTGCTCTTACTGCAGCATTCCTCTGACCATGGGGATGGCCAGAACAGATCCAGCCAGGTTTTGTGCTCCCTCCTGAAGCAGGCTCAGGGTGGAGACATCACAGTCCTTTGCAATGCTCAGCTACACGCACCCTGGTTGTGTTAGTGTGTGAGGACTAATGGCTCATGGAATTGAGCTGCTGAAAAAACCATGCTGCCTTCCTGGGAACACCCTAGTGTCTGGGGCAGGAATAAGAGGGCTGTGTTGGAGAAATTGTGACGTGTGACACTAAGTTGTCCCAAAAGGTTCTGGGCAGTGCTGCCAGCAGCGATCCTGGCCCCAGGTAGCAAGCCTCCACTGAGGTCTGAGCGTGGAGACTCTTCTCCCTTGCTCCCCTCATTCTCTGTGCCTCCCAAAGCCTTCTGAGGACCAGCAGAGATGGATGAACCTTTTTGCAGAAATTTAGCAAAGAGAATGAGAGGGAAGTAAAACAAAAAAGTGGCCATTTTCCCTTTCAAATAGAAAGAGGTTTGACTTTTAGATATAGTTTGTGAGTATAAATATCCACACACATGCACATATATATATGTAAAAAACCTTGGCTGACTGAGCAATAACAAGGTCAAACAGTAAATATTTATACCTTGAAGCCATCAAGCTCATCTGTGCTGTGGCTTCTAGCCAAAAATGCCTTCGGGGTAGTTCAGCTTGATACAGAGAGAGGCTTGGTGAACTGTTCGAAGTTTTTTCCCCTACTTCAGCATTAACAGAGCATTTACATTTTCATGAATGTGCCTCTCACCCTGGCTGAGCTTTCCCCATCACCAAGGAGGCAAGGAAATGTTGTTTCTTCAGGCTTGCAAAGCCCATGTAGACATGTGAAGGGGTGGGTTAAGGACTGGCCCCAGAGAGGCACACAATTTGGGGAAGAGGACCTGCAGTGGGGGCTGGCTTGCTGCTGCGTGCTGCAGCAGTCCATTCCCACAGCTCCACGCCAGCTCCCCACCACCCCCAGGACCAGGCGTGCAGAAGGAGGTGCTGGCGAGGCCCTGCTAGCCTACCCCCTGAGCTACTCTGTCAGGAGCTGCCCAGTCTTCTCCCGCTAATGGCATAACCTGGCCAGCTGAGCAAGCACCTTAGGTGTCCTTAACAGCCTCCTGCCTTTGAATGAGATCCTTCCTTTAACAGCAGTGTGTGCTAAATTGCTCTGTTCCTCCAGCTGTTTCAAAGGAGCACTGCAAACAGCAGCCTCTGGGAGAGGCAACAGCTCCAGGTTTCAGGTCTCAGAGAGGTTCTCAGCAGAACAGAGGGTTTTCCCAGATAAGATGACCTGGAGCAAGAGAAATACCTTCCTGACCTGTAATGTAGCCCTATAATCCTCACCAAGGGACAGCCAAGAGGAATCCAAGATGTAGATAGAAGAAATCAAGGCAGCAGATGAGATATGAATGTACCTTGTGTCCATAGGATGGCTGCTTGCAGGAACAGGCTGGTCGTGCCCTTGTTGGCATGCATCGCTTGTGTCTGGGAACAGCAAGCACAGGGTGTTCTTGCACGAGAGATGTCCTACAGCAAACGAACTATGTCCCCACCTGTGCCACCAAGCTAGTGGAGATCAGGAGGGGATGAGCTGGGCAGGCCTCAACAGTTTTTTGTACAACTCATGGAGCGGTGAAGCTCTCTTTGCTCACACTGAGCTTGGTGCATGGAGAAGAAATGGGAAGCTCTGCCTTGGGTGTCACAGTCCTGCTCGGTGACATTCAAGAAGCGTTTTCAGAGAAGTCGTATGAGGAGAACTCCATCAGCCCTTTAGAAGAATGGGTGGCACCCAAAGACCACTTCTCCCTCTCCCTCATGCCTGCAGCACTAACATGGTGCTTGCAGCCACCACGCACTGCCTCCCCTGCCTACCTGGAGGACCTCAGTCAAACCATCCCCTGGTTCCCTGGGGGTGCAGAGCACCCCAAAACCACACTGATTTGGCCCATGTGTTGTTTCAGAGGAGGGAAGAGGCAGGGTGCCAGTGCCAAAACATCCAACTGACATTTTCAGGAGGAATGCAACACCAGGTTGGGACTGTACTGAGCTGGCAGTGCAAGCTACACACCAGGAGTACAGGCTAACAGATCATTTTGGTCACTCTTAAAGTCTTCTAATTCCTTGCTGGGAGAATCTCATCAAGTCAGGGGGCTTTGGGACTTGCAAAAAGTCAAGAAATATTGGAGTATTGATGTTCGCAGTGAAATGCAGAGCCCAATCTGTGCACAACTGGTTTACTGTGGAGTAAACTATTGATGACTGTGTACATGTCTGTTCCGATACAGCCCCAGTTATAAAAACAGAGCCCTTAGATGCTATCACAACAAGGAGCCGCCCCAGAAACATGCTGGGCTAGCTCTGGCCCAGAGTGCCCATAGAAGAAGGGCCCATCAGCAGCCTCGTGTTAGCTGGGAGGGAAACATCTCAGTTTGAGCCTCTGACAAATTTTAAAAAAAGAACATTATCTTCTCAGTCATGTCTGCTGGCAGGAGATGCTAAACCACTTATTTATAACTATCTTCCCAAAATGCTTCCCTGCTTGGAAGCCAAACTACAAATCCCGTTTGGTTTGTTGTCTTTAACCAAAGGATGCTGGCATTTCTGCTTCCAACTGGCAAAAAGACTCAGCATCAGTGCCAGGCTTTGGTGGGAATAGACTTGGCTTTCAAGGGGTGCTAACACTGATCCAGGGAGGCAGCCTTTTATCCAGCAGAGAGCAAAGTTTTCAGAGTAGGGGAGAGCAAAGACTGGCCTGCAGGTGGATGTCTGGGGCTGCGTCCTGGGGAAGAACAAGAGTCTGGGGGCAGCAAGACAGAAGGAGAAATGGAGAAGACAGGCAGGAGGTTCACCCTGACAGTGCAGTGAGACAGGTGGGATTGCTCTTAGGCAGAGGGGATTTTGGGTAATGCCCAGGCTAGTGGAAGGGACTGAGGATGAGACTCAAGTCAGCTAAGTCACTGGATCTCGTATTTAAGCTTGTCTTTGACGTAATTCCACTAGTAAACACAATATACTCTTGGTTACCATTTTATTGTGTTTGTTTTGCTTTTTATAGGGTTTCTATTTCATTCACTTAGGCCTGAGTATTATAGTGACATGAATGTTTTATAAGATACACTTCATCTAGCTTATTTAAGAAAATGACATCCAAGTAGCTTCCAAAACAAACAGCCTCACGGCTGGTTAGCACAGCGGTTACCGCTGGGGAGCCCGAGGAGCCAAGGGGCGGCAGCAGTGGCACTCGCTGCCGGAAGGGACGGTGCTGGCGTGGGGGGAGCAAAGGGGTCGGGGGGGCGAGGGGTGTGAGGCAGTGCTGGGATGGTGCAAAAGCAGTGGGGATGTCACCCCTGCCCAGCTGAAGGTCTGGGGACAGTGCATCCCCCCTCCGCTCCTCCAACCCGATGCTGGGACTTTCCCCTCCTCACTGCCCGGTGGGGAGACCCTGAGGATGAAAGGCACTGTAGAAATATCATGGGAGGACTGGGGTGTGGATGCTGCGGATAGAGCTCGTTTCCTTAGCATCTGCTTGGAGGATGTGCCACATCTCGCCCCACGCTGCCTGCTGGTGGGGATGCGCTCATGGATGGGATGCACTGGGGGCTGAGCTGAATGTCTCCGAGCTCCTTTCCTTGCACACTGCTGTTGAGCCAGCAAGAGAGGTTAAGGGACAGGCAGGACATGCACCAATGCCACACATGCTGCAGGATGAAGCATCCTGCCCTGCCCCGCTCCATCCTGCCGTCCCCATGGATATTCCAGGTGGGGCGAGTCCTGCGCCTCGCGTTCAGCCTTGCTCCTGCACTGACAGGAGGAACTGAGCTCGGTGCAGAGGCTCAAAGCAATGTTGAAGACATCACATTGGGGCGCTGGGGTCCTGGGCTGGCTGCATGCACCCAAAATGTGCTAGGGGCAGGTCGAGGAGGCAGCCAGAGGGGCACTGGGAGGCCAAGGAAATAGGTGGTGCATCCCACCCTGGGAGCAGGGCTGCTGGCAGGATCAGTGCTGCCTGCGGGATGGGGAAGAGCACTCGCCAGACAGAAGACATCTCTCCTCATAGCAGGACAGTGTGTCCATGGGTCCAGGCACCAGGGAGGGGGTAGGAAAGACGGGGCTTGGATGCCACCAACTTGTGCTGCTGCTGTGAAAGGGATAACTGCTAGTTTGGGTCCCTGACTGCAGTGTCTGTGAAGGGTGAAGAAGGCCTCTCTCCGAGGCACTGGAGGGCTTTTCCTGGAAGAGTTTGCAGATATTAGAGCTGGGTCTCATCTCAGTGGTTTTGTGAGATGGCACCTGGCTCACGCATCTCTGCGGGACAGCAATAACACCCCCCTGTTTGTAACATCCCCTTCTGTTGTTCTCCCCTAGTGGTGAGGATGCTCAGCTGCATTCATGGGGAACAGGATGGTTCTTGGGGACCAACTGGAGCCCCAGGCACCCCCACAAGTGACAGAGTGGTTCCTGGTGTGCCAGTGCAGGAAAGGGCCTGAACCAGCACTGCTGCTGCGTGGGTGTGCCAGAGAAGGAATACACCATGACCCGGACTTCCCAGGGCTGTGCTCCTCCCTGTCAGGCTCCCCTGAGAGGCAGGGGCTTCTCTGCCCAAATCCACCCACGAGCAGTGAGATATTACTGAGGGCTGCTGAATAGCCGAAGGAAGATGAATGGGGAGCAGAGGAGAAGTCAAGAAGACGAAGTGGATGGGACCAAGAGAAAGTGATAAACCATCTATCTGAACACGAGCTCTATGGCTTCCAGTCCTGATGCTGAAGGCTTGTGGCCTCACAGCTACTATCTCCTCCAAGGCATTAGAAAGAAAGCTCCTGTCTTGACTTCAGTCACTCACTGGCCCTGAGAAAAATTATTTCTCTAGGTAGGAAATATACCATCCTCTAACATGAATTGCCCCAGAGTGCAGGGTGTCAGACAGACAAGACCTTTCTCACCTGCTCTCATCTGGGGACAGACATGGAGGAAACCAGCACCCGGGGAGCACAGCCTAGTGCAAAGCGCCAGGCACTGAACACCAGCCCAGCTGACTGACTCTGGAGGCCTCTACATCCTTGAGGCCAAGCCACCAGGAGCATCTACTATGCTAAGGCAGTCCATCGCAGAAGAGGAGGAGGGAGGCAGATCATAGCAGCCCCCAGTGGAGCCGAGTGTGAGATGGCAGTGGCATGCAGACTGCAAACGGCAGGAGGTGGAGGAGGAGAGATGGAGGCACAGGGTGACTTAGATGGATGGGGACATCAGATTCACAATGTTAGAGGCACAACTTGTTATGATCCTTTTTTTTTTTTTTTTCCTTTCATCATCAAAGTAAAACAAAAATAAATGTATATGGGATTAAACTAGAATCACAGTTTTGTTTACATTAGAAAAGAATGATCTAATAGTAATAATAACATTTTCAAATGAACAATAATAATTAAACAAAACAGGAAAGAAGAAAGCCCTGGAGAATTCCTGCCTGGGTGGTGCTCACTGATGGAAGGTTTATTTGACTGGTTTTATTGTTTGGGGATCATTCCTTTGATAGCTGACTCCCGGTTTACGTAGGTGGCCCAGTAGACTAAGTTGAAAATGGCAAAGAGGACTGGAAAGACGATGCGGGACATCTTGTCTACCTTGCTGACGCTGTTGTATGTCTTCTTACTCTCTGGAAGCTTCTCCTCTATGCGGGGCATCTTGGGGGCTACGTTGGTGGCAGTAGCAGTGGCAGCAGCACTCTTGGAGATGGTGGGCAGGCCGGGGTCCTTGGCAATGTTGAGGGCATATGTGGTGCCAACTATGTTGTAGGTGTTGTTGGTTTTCTTTGCTAGTGCCACTGGTTCTTTTTTCTAGGGAGGGTGGAAGAAAAACATAATAGAGATGAAGTGACTGCAGAATTGCACAGAGAACATTTTGTTCTCTGAGTTTACCTGTCTGGATGAGAAGATGGAAAAAGGTGTGAAGAGCAAGAGACTAAGAAGGAAGCATTGTGGAAGGGAAGGAAGATGTGGTGAGAAGATGGCCAGAACCCATGACATCTGCCACATTAGGGATGCTGGAGCAGAAGGATGTACTGGACTAGGGTCTTCTTCAATTACACTGGCTACTCCATGTAAGCTTGGTGTACAGCATGGAGCACAAAGAGGTCCTAGACTGGCAGCTAGGTGCTAGGTATGGCTGCAAGCCAAATAACTGAAGCCACACAGCTGGATTTGCAGCCTCCTTGCAACCCCTTTTATCAGAACAAAGGTATAAAAAGGTGTGTGCAGCTGCCCAAGATGGGTGACTCCTTGACTGGCTGAGCGCTGCCAAGTCTGTGTTGTATATTGCTAGGTCAGCAGAAGTGAATACAAGCTCAAACTACATACAGACACCTTGACTTCTCCATCAGCTGGGTTCTGTTTTCTGTTGTATGTAAGGTTCAGCCACGGAGAGACGATGCAGGAATGCATTCTTTAGAAAGGAATGAGACCCAGTGTGGTCATCTTGGGGGAAGAACATGATTTTCTGCTTAGCTGGCTTGTTTCCTGGATCATGTGAGAGGAGGAGACATCATAGATGATTTTATGTATATACATATATATTTTAATCAGAAAGCCAGTGGCCTTCAGAATGTGGGTGACACAACAGCATTGAAATGCTTTTGAACCATGATACTAAAAGGCCATATCTTACACTGCCTTAGTGCCCTGAATATCTCACACAGAATATCTCAGAATTTAACATCATGATGTCCAAAATGCCTCTGGGATACTTTAGTGCTTCTCATGACCTACCCAGGTAAGATATAGAACAGATAGAAGGCATTTGCAATAGCCCTGGATTTCAGGATTCCAGGTGCTATAGAGGCAGAGGGAGCCTTTCATCTTGCCTTCATATCTAAGGGTTGCTGCAGATCAAGGTAGACAAGTGCAACCCTCCCACAGGGCTCCAGGGACAGGCAAGCTGTCCTTGCTGAAGGGTGGAGAGCTTGCATAGGAAATGGAAAAGATACAATTGTGTTTGACGTGGTTTACTAAAGGATGAAGGAGGATGCTTAAGACAGACAGTTCCAACGTTAATGAAGATGAATGGATGGGAAGACAGAGCTAGAAAGTCATGATGGATATTTCCCCCACTCTGGGGACCTGTTGCTATCAGGGGCTTAAGATCAGCTGCACCGTAGGCCATATTGTATGAAGCAATCTAGGTCTACGGGGAGAAGCCCACTGAATGAAATTTATTCATATGCAGATATCAGACACCCTGCACATCCCAGCACCTGTGCGTGTCCATGTGGTGTCCACTGCAATTACACCAAGCGTCAGAGCTAGACACAGCAATCACTCACAGTGGGAATCTAAAATCTAAACTCAGAACAAGTAGTGATTTTGTAACTCATTTTCTATTCAAAAGCAACTGAAACACAAGATAAGGCTCATCCAGCCATTTCCCAGTGGTACTTGGCATGGTCTTGCATGTATGCATGCAGGTACCACATGCAAAGTAACGGCCGGGAGAAAGGGAGAGCATACAGCCAGCAGGACATGTTCATCTCTGCATCCTAGCCTGGGAGCTGGTAGCAGGCAGTATCTCTGGGTAGCACCGGGAGGTGGAAAGGCTGGATAGGCCATCTGACCTGCAGAGATACTCCAAGGGCTTTAGCTTTCAGGTTGTACTTCTGTTGTAAATGTGTCCACAATCACCAGGGATATTTCTGGTTACCTTAGGAAATGCGTTTTCCACAGCAATTTTCAGTGGGATGCTAAAAAAGCAGACTTCCGTGCAATCTTTTAACCCATCTCCAATAACATCATAGTTCAGACTACAGCCTTTTAGTAATTCCAGCAATTACAGAAATTAACGTGTTCTTAGAAGGAGGTCTAAATGTCTTTAGAGCCCAAATCAGACTAAACCACTGATCAGACCTTATTCACAGACCTTTATGGATAATGTGGAAGAGGTTGTTATGATCTTTAATGATTAATTGAGTGACTGATTTCTGCAATCATTAGAGACACGTTAGCTTGTATGCCCTGCATAGGTGAACTTTTCCTGCTAAAGAGCTGACAAGAAGCAAATAAAGGACTAAAGATGTTTCACCTTCTAAACCATTCAAATATGCTTTAGTATGATTAGTTATTAACATAGCTGCAGGAGGTAATAAAATAATTAATAATCAGTAACGAAATGAAAAACATTCCTTGTTGTTTGTAGAATGTAATCTGAAGTACACTGTGATTATTTGAGTATTAATCAGCCACATTACATGAATTAAATGACTATAAGTGACATGACATTTTCAACCTGGCTAGCTCTTCTGCCCCAGAGCTTGGAAAGTGGATCTGCCTTGCCTCGCCAAGAGCATTTGAAAACAGAAGGCTGGGCTGAAATGGGTGAAAGTCAGGCTAACATGAATGCTGTGAATGGTGATAGCAAGCAACTGTTCCTATTAATGTGATTCAGAGCCCCCAAGAATCAGCTTGGGCTTCTCTGGACCTCAGATCAGGCTGTTCAGGTAGTGCTGAGGCTTGGGAGCCTACAGCCAGTGACTTTTTCCAGCTGTCCACAGATGTCTTCCGCCCTGGGCAGAGCTGGGAGCCTGGGTAGCCTTTGCTAAACATCCAGAGCACATGCTTCGCATCAAGGCACATGTGCAAGAAAACAGACTCCTGAGATGTCAGAAGAAACGGTTCAGCCCGAAGTCACTAGACTTTGCTTTATAAATAAGTGTTGTAAATAAGCAAGATTTTGACAATCAAACAAAGCAAAATGTGCTTATTGCTGTCAGCTGCAAAGTAGCCCTCAGCTTTCCCCCTGCTTGCTTATCTGTGAGGAGTTCCATGTTGTCCTGAAACAGAAGGAAAGAGTGAAAAAAAAACAGGAGAAAACCCCACATTTGCAATTGAAAACTTGTCCTAGTTAAAACATCTATGTTGAAAAGCTATTCCTGTTTTTATGGCCCAGTTTGGGCTCAGGGAGACCAAGCCACTGCATAAAGCTGTCTTCCTGAGCTGCTCTCCTGAGGGAAAAGCTGTGAAATCTCATCTAAAGATAAATATGTTCCCCAGATAGATACTGCAGTCTGACAAGTTCTTCCACAAACACACATGCTGGAGTATAATAGCATTTTGTTAAATATTCTTGTCTCCCAGACTCTCTGTTGAGGAGCTAAAGGCTGAACCTCTGAAATTATGGGAACTACTGGTTCTGCTGATGATCTGTTGGAGGCTTAGCTCTCTGCACCTGCTCCCTGGCTAGAAATTTGGGTTGGAAGCATTCTCTGTCTGACAAGACACTCTGAGAGTCACCGTTACTAATATCTACGGTTCTTCTGGGTCACTGATCGTACTGGAGAAATGCAATGTATGTGCCACTTGCCATTGTAGAGAAAAGTCACCTCAATGTCCTCTAAGCAGCTCTAGTCTGGGACATACTTGTGTTCAATAATTCAAAGCCCAGCAACTACAGTTGTTGTTCCAGCAAGCATCACCCCTTCCTCATGCCAGCCAAACTTCCCCTCTGCAGTGTGTGCCAGAGACTTGATCCTACCAGAGGAATGAAGTGTTTTACACTGAGATGTCCATAACCTGAGCAGAGTCAAGTCAATCTGTCTGACTTTCATTAGAGAAGAACTGCAGAGTATGTGCAGAATAGCTCCCAGCCAGAACCAAAACCCAACTGTGGCTGTAGCCAGAATATCAGCACAATAATTTATGACGCAGAGATCAGCAACACATCAAGATCAGCCCGTCATTTTAGGTTCCACCCAAAAAACTGCTTTGCCCCACAGAATCCCCCTTCTACATTGGTGGAAGGGATGAAGGGGAGAAAGACAGAACAGAACTAGCCCTGAGAGCGTGAACATGCTGGAAGCATCTGTCAGCAACCAGCAGCTTTTGCAAGGTAGTGATTTCTTTTAAATAGGATGGGAAGCATTGCTGCTGCCTGCATTTGAGGTGAGGACAGGGCTGACACCTATTGATTTTTTTCATGTTCATGCAAGGAAACAGTCAAACCTGGAGTGAGGATCCTTGCCATCACATCAATAAAGAACATTCTTTTTGGCTGGGGGGAAGGCCCTCCAGAGACCAGGGCTCAGCCTGGGCTTGTCACTGGCAGTTTTACTCCTGGTGCCAATATTTAAAAATGCCAATAGTTATTCTTTTGCCTCCTCTTTCTTTTGTGGTTTCAACCACCTGGCTTGTCAATTGTTTCAAGAAAAGCTAATTAAAGGCTGGAACCGAGCCAATGAGGTGCTTTCATTGCGTAGCAAATTCACTGCTTGAAAACACGCAGTGGAATAAAGATGAGAGCAAATATGGTGACACATCATGTTCACAAGCTCCCCGAAAGTCCACAGCTGTTCAGGAAGTTCTGCTTGCATAGGTGTTTTCAGATGTGACTATTTGCAGCATATATAAAAGTGCAATGGCGAAAATGGGGCAGAGTCAGAGCTTCTGAGCTGCACAGACCAGGGTTGGGTTAGCCTTCTGAGTTTGGATCAGATAAGGAACAGGGCTGGCTTGAAAAAGAATCCACAGAATTGGAGTCCTTCATGATTCTCCAGCCTGACACCAATTGCATCAAACTCTCACAAGGAATGCTCCCTCTGAAACATTCCTGGTCCTGCTTTGTTTTCTTGTTCAATTACCACGTGTGCAAACATTCTGCCTGTTCTTACCCTATTGTTTCAGCATGGTTAGTTTTGCAGTGCTGGGTCAATAAGTAAATTGAGGAGACTGCTTCTTTTATGATAAATTGAAGCTTTTGAGCCTTTGTTGCTTTTTTGGCTGTGCTCAGTTCACGTAACTGCCCAAGGCTGTGTGAATCCTGACTTTGTGCTGATTTACCCATTCCTGAAAGGGACAAGGTTGCTTTGAGGACCTGCTCTGATTTTTTGCTCATGCCAATTACCCGAGAAAGGTTCCTCTCATTTCTAGAGGCCCAGCTAGTGCTATTGCTCATGATGGATGTGGAAGACCATCAACAGGCCTCCTCTTGAGCCCTTCTGCCGTTGAGTCTGGTGCTTAGACCACAGCTGCAAAAGCAAACAGATAGAGAAAGTCCAAGAAACACAGGACAGAGGCTTTCAACACCCAGTGATGGCTGCAGTTCTCCACAAGGCCTCTGTTCTCCTGCTGTGACCTCCATACCAGAGAAATGAGTGACTGTCATCCTCCCAGAAGGTATTGCAATTCTGCCAGGTATTTGCATACAGCCCCACAACAATTTCAAACAACACATTGAAATGCAAAGGAGAAAAATATAGAAGCTCCAGAACCAAGTACAAGGACAAATGTGATTTTCAAATTGATTCAATAAACACAAACAAGGAGCAGCATGCTACAGTAAGCGATTTCTCTGCGCAGCCGAGATTAAATCAGTTAGGAGGGAGGGGGCACGAGCAGGGGTAGTGATGGCTGTCAGGAAGGGAGCTGCCAGAGAGGCTGATCCCAAGCTAGAAGGGAAAATGTGGGTGATGCCAGGCGCTAATTTGCTGCCAGTTGCCGTTTCTGATTGCTTGCTTCCCACCCACCCTCTTTGCCCGAGCTTGCAAAGCAACAGCTGCCAGCAGCTGTGGGCAACAGCACGAGTGTTAGGACCTAGCCATCACTGCACCATGCTTGCCCATGCTGGGCGATACCTGCTGCAGGGGACACAGCCGAGTGGGACTATCTCCACCAGCGAGGCTGGCATCCCACAGCGTATTTGGATTTGGGTGGCATGCGAGCAACATGGAGTGGGGCTTTTATGAGTTGGAGGGAGAAGGAGAAAGGAGACCACCAGAGGAGCAAGACCAAAATGTGCGTGCATTCTCGTTTCCACCAGCAAACAGTCATGCTGAAGGACAGAGGGAAGAATGAGCAGTCTGATGTGGGTGTTTTCCTCCAGCAAAGCATAGCAACCAGCCCCCCTCCCTTGTCCCTCAAGAACCACTCCAGTCGAGACCTGAGCTGGGAACCCCAGTAAGTAACATGCAGCCTCCTGGAGTGCTGTGGGGCTGCATGCTACCCACTCCTGGTCCCAGCGCAGCTCTCTCGTGCAGCATTTCTTCACCGTCTGTCCTCCCCGGCCTTGGCCATGGGGCTCACCTTCATCTCTTGGGCCTCCAGCACCTTCTTGCCATCCCAAGCCCAGCTGCGCTTGGTGAAGTAGTTGACGGTGGCAAATTCGATCAGCGCAGAAAACACAAAGGCGTAACAGACGGCTATGAACCAGTCCATGGCCGTCGCGTACGCCACTTTAGGTAACGAGTTTCTTGCGCTGATGCTTAGTGTGGTCATGGTGAGGACAGTGGTGACACCTGCGGAAACACAGCAGGAGACAAGGATGCTGTCAGACCATACACTTGCAGTCATCCACTCCCTGCATGTTTGTCCTCCAGCCTTTCAGGGGAAAAGCCAACAAGAAAACTTGTCATGGGTTACACTAACCTGGTCCGCAGACGTATTAGCCCTTTGAGAAAGGGGGGCAATTTGTCCACCACACACATAGACAAAAATACAGGAACTGTGGGCAGGCCCCTGCTCAAGGTGCTTCCACTGCACATGAACCTACCAATGCCAAAGGTGATTTGGCCACAAAAGGGATGTATTAGACAAAAATCCCCAAGGGGCAGAGGGCAGAAAGCAGGCCAGGTTAAGGAGAACTGAAATCTGCTCCTCTCTCTGCCACTAACATGAAAGACAGTCCTTGGCAGGTCACTTCATATCTTTGTGTTTCAGTTTCTCCACAAACCACACAGTTGGCATTTCTGTCACATATCTTCAGGAGCTGTCCTCTAAGCCATGTGGCCCATGTTCTCACTGTAATTAAGGGATCCTTGGCCAGCACAAGTCCATCGTGCAATTCACAGAATTACAAAAGAGTTCAGGCTGGAAGGGGACTCAACTAGTCCAGCCCCTCCTCGAGTCAGGGTCAACTTCAGGTTGCCCAGTGCCTTCTGTGGGTCAGTTCTGAATATCTCCAATTCATATAAACAATGGCATGCACATTAGGATGAGATGAATCTGCCCCAAACTCTATTGACTATATCTCTGCTCACTATAAAGGAGTCCTAGCTCAGAGGTGGGCACCTACATATGATTGGGGGAGTTCAATTCTTCATCTGTTAGTACAGTAAGTTCCCTGACACTAGATCCAGCTCCCTCACATGGAGCCTAGTATGGAGAAGCTTCTTGTTGCTACTGCAATAAAATAAAATAAAATAAAATAAAAATAATAATATAATGGTACAAAGGACAGTTAGGTCGTTGGGATTTCACAGAGGAGCAGAAACTGGCTGCTCACACAATGTAGGTCTCAGAATATTTTGGAAAAACTGTTTTGTGGTCTACATGGACGTGCAGTGGGACCCTAGGTCCTGCCTGAACGGCCAGGCACCCATCAGTGGCCCAAGCTGCCAGAGTAAGTGTCACAAGGATTTATCTTACAAAATGATCTGTAGCAAAATGCATATTAAAGCTTTTTATTTCATTAAAGCAAGCAACCCTTGCTATCCATTTTCCCCAATAATGTGCTTTTCAATTAAAAATGCATTAAAAACATTATAAAAATATTGACTAATTTTCACTTCCCTTAAGCGATACTCCTGGTAATTGAAAGTTTCAATAATATTATTGGTAATACTTTCTGAGAGGGAAAAAAAGAATAAACAATTGGAGTTCTCATTATTTTCTTAATGGCAAAGCAAAGCAATTTGTGAGCTAAGATATTTTTCACAAAGGTAGCTTTTAATTTTTCAATCAGCTCTTTCCTGCTGAATCTGAGCTGCTACTTGAGGAAACCTGTCTAATTGCAAATACCAGGATAACAGAAGAGGGAGTCAAATATCCTCGGAGAAGGGCTCGCCCCAGGCATTGGGAGAGCAGAGACACTCCAGAGCTGGTGCAGAAGTGGGAGCCTGCCCGGGGCACGGACAGGCAGCAGTGCCCAGGTGTACGCTCTGGAGGGGGAAGTTGGAAACTATCACAGATATGTGGGTGGGGAAAACTCATCAAAGCCTCTCTGCATGCCTGTGGTGGTCCTGTTTTTCAGGTGATTTCTGTTTGAGCTTCAGGATCTTGGAAACCATACCACTTTCTGTCTTAATCAAAAAGATGAGCCACTAGTAACATATATCCCCTCTCTGCTTGGTGACTTTTGCCCGATACGCTCTGCTAGGATGTATATGCAGGGCACTATTATTTCCAGGAAATATGTTCCTTTCAGCATCAGCAAAGCAGGGTATCAGGAAGGAGGCAGAAGGGGCCCTCGAGCTGCACACTTGTGGCGGGGCTGGCCACCTTTGGAGGTCATGGGGATGTGAACCCAGCCCCAGCCTTTGAGAAACACTCTCTGAGGAGGTCTGAAAAGGTGGAGAGCAGGACCACTTGGGAAATGTTTCAAGGCTCATCTCCTTCACTTTATGATGTGTCGGTCTGCATCCTCCCCTCCAGCCTTTCCCCTGTCCCAGTGCCAAGGCTCTGTGTGCTCCACCAGCAGTGGGGTATGGTGGGGGGATTGTGTCGGGGGGCAGGTGTAGATCCTGAACTCAAGGTCTTGGCAGGAAAATACAGAGCAATTCTGTTATTATGTATTTGCTAAAGCTATTAATACACGTGCAACACCAGCCTGACACTTTGCCTCAGAGAGGGGATCTGAAACCAGCTGAAGAAAACAGCAACAATATATTTACTGTGCAGTTAAACTGCCTCAGCTCAGGACCCTCTTTCGTGGAGGTCTGACCAGGGGCACATTAGCAACTTCAAAGGTAGAGCATTAAATGCCTCCACATGTACCCATCGTCTCCTCAACTCAAAAGCTAATATAGATAAGCAGACACAGCCAAATGCATATGATTAGATGATCAATACCTTGATTACTGTTAATATTTATGGATTGGCTTGTAGCAGGAACGCAGACAGGAGTATTTTTGCAGTGATTCAGTGGAAGCAGGAGCACTGGGAAGACACTGAGAGCTATTCTGGGAAATGGCCAGCAGCTTCACTGATGCCAGTTAAGGCTGGAGAAGACCAGCTCTGATGGCTGGTCCTTCCTCCCCTTGTTTCTCAGTCATCCCCTGGAGCCTGCCTCTTTCCGTAACCTTTCTGTTCCCATGTGATCTTTTTCTCCTCTGAGCTCTGCTCCAAGCAGGACATGCTGACTCAACTCGTGGCAGCCTGTGGGCACTGGAGATCAGGATTCTTGATAATTTGGCTCTTTCTGCCAGCTACATATTAATAAGGCATCTTACGGAAGGACAAACCATCCACTGGGGTTACGAGCCAGAAAATCCCTGGAAGGCAGCAGCCTACACTGCCTCAGCTTGTCTCCTCTCCGACGGGTATGGACATTGGTGTTTGAGCCCCAGACCTCACCAGCCCCATCAGCCTGGGCCAACTGCCTCACAAACCGCAGGTCAGCAGGGCAAGGGGAGCTGGCTCCGGAGGGTCATGAGCTTGTCCACCTGCCAAAGGGATGGTGGAGGCATGGATGGGATGGGGAGGTGGAGAGCCCATTGCATGCACCAAATTGCTCTGCACTGTGAATCTGGACAAAGTGACAATTTCCCATTGTTTGCCTTTCCCCCCTAACCTGACCGGAAACCCCATGTGCTCACACTCACCAAAAACTGTTCGGGCAGGGACGGACTCCCTGTTCAGCCAGAAGGAGACCTGGGACAGGATGACAGTCATAATACAGGGCAGGTAGGTCTGGATGACGAAGTACCCGATCTTCCTCTTGAGGTGGAAGTGTGTGGTCATGACGACGTACTCCCCTGCGGAGACAGCCAGTTAGAGATGCAGAGCCAGTGCTGTGTTCCAGGATGGGACCAACTGAACACCAGTCCGTCTCTAAAGCACTAAAGGTCTGTCCTGAGCGAACTTGCTAACTCTAAGATGAAATTCCAGTGTGTGAGTTGTGCTGGCATGTCCTGATATTTTTGCAGGCCACCCTACTGGTGGTGTGAAGGAGGGACAAGCACTGCAGCACACCAACGGCGCTGACTTTGCACTTGCTGCAGGAGCCTACCTTGACGTAGCCCAGGGTGGCTTCCACCAAGTGGGCACGCACAGCATTAGTCTTTTCTGAACACTTTTCTGGGCACTTCTTTAATTCACTGCAGAATGGCCATGGGACAAAGGCAAATAGGTGCCATTAAACAACTGGGCAATTGGCTTTCTGTGTTTCACCCAGGCACAGGACATTCCCCTGGGGGTCTCCCCTGACTCAGCTCCCGTTTTTCTGCTCTAGCTGAGGGTAAGGCCCTTTAAACATAGAGAGATACTGACAGTGCTTCAGTAGGATTTCAGGACAAAGGATTTTGTTTTCTATGACAATCCTGAAAATACTTTGCCTCTCCTCTCCTTTAACCGTCTCAAAAAACAGGGTAAGTTCTGTAGTTAAAGGTCTGGGCTGTAGACCAAAGGAGCAGCTGTCTCTATTTTCCTTCAGTACCCTATTCCTCCACTCAAAGCAATGCACCAAAGCTTTGGATATTTAGCTGGGTTATTGTGCCTTTTTGTTGTGAAAGTAGCTCTGCTAAGCCATTACACACAGGAGCCTTTAGCAGCTTTCTTGCCATTTCAGGTTATTCATCTGTACATTTTACTACAACTTAAGTAGAGAGATGGGCTAGATATTATGACATTTAGTCCCCTGGACTCCCTACATTCCCCAAGGGAGGTGATATTAGTTGTTACAGACAGACACTATTAAAATCAAGTGCACCAGAGAGGAAATATCCTCAAATGAGAGAACTACTGGTGCATACAGAAGGGAAAAAAAAAAAAAAAAGCAAAGGAAAAAAGAAAGATGAGAGAAACACACAAGATAACAGAAGCTATCAGTACTTGAATTCAGAGGGAAAGGGAGGAGCAGCAGATGGGAGAGAAAGATGATTAATATTGGTCATTAATCAGAGGAAACATTTGTTTGGGAGAATCTTCTATTAGCTGTGATAATATTTGTGTAAGCAGATGCAGTGAAAATCACACAACATCATGTTGCATTCACCTCCCCTGCCCGCAATGCTCTCCTAAGGGGCTGAAAAGGGATCCAAGACAAATAAACCTACAGTACTGAGGACCAGCAGGGCAAGACGGGGCAAATTTTCCACACAACAGATCATTTTAGATGCTTAAAATCAGTTTTCTAGAGGGTATGGGTGATAAGGCTCTTTCAGTGGAAACCACTAAAAGCTAAACATCTTACTGCCTCATGGTGACTGCCCCAGATGTCCCCAGCCATGTTTTCCAACAGTGCATGGCTTGAGAGGTGCCATGGTCCTCAGAGCCTGCAGGTACTGACTCCATAATTACGCCAAATCGTGGTATTCAAAGCTCATGGGTCTGTCTTTCCTGACGGTGTGCTCAGCCATGCATCTCATCGTGGTCCCACAAGTACCTGTGCTGGATCGAACCATCTCTGTCCCAACAACATGGCCCAGCAGGTCATACTGGTTCAGGCGAGATCCACCCTTTGCTACTTCCACTGATTTATCCTTCCCCAGTGTCCAGGTGTAGATCACTTCTGTCTTTGTGTAGGCATCTGTGGAGGAGAAAGAAGAATGAGGTTCATGCTTCTGGCTGACCTAAAATATACCAAAATTAGCCTGTACCCAAATGAATCCTTGCTGTGCATTCCTCAGAGCCACATGGCTGATCACAGCCAAGAATGCCCAAGTACCAAGGCAGTTCAGCAACTGCTAACTGAATGAGCAAAAGGGAGCTAGGGTTTTGGGAAGGGAGCTGGAAGGACGAGAGGGGCAGAGCAGTGTCGCAGAGACACGCTGTCTCCTTGACATGCTGGCTCTGCAAGGGCTGGCTCCAAGTAAAGGCAAAACAGGTAGGCATTCGGGGCAGCAGGAAGCTGGGGCAGCAGGATGGCCACCACCCTGCCATGCCAAGGTCTGGGACAGTCATGCTGGCAGTGGCTGGCGAGACGGGTTGCACACTAATGGAGTTGAATTTTAGGTTGTTTAGTTAAAAAATAAAATAAAAAATAAAAATCTTTACCTTCAGGAGCAACTGTCCCCAAGCCTCACAGCCCTGGAGGTGGTGTGCTCTTCCACCAACATGCTTTGTACACTGTGTGACCCTGTGCTTGCCAGCCTGCAGGCCAGTCCTCCCAGCAGTGAGGGAGAGCAGTGCTGAGAAGACCCTGCCTGTACTTTGCAAAAGAGACAGCAGGCAAGTGCCGCTGAACCGCTGCAAGGGGCAGCACAGGGCCCAGAGCCAGGGCAGCCTTCCAGGGACTTGCAAGCTCCCATCTCCGTTCTGCTTGCCCAACACCTCTCTAAAACACACACAGTCATCATCACCTTCACAAGCCTTTGTGATCAAAACCCTGCTTGTCCCCATAGCTGCTCCCTTTCCCAACAGCACCCACTCTCTCAGTGTTGTCAGTCCTACAGTATCTGGAAATTAAGTTTCTCCAGGCTCTACCACGTGCTTTAGTTCTTCATAATGCTTAAGCTTCCTGTCCAGACCCACTCTGTACTGATTTTCTAGGCAAGAACAAAGTTCACTGTCTGCAAAGCCATTTTAACAAGCAGTTTTTCATTCATTTTTGCCACCAGCTTCTTGTATTAAGACATTAAGACATGCCTGGGGTCAGGTCAAGCAACGGGTGAAGTATACTATGGAAATTTCTCAGCTCCTGCTTTGTGGATGGTTGTGTCCTGAGACAACCAGATTTCTCTGATCTTTTAAAAACAACCATTGTTATCCCTGCACTGTGGGTTCTAGCAAACCCGTTAAATGCTAAGCAGGCACTGTGTGAAGCAGGGGGAGTGGTTTTGATGATCAGCCAATGTTTCTCAGCACGCCACAGAGCTGCCTAAGCACTTCAGATGCAGGCTGGCACTTCTCATCTGATGTGCAACACTGCTTTTCCAGCCCCTCCTTCCAGATCTCCACATGCTTCTGCAGACCACCTTCCTCCTTCAGGCTTAGCTTTGTACAGCTCTACCAACGCTTTTCTGTCTTGATGGGTGGCACCTTCTGCTCTAGCAGTCATGGTTCTCCCACTGCCACTCTCAGTCTGCAGAGGAAACCTGTCCACATCTTCATTGCCATTCACTTTGCTGTCATACCTGAAACTGCAGGTGTTTATTAATCTGGCTGTCCAGGCCAGAAGTGTATCTGGTGTCATGTAGCCATGGCATGGATAATCAGAACCTATTTAATACCAGGAATCTAATTTGTGTCTCTTCAATGACCCGCTTGCAATGCAGTCTAGCCCAATCGAAACAAGGACAGTTCTGTGACATTTAGTGGAGTTGTTAAGTCCAGCAACACCTTCTGCTTTTGTAGTCCGAGCTGCTGTACAAATTTCCTATGAGTGGCTTAGAAACCGTTGTTCTCTGCTGTGTTCATCTATCTCTTAGGGAGTGTGGAGACAGGTAAAGCCATCACCTTCACCGCACTTCCAGTCCAAGGAATGATGCGAGCGCAGGACATGCAGGGCAGGTGGGCAGCTGTAGCTCTCTGAAATGCCTGATCCCCTTACTTCTCCTGCGAGCTCTCTGCTTTCCGTCTTTGGGTGGATGCCATGGTGGCACTGGGACAGGAGGCCCCTGCTGAGCCACTCAGTTTGTGGGGATCACTGGTGGTCACTGAGGCAAATTCAGCTACCCATGGAACAGCATGTGTCCAGTACTGGCACTGCCCTTCTACTTACAAATCTGACCCATGCTAAGCATCTTGCAAATGAGTAGTTTCCAGATGGGGGCAGCTTTTTGGTGCAAACATTGGTTTAATTCAGCTCCAACATAAGAGAGGTGAGCTTAGATGCTGTGCAGATGGGTGCTTTAGAAATATCCTTACTAACATTAATCAAGGCCAGCTCTTTGAGCTGCTTGTGTCAAAACTCCCATTATTTAGAGGCCAAATCAGTAGGAAAAAAATACCTAGTAGAACCCCAAAGGGTATTCCAGCAGAAGTATGCACATTAGTCTCTTTTCCTCACCAAGAAAGTAATTAGATATAGAGTAACCTGTGTTCCAGAAAGTCTTGTAATAATCCCAAAGTTTAGGCCTGAGGTATGAGATTTTATATCCCTCCTCACAAGGTCAATTAACATTAATAATTCATCCTTTCTATGGCTTGTTAACTTACCGGCCTTAGTGATGTCTTGTTGCGACGAGTTCTATATTTAATAGCGCCTACCTAAGAAATGAATTCTTTTTAGTAGTTTTGAACAATCCAGCTTCATGGATGCATTTTGTCATGAGGCAGGGGGGCAGATGCACATGACAAACATGATTTCTTCTGTTGTCAATCAAACTTTTCAACTTTCTCCTCAGTTAATTCCCAAATGGTTACAGGAAGGAAGTATCAGTTTGGAACGGTTGTGATTTCTCTGTTTTCTTGGAGTCCAAAAGGGATATTACTGGTGGGGGCTCATTCTTTAGCTGGAAGCAGGTACCTCTTCCATCTAATGCAGATGTAGACTGAGAGTGGTTCTCACTTTGTAGGACCTGGAAGAGACTCCAGACAAAGCCGGACTAGGATATTTATTTCTGCTTTATGATGAACCAGTAGCTTGGAATTTGATTCCCACTCAATTAAGGAACAAAACTAAAAGAAATATTACTTGCACATGGGACAGAAGACGGAATTTGTTCCCAGACAGGGTGTGGGAAGTCCAGGCAGATAAGCAGCTGCAAACCTGGTAGGCTGGGAGCAGCTTTCACCTCAGCAGTCTGCAAACCCTCCCTAAATTAGGACCCTATGGGTGTTGGGACTGAGATTCCCAGTATCCAAGCCTTTCACTTGAGAGCAGCCTGCCTGACAGACTGAAGAGGAGCTAAGGGTTTGCCAGCTCCACTGGAGCATGGAGCCAGTGCAGCTGGAGATTCAGACTCTCACCAGATGGCAGGAGTGGTGTAGGGAAGCTGGACAGGACACCTGGCAGCAGACACCGCTGCTGTCTTCCCAGGATCACCTTGCGATGAAGGAAAAGCATCTCAGGGTTTTCCACCGATGCCAGTCCTGCTCAGGCTGCACGGAAGAGGCAACACAGTCCACTGAAGGCAGGGAGGGCAATGGGAAGCTGTGCTTCCCACTTACCTAATAAACTTACAGCGAAACCATAGGCACATAACCCATCCTGTGAGTCTAAATTAACCACAGATTTGCTCCCTGCCCATTTCTGATGATGGCAGGAGTCATGGGTGAGATACCAGAAAAAAATTTTTGGTCATGTTACCATTAGCAACAATGCTATAATTAATAACACCATTAATAAAATATTGGAAGGCACTGGCCACATGAGGGTGTTCTTTAGCTCTGAAGCCACCTCCTTACAGAGGCTGATCAAGGTACTTACAGCTCCCAAATTTCAGCGGGCAAGCATGCACATCCATTGGGAAGTCCTCCAGGTGCATGGGGCACTCTGCATGAATCGTTAGCCTGCAAGACAAAACACAGGGCATGATCAGTACCAGAAAGCTGCAGAGGCTCCCACCTGGCCCTTCTGCCATGACATCTTTACTCTGCATCCATCAAAGGCTACAAGGGCCTCAGTGTGGTCACTAACTTCTGGGTCTTTGGGCAGAAGGCCATCAGCTGTGGAGAGAGCAGCAGGCACATGGACCTGGCCACCTTTCCCATTTTATGAACTCAGCCCTGTTGACTGAGTTCATCTTTATCCACTCAGTGCAATCAGAAAATCTGCCAAAGCCCAGGACTTGTATTTGCTTATGCACTGTGCACAAAGAGCTCATTAGTGCCAGGGGACATCTCACGGACCGTGCAGGAAAGCAGAGGGAAAGGGCTTCCAGGGGCACCTAACATGGCCATTTCTTCCTGATGTTCTGGGAGGAGCTGAAGGCTGACAGATTGTTCGGTGAAGCCACAGTGTTACTGGGTGTGCTGAACAAAGTCAGAGCCATGAAGTCACAGGTGCTGCACCAGGGCGCAACACCCCTGTGCATGTGGGGCACCACAGCCCACCTGCCCTGGTGGTGGCACTGCAGAGGATGCACAAGGGCAGATGTAGAACCGCACATCCTGGGGCTGTTGGAAGGAGTTCAGGACAATTTGTGTGTTTTATGCATCCACCAAATCCCAGCGGGATGTCTTGTCAGGAAGCGGTTTCTTCAGGGAGGTGCAACTGTAATCACAGCATGCCACAGAACATGGGGCCAGGCATGAAAAGATCTCCTATAAAAGGCTCTAAAAAAGGAAGCTCTAAGCTCTTCTTCCTTCTCGAAATACTGAAAGGCCTGCAGACTAGGAGGGAGAGCCAGAACAGATGGCTTCCCAGGAGACTTCTAATACGATCTTCTCTGGAGGAACAGTTTGGTCAAAAAAGGACCCAATTCTGATGGCTGAGAAAAATAACAAGTAACAAACAATCTGTGACAGGAGCAAGAGGTGGATGCAAAGGGCAAGTGCACAGATCGAAGGCTGAAGGTGGCTTGTGGAAAACTCAGGTCAAGAGGCACAGTGAAAAGCTTTTATCAAGACATTTTCCTTTAGATGGAAAATGGCCTTTTAACCAACAGGAAAGGTCCAGACCAGTTGTTCTCCACAGAAAATGTTAAGACTTTGTCAAATGCAAAACAAACTTTGAAAATAATAAAGAATTCAGATTTTGTTTGCAAAAACCAGAAAAAAAAGGAAAAAAAACACGAAAGAGAAAAAAAAGACAAAATAAAGGAAAAATAAAGGGATTTTGTTTTCATGGGAGCAAGTCTTAAATGATTCTAGAAAAAAAATGAGGACTTTTTTTAAAAGTTGGCTTCAAAGAGTTTTGCTGGACAAAAGCAAACACTTCCTAAATCACTCTAAACACCTCTGTGGGGAAACAAAGCAGAGACAACGTGGCTTGGGGACAGTGGGACCTCTGAGGCTGCCCAGCGAGGACGGAGGCTGTGGGGATGGTGGCTGCAGGTGGCAGATGGTGCTGTGGCAGGCAGGACGTGAGCTCTGTGCCAGGGATGGCAGCAGCAGTAAATTCCTGTAGAGCTGCTCCAAGTTCGGCTGCTGTATCCTGGAAACTCCCTGCTGGTGATGAAGTTTGCACTGCCAGGTGAGGGAATGAACCTCATGATTTTGGATGCACATCCAGCATCATCTGCTACTTTTAGAGGATCTGCAAGAGCTGGCATCCCTACCGAGGCAGAGGCATTAAATCAAGAAGTGGAGAAGCAGAGATGGAAGCTGACATAACTTTGATGGGACAGAGCTGGGTGGCCAAAACCCTCCTGCATAACCAGAAGACCCTGTAGCACCCACAGCAGGGATTTAAAACCCAGCAAACCCAGCCTTTGGGGAGGTCTGTGAGGTGAGGCATGCTGCCCTTTTGCAGTGGGGACAGAGTGCTGCAGAGCAGACCACACCACAGGGAAGTCTATGCATAATTCTTGTATGAGATGGCAAAGGAGACAGGAGAGGAAACTGGTTTCCTGCAGACCTTCTGCATCCATCCCCACAGCGTTTCAGAGGTACGTCCTTGCTCAGTAATGCAACAGCAGCAAATGCTTGTTTCTGCTCTTTTTCAGAGTCAGGTACAATCGTCCTGTCTCCACTGGGCACATCCACCCCGGGAGCAACTATAAAACCAGCAGCTCTCACAGTCGGGACAGGCTCAGTTCTGGTAAACAGATCTCAGCTAACTCAACATCAGCAGGACATGGTCCCGTACGCCCCATGTGGGCTGCTCAGTCACGATTTGCTTTTGGGTCACAAGGACTCTGAGCCCAGCCGTGGACGACACAACGCTCCGTACTCTGGCCATGTTAATCAGAGTGGATTTAATGTGTCTATGTGGGCGGACTCCACGTCCAGAAGAGGAGGCCAGTGGATGCTTATGGGGTAGTACAAAACCAAGGCATATTCAGAGCAATTCACTCCTTGCTGTCCTCTCTCGGCAGCTGGTGGCTTACAGCTACCACGACTCAGAGTCTGCATTTAGGCTTTTGAGTGCACCAGAGACCAGCGACCTTACCTTGTCTGCAAATCCTTTTGGAACCCATGTAGGGGCTGGTGACCACCATGCCCCATGGTAATTGTTCTGCTGAAAGAGGTGCTAATGACTTTCCTGCTTTTATTTGTCTGGCCCCAGCTTGGCTTCCTCAGCCTACCCAAGAACCACTGTGTGGACAACATGACTTCCTTGAAAGCAAATCACTTCCTCTGACTTGCTGATCTCATCTTCACCTCTGGACTGAACGTACCTGTCCTTACATGAAAGAAGCTGAGCTGATCTTTAGGACTTCAGCCAACACTTAACTGATGTCAACAGAAAGACTGACTTCGACAAGCTTGTGAGCACATTGCTGCAATGATTTTCTTCTGGGGACCCACATGCCACCACCAACCAACTGCTCCTTCACTTTGATGTTTCTTTTTTATAATCTGGACAAAGATTAAGATTTCAAGAAACAAGTATAAAAACCTGGTAGCAAGGTGCGTGTTAGACAGTCTTGCTCCTCCTGTTCTGTTTCTTGTGTGATGCTTTCTTCTACCAGCTTGAAATTTACATGGGGAGCTTCATGGTTTGCAAGCATGCCAAGCATTTGTTCACCGATTTTACCATTCAATAATTTCTGTTTCCTTTCCAACTGCTGTGAACTTTTTGCTTCTAATATTTGTCACTGCCATTTGCATAAAGGAGATGTTGATGCCTCTGTGCACAAAATTTAGCATTCCACCTGTCTCAGGAGGCCACACAAGACTTTTTCTTTTAACCTTCCTGTAGCTTCCTTGGCTTCACCAACTGCTTTATCATTTCAAAAGGCTCTTAGCTGCGTGCTCACAAAGTCAGCTTTTCCAAAGGACTTCTCTTCCTGATCACTGCTTTCCTTCTCATGTACCCTGAATTCCCAAAAACCAGAATGGCCTTTCTCATCCACTGCACTGGCTGCAAATTTTAGCTGTGATTAACAGCTACTGTGGGTAAAGCTGAACACAGACAGCTCAAAGAACCACAGATTGTGGGTCTGGTGGCTGAGTGCCATTTAGAGCAGCCAGAAAGAGCCTCAGAGGGGTCCAGGACAGCAGCAGAGACCAGCTGGCACAAGCTGGCCTTGGCCATACCCTCCTGCCCACTCCAGGCCATGGCCAACAATAGCAACTGTTGTCAAGGGAAGGAGACAACTTTATAACAATGCTGGATGATGCTTTAGTTGTGTGGGAAAGCAGCAGTCACAGTTTAAATCTGAAGTGTGTTTTATTAGCTAAGCCAGAAAACAACAAAACAATAAATCCATCAACAAACTACAGAAAAAGCAACCTAATCTGCCACCTTCTCCACCCACAACTGAAGGAGGATTTTTAAGTCTCCTGAAATTAAATAAAAAGGGAAGCGCCATATGATCCCAGTGGGATGAGTCTGGTTCAGCAATTTCAGCCAGCCCGAAGTCAGCACATTCACAGATAACACGTGGAGGGAGTCAGCTTCCTTGCTGAAAGGAAACAGAGTGCAGGCATTCCCCCTCTCAGATATTCTCCCTGAAACCTCTTTGCCTTTGCCCCAGGTATGCTGGGGTGTGCTGGCCCCTGAGACGCTCTGTCCCACCACCCGATGTGCACGCACCACTGCTCGCTCCTGCCCGCCCCTCTGCCCCCCGCATCCCTCAGCTATCCTTCACCCCTCTTCGCTGTGCCCTCTCCTGCAGCCTCTCTTGCACTCGCTCATCTTTCAGAGCTCTAATTAGCAGCAGTACTTAGGTGAGCTGTGGCATCAATCACCGCTCAGGAGAGTGCCCACATCCCCATTTCACCCCCCAGCCTTCCTTGCCACCTCCTGTTGCTGGAAGAGGACTCCTCAGCACCATATGCTTTGCCTAATGAAACGTCAAAATGTCAGACTAAGAGGAATGTATCTCACTTCCCAGACAATTACTGCTGCCTCTGTGGCATTTGTGTAAAAGAGCCTGTTGCAGAAATTCTCAGCTTTGCCCCTGACCCTGCACAAGGGAGCTTGCGGCCAGCTAGCCACAGAGGTTTGCTTCATTGCTCTGGTGCCCTGTTCAGGCCTGGACATCTGAGCCCTGAAATGCCATTACAAAGCCTAAACAGCATATGAAAAATAGCCAAGCTGCCAGCAATCACACCAGCCAGCTGTTGTATCCTTCAGCCTGTCTGTCCCAGTCACTAGCAATAACTTATGCAGAACTGTCTTGAAATCAAACCGCAAACTCCTCGTGTTTTCTCTCTGCTCTGCTGCCATGACAGCACCAGAAGTGGAACATCCAGGTGAGAAGCCATGTTTTTCTCTTTAAAGTCACAGGAAGCCCTTTGAACTGCTCAGCACAATGGCAAGAAGCGTGAATCAGGCTAAACATACCTCTCCCAGGGCTGGCGGTACAACAAACCTCTTCAGCTGCGTTCTCATGGTTACCGGCAGCTTAGCAAAGCCTTTGATGTGTCATTAGAGCCCCCGTCGTTACCTGCGTGTGCTGCAGGATGAGTGAGAGCCTCGGTCCAATTTCTGGGACGCAAAATGTAATAATCCCTCAGTGTATGTGAGGTACAAAAACATGACAGCACCATGCACAGCAGAGCCAACTTTGTTTATGCCGGGGGTATTGCCTGAGTTTCATCCTGATTCTCCTCTAAGAGATTCGTTAATGACCACAGTCAGGATGAATAGGTGTGCAAATCTAGCTTAGGTTTAATTGCTGGGATTTGAGTTTGAAAGCCAAGTTTCTTCTAGGGTCCTTGTGCTGGATCTGAAAACACTGGATTCACTTTGCAGCTGCCCCCGCCCCCTGGAGATTTCAGCCCATGATGGCAGAAATGCAGGGAGATAAGGCGGTCTCTGAAGATTTCTCCCTCCTGGGACAGCTTCCTCACAAAAGTGTGCCTGCATAAAACCAAGCCTGGAAAATAGGTCATTTCTGCCTTTGGACCCACTCTGGAATCTATGTGGAAGGGAGAAGCTTCAAACTGGCTCTGCAAAGCTCACCTCATCTATGCAGCTGCTCACGTGCTCAGCAGTCTAGCTTCTTTGGTCTGCTTGGGTCCATTTCTGCTGTTGTCTACAACCAAGCCCAAGGTGGGATGAAGCCAAATAGCTGCCACTCTGTACTATGCAGAGGAGCTGGTACTGGGATGTCTGAGCTCCTGCTCTTGCAGGAAGGAGAATTATGGTTGCACCTCCATCATGTGGGAGGGTTTTGCAAGCTGCTCCAGCTATCACAAGTTACCCAAGGGTTAAAAAGAAAAACAGGCAGTAAAGACAACCCAAAGCTTTTTCTGGAAGAGACCCTGTGAGACTCTGTAATTTCAAACAGCAGCCTGGGATTCACAAGCCCCTCAGCATGCTGCAGCAGGTATGGGGCTTGTTATCTGGGGCTCAGCAGCTCCGGCAGGACTGCACATGCCCTGGGTGCCTTTGTGCCCAGCTTTCCCTTCTGCTCTGCCTCCAACTCATCCAAAGGTTCACTTGTCCTTTCCAGGTGCTTGTGCGCTGCCGCTAAAGACTTCACGTTGTCTTTAGGAATACAGGTTTCTTGAGGCAAAGTCCTTGGTGATGCAGTTGAAGGCGTCAGCCTGGCAGTTAAAGAAAACATCCTTTGAGTGCATACCTTGAGCACATATTGTCTGGGAAACACTCTGACAATAACTACAAAGCCTCAACATGCCACTCTGACAGTCCCTGTGAAGAGCAGAAGAGCTCTTTAAAGTCTGGATTCACAAACTTGAATCCCATTGACACAACATCAGGCTTTCGCTATTTTCATGTTTCAAGGCCAGGAAAAACCAGAATATTAGCAATGTGCCCCATACAATTTGAGCTAGAGATTATATCCAGAGATTGCTGCAGCAGCTGAGTTTTTGTCTGTACCTTATGTAAACCCACGTGCAATCCCTGGTTTGCTGTACTCAGCTCTGACACCAGAGCTTTGAGGCCCTAGCTGGGCTTTTGTGAGCTACTCAGATCTTGTAGGAGCTCCAAAAACAAGACAGCAGAGGCAGGGCTACATGATAAAGTTATGTTCCCCACACCCTGTAAGGCAGCCAGAGCAGCAGGGAAGAGGCAGAGGGATCAGTAATCCTGCCCATTGCTCAGCAGCCAGAAGGAAGGGAATAGAGAAATACAGTTTTGTGCTGTGGCCACAAAGGCCATCTTGTCACCCATGTGCCAAGGCCTGAGCCAGGGTTCGGATGCTTGCACTGTGACGCTGCACTGAGCTGTGAGGAGGCTGTGCTGTGACTAAGGAAAATCTCTGAATGCCCAGCTACAGCTGGTGTGTGACTCCTTGAAGCTCAGGTCAGTGATGAAGAGGCTCTCTCCAGGAGCTATAAATATTGTCACACAGGTGTAATTTTGCTGGATGCATGTGTCAGAGTTGCTGTTCCACCAGAGCAACTTCATCTATAAATGTAAGCCTTGACTAAGAGAAGTTGGCTTTCACAGCAGGATAAATAGCAAGAGACATGCCTCTAATTGCACATCAGCAGAGCTGATCCCTCAAGGATATTGGCTGGTACAAGGTAAAAGAGGAAGATATGTCTCAGGAGTCAAACTGCATGGCAATGTACCAGTCTCAACTGAGTCTGCAAGGGATTGCCTGGAACAGGGGCAGCACACAACCCAGTCAGTCCTGGGGAAAGCTGGCAGAGGTCAAAACTCACCCCCCAGTCAGCAGCACAGTGCGGCCCTTTGGGATTTGCACTTGGCTGGATGTCAGCTGTGTGTGGCTGAGACTGGCTTCATGGTCCTGCCCCTCCTTTGAGAAGAACACGTGTGCCACTTGGAGCTAGGCTGGAAGCACGAACACAAAAGCACAACATAAAACATGAATTTTCTTCCAGGCCTTTCACGGGAGGAGGTTTCAAAGCACCTAACAAGGGAGGGCAGTGCCATCACCATCATTTTACAGGGGAATTGAGGTGCAAATGCCTATGGGTATCTACAAGCCAGTGCCAGGGCGAGGTGGGACCTGGTTTCTGAGCCTCAGCCTGATGCACAGCCCTGGACCGTGCAGCTTGTGCCCTTACTTCATCTTCCTTTCTGAGCTCCCACTCAAAAGACCCTGTGTGGCCCTGAGTGGACTTTTCCTTCAGCAGCAGGGAGAAGAGCAATCATTAGATGTGCCGTGACAGACATTCCATCCTGGACGTATCAAACAGCAAACCTAGAGGAGCACTGCTTTGTCCCTGACATGCTGTCCTGTGCAGCAGGCTGTGCTTTCCAGATGCCTGTCTGGCCAGCTCTGACCACATCTCCAGCATCAGGCTGGTCCAATACTGCTCGGGGCCACATTAGAATAGCTTCACACATGGGCTGTCAGAAAAGTGCAAGTAACAATCTGTGGTGGGCCAGCAAAAGGTCCACATGTGCTATGGCTCCTGGCACTAGGCAATACAACATGCGACAAGATATCCAGTCCTTACCCTTGGGGATCTCTGAATGGGCTCTTCACCTCTTGCAAAGACTTAGAAATATATTTAAGGGGGGCAAGAGCAGACAAAAAGGCAGGTTGTTTGTGGTCTCCTTCATCCCCCCTCCTTCCTTGGGAGAGGGATAAACTGAAGGATGTGTTGAATTTTATTTAAAAGCCCCTGTGACTCCACTTCCTTCAAGAAGCTCATTCCCAGGAGCCTTGTGATGCTGCCATCCTGGCACCTGCCCAGCCCTACATGAAAGAGCAAATTCAATACTTTCTCAGTCACACAAAACTTGCTGAAGGTAATGGTTGTTTTTTTTGCTGAATAAAAAAGAAGTGAAATGATATAAAAGCCCTGAAATTGGGTCTTTTTTTTTTTTTTTNATACTGGTAGCTCCTATAATACTTTACAGTCAGACAATGGTACAAACTGGGGGAATGTTAGTCATCTAACATGCAGGTCAGACAGTCAGGAGCAGAACTGAGCCCTTAAGTCAGATTGGGCTTCTCCCTTCATTTACCCCATCTGCCTCAGTAACGTGAGATCACTGATGTTCAGACCTAAACCCCCAGGGCGCTGGCAGGATTAGCTCATATTTGAGAACTGCTGCACAAAAGCAGAGCGTTGTTTATCAATGTAGGTTGTAAAACTTGCTGACACTGTGTAGATCCACAGCCAGCTCAGCTATGACGAGATGAAATCCTGTCTGGTCCTCAAAAACAGAGGTGAAAGTGCAGCATCTCAGCACACACAATCCACAATGAAGCGTGTTATTAGTTTGGATTGGCTTGAAGATGGAGGCACAGAAAATAATTTTTGAAGACAAAGATTTACACCTTTCCATAAACACCTCAGTACCTTTCTTGTGCATCTGTGAGTATCTTGCTGTTTCATTTATAGGTCCATTTACCTTGGAAAGTAGATTAGTACATCAGCTGCAGGTGGCAGACATTATTTACATGGGTGAATAGCTTACAAGCATACAGGAGCATCTCAATAATTCCTGAATGAACATACAATTAACCCAAAGTTATTTCTCCATGTTCTCCACCTGTTGCAGTTTACTGATAAGTGTATGTACCAGGGCTGTTCTTCAGAAATACATAGAACATGATACCCCAAGCAATGTTCCCCGACAGCGAACTTCATTTGGAAGGAAGGCCTGAGCTGCTGGAGCTCACAGAGTTGTTGCATGTACCACTGCCTGGAGAGCTCTGCCTGAGGACTCACGCCGCAGGGCTGCCCTGTGTTTGGGGTTTCCACTGGAGCCCCATTTTTAAAACACTAGTAATTTTTTTTTCCTAATGATGATCATTGATTGCACAGATTGGGATTTTTGATTCCATGAAGTTGGAAAAAAAAAAAAAAAAACGTTCTCACAAGCAGGCTTGGGCTTGTTAGATCTTTCAGAGGGTTCTGGAGTAATATGCTAAGAAATTCAGATCTGTTCTCAAGCTGCTGGAGAATACCAAATTCTCCCATCCTAAAGTTTCCCTACCTTTTCTGAAAACCTGACTTCATATTCCATCAGAGAGCAGGAAAAAAATAACTTTGGTGGCAAAGAAATTCCACAAACTATAGATCCAAACACTTCCACCTCATCACATAAAAGAAAAAAAAAAAAATCAACATGAATGATGAGAAAAGCTACCTGCAAAAATGTGCTGAAGTTGAGGACCAGTGACGCTACATAGGTAGGAAACGAGGATAGTAGTGAAAGCAATGGGCTAAGACTCAGGTATGGTAACAGTCAGTGGAAGTCTGCACAAACCCAGCTGTAACATACCTTGAGGTCGCACACTTGCTTGCATGGGACTATCGTGTGCACAGGGACCTAGAAGACTGTGGCCCAAGAGACACAGACTTACCTCATGGTGTACAGGAGGGTGCCGTTGTCCACCAGGCGCAGCAGCTTGTTGGGTGTTGTCATGTTATGGGCGACAGACTTTTTCCCATTGTGGAAGAAGGTATCAGGAGTCCAGATCTTACTGGCCAGCAGGTTGTTCAGGGGAAGTATCTTCATGGGACCATCAAACTTCAGCCTCTCGTCTCTCCAGGATTGCCGGAAAAAGACATCAATGGTGTATTCCTTTGTGGAGAAAGGAGAGAAAAATAAGTCTTGTTTTACTTAATTCTTCATTGCAAACAAGGTCCTTCAAGAAATGATAAACATATTCAATCATTAAGCATGCTGCGTTTGGGCACCTCTTGGTTGATATGAAGCATGATGCAACAAGAAGTAGGAATTAACAACTGGAAAAAATTGCAGAGCATCACAGGCATTTGCTGTTCTGTAAAATGACTTACACATGATGTCAAAACCTGCATCTCAGTGTTTCTGACAGACTGCAGACAAGCTGCAACACAGCCTACAGTGGGAAGTGGTCGGTCCTTGGGTAGCACTGCTGCACCAGCACCTTTACCCAGATGTCGCAGGAGAGGGAACCATTGTGTGTAGCTATGTGGGATTTTGAACAGGGAAAAATGAAGAGGAATTTGGCAAGGATACCTGTAACTCTACTCCTATTCCTAAAACAAACATACAAATAAAGTTTCAGGACATCATTTTAATGTTCTTTTTTTCCCTAGTCCATCTCCAGCAAAACATTGAGTCAAGGACCTCATAAACTTGTCATTATGCAAGATGCAGTGACATCTCTTTTCTTTATTTCTTTCTTCTTTCCCTTTTTTTTTTTTTTTTTTTTAAATTTCATTCTTTCTAGTATAGAAACCCACTTCCTAGGCCCATTTCCAGCTAGGGCAATTAGAAGGTATTTCTTTGAAATCCTGCATCCAGAGACAGCCCAGAGTTTCTCAGTGTTACTGACAAAATGGATTTTTGCCATCCAAGGAGGAAGCCAGAAAAATAAACACCAAACACACTTTAGCCTTCAGGAACAATGTAATGTTGAGGCTGGTGGTGGGGAAATGTCTTGTCTTCAGCAGTTATCTCCATGCCTCAGCCCCTCTCCCAGTGTTGGGGCATTCATTTACCTGCAGGTCTTCTTCCCCTGAGAATGGTGGCAAGGTGGAAGCAAGCATGTGGTGGATGAAACGAAGGTTCTGTCTCTGTGCTCCAAGTCCTTCTGAGAGGAGAGCGGAAAACTGGGGAGATATTTTCCAGCTTGGAAACATTTGGGTGCAGAAGGACAGGAAGAGGTGCAAAGCCATACGAACCCAGAGCAGAGCACTTTCTGAAGGTGGCAGGGCTCCATGGTGACGAGCAAGCTTCCTCTCATAAGGATGTTCCTCTTGATGATTTTATTACTAGCTATGAAAGTTAGCAGGATGCACCCCAGCAAACATCACCTTACCGAAGTGGTGGACCCATGGTCCCCAAGACCAGGCTCATGGTGTCCTCAGCCTCAGCAGCCGCCTAACAGAGCAGCAAAGGCACAACTCAAAGGCCACCCTGAGGCAAAATTAAATTAGTATCTGGTGCCCAGCACATGGGGCTGCCTTTCCCTCTGACCCCAGCCGCCCTGTGTTCTCTCAGGGCTCATGTCACTTGAGGGAACTGCCTGACCCCATCAGCATGAGCTGCTCTACTGCTCACCTCTGCGACATGCACCTTGTCTTGCTAACAAAGGATCTCATTAGCTCCCAAGGTTTTGGGAGAGACACAGGGACTTTAGAAAATCTGTCCCAGCTGTTCTCCTCCCGCCGTTGCAGGTTCATAGTCTTTATTTATGGGCTCCTGGAGGTTGCAGAACCAACTAAACTTATCACTGTGAGTGATTTCTTTTCTTCAGCTCTTCTCAGCAGCATTTAAAAGCTGCTGCACATCAGTTTCCTGTAGGTCACAGAAATTCCTACAGGTTTTGCAGCAGATGGCAGCGGAGTGAAAGCATCTCAGTAAAGAAATTCCTCCCTGCTCCCTGGCCACAGAGCCACTTCTGCCCAAGTATGAATTTTCTGGAGCCTGTCTTGGGGAAGGAAAGAGAAGACCCTGTGGTCCCACAGGCTCTGCCCTGTACAGGATATTCTGTCCCTTCACAGGAGGTGATCCTCCCTTAGTGGTTTTAAGCTCAGCAAAGAAATAAAACCAAAGGAATGAGCCTATGTCCAGTCCCAGGGGGTAGGTTTGGGAAAAGCCCTTATCAGCAGAAGAGCTATGTTATTCGGAACCCTCTGTTCCTGTTTAAAAAATAATACTAATAATAAACAAAACTTTTATAACACCTTCCCAGGTCCTATTTTTCTTCTTTTATGCTAAGGAAACATTCCCAAAGAATAGAGAAACCATATACGGATTCTTCCCCTCTTTTCTATCCTTCTTTCCATAAAAGCATCATTTCCAGCTTAACACTTCCACGGAAAGCACTCAGTTCTAGGTTATGCTCTCCTTCAATTTATAGAAGTGACTGAAAACATGAAGACTGAGTCCTTCTCTAGAGTCCATCCGTCAAAGCTTAAAACTCTCTTGATTTTTTTTTTTTTTAATTTCCTGGGGACTAAGGCAAAGCTGCAACAGCTCACTACTGAAGATTCAGGCATATGTCAGGTCCCACTAGGCTGTTCTTTCCAAACCAAACTGAAAGTGAGACTCAAGTCCCTTGGAGCATCTCAGGGAGAAGGTGCACGTCCTCCTCCATGCTTTGTAACCAGCTGCTCTCCTCCGCGCTCCACAGCAGCTTTACCTGCCTCTCCTCCATCATCATAATTACAGTCTCTGTCTGCATCAAGATGCACAGGAGCAGCTTTCCATCGCAACGAGTAATGGCTGTGGGAGGGACGGAGCCAGATCATCATGCAGATGTAAGCAGGGAGGGAAGGAACCACCGCAGATGGAGTTTCTCTCTCACACATCTCTGAGTGCATTTAACACCAGAACAGCATGCTAAAACACATTCGCTATGCGTTTGTAAAATACATGGAACTAAAGCGCGCAAGAGGGAAATAATTTATTATTCTTTAACTGTCTTCCTAATTTTAAATTCATTTTGTCAAATCACATTGCAGAAAATACCTTCCTCTTTTCACTACCTCATATTTCTTCTTCACAGTTCATTATACATGCTCCCTTAATCAAATATGCTCCACCTTGGAAGTAATTATCAGATACTCCCCAAGGGCTAAGATTGCTGAATACATTATGAGTCTCTGCTGCAGTAGGAAAGCAAGCAAGATAGAGAGAGAACTCAGATGAGATTAATACTCTAGGCTGCACCAACATTAAGTTAACTTCTCACCCTGGAGGTCCTGGTCTTTCCAAAACCATATGGGATTGTGTGGTGGGGCTAGCACTGCAAGGAGATTTAATTCTGCACAAGCTCCTCTTCTTGCTAGCACTGGACTGTTGGTGGAGCAGCCAAAGAGATGTTCACAACCATGCGAGCAGAGAAAATGAAACGCCCTCAGCTTCAGAGAGGCTGCAAGAGTTGCAGGACATTGATTCTACTTGACAGAGCTGGTGAGAGCAATATCTGCTCCCCCTCCTATAGTGGGCTCCCTCCAAGCCCAGAACTGCCCGCCGCCCACCTGGGCTATCCCAGCACCAGGTCCCCTCTAGGACCAAGCGTGCAGAAGAGTCTCAGCCCAAATGTGGCAGCCCTGAAACATTCAGCAGCCATGAACAGCCAGTTCCTCCCTATGTGGCTGGGCACATGTGGAATACTAACTGCAAGAAACGTTGTTGAGAAAGCTCACTATTAATTATGCTCTACAGTCCTGTTTTAATTAGAAGACAAACTGCTGTGGGAATACAAGCCTAGATTCAGACCTCAGGGCTTTTCATTAATAATTTTCCCTGAACATGTCAAAATATTGCAATCAGTTCACTCCTTTTCTTTTTTTCTGTTTTGCCTCCTTTCTGGTTCAAGCCATAAGGACCATTTGTATATATCGACCCTCCAAGTTTGCATTTGGCATTATCAACATCTGATGGAACAAACCACCCATCCCCTGTGAGGCAACCAGCCAGCAGCACTTACCATATCTGTGTCTGAGACGGGGCCAAAACTCGTCACGTAAATGTCTGTCTTCACTTCAGTTACACTGTCTGAAACCAGAAAAAAAGGCGTAGAAGTAATTAGAGAACAAAATTCATTTATCCAGGAAAGCGTTCAGGTTTTGGTGTGATGTATTTTCATGGCAGATGCCACCCTGGCAAAGCCACTGGTGAGCTGATATTGTGCTTTCTACTGTACCCTGAACAATGACTGATTTTATCACTTATAATTGGGAAATTCATCTCTGAGTAGCTCTGCTGCTTTCTACCTTTACACCAAGGATGAGTATGTCCTGCACAGCCAGACAATGTATATTTACAAAATGCATGCAGCTACACAATACATGACATGGTACAGATCCACACATTTTCAGTACAGAGGTAAGCCCTGATGTTCTGAAACTCCTTTTAATCTGCAATCCCTTTGTGTCTCCCAGCCTGATAAATAGCCTAGCAATGTTCTACTGGTTTTAGGAAACCCTGATTTTGTTACAGCTTCAGGCTTATCTGTACATAAAAAAGAATCAATATTCTGATTGCCTTTTACTCCCTTTGTGCTTGTTGTTTTCCTGATGAGTAGCTGCTCTTGCAAAGCTGCTGCTCCTGTGCATCACACAAGTACCTGCATCCCAGCACGCGCTGCCCTCATGGATACTGAACTCCAGACACTGCCCAGCAAGAGCCCAGAGCCTCAGTTCCTGCCTGGAGAACCAAAACTCAGGGCAATCTTACTCATATGCCTTCAGATAGAGATGAACCAAAGTGTTGCCCAGAACACGGCCATTAGCAGGCATTACTCACACCAAACAGCACACACAGCTCTCATTCTGACTTCATTATGATCTTGGTGTGTTTCCTGAAGAAAATCTCTGCTGCTGTCCCATTTTGCAGGGAAATCAAGGCACAGTGAGTGAGGGGTTTTCCAGATTCACAGCTCTATGCTCTCTGCCCACTGGGTTATACAGAAAAATGATGAATGAGATGAGCACTAGGTTACCATAAATCCTCACTGCTTTAGGGATAGATCATGCAATTGTGCTCCTTTTGTACGGCATTAGTTGGCTTGGAGCTGCTTTCTGAACAATCCATTTGGAGCCACAAGTAAGAGCTCATGTTTTATCTGTAGTATCCCATTCTGGCCACTGCAGCAGCTTTGCAGGTAGCCTGGATGGCCCATTGCTCAATTCAGTTATGGAAATCCTTCCGTCCCCTGACAGTTATTTTGCAGTATTATGAGGCTTAGTTTTGTGCTTCAAAGTTTTGTATCCAAAAATAAGATAATGCATTCTGGCAGGGTTTTCTCCTTAATGGCTAAAATATACATATACATGTCTCTAGTTATTATGGCTGGAAAGCATCCGATGCAGCCTGTGGCTGATATTACTGTGCTATATGAGTAACCCTTGATCTTGTCTTGATGTCATAAAAAGAAGGTTAAAGAGAAATATGTATGCAGTACACTTTCTGAAACACCCAGAAACCAACAAGACAGCATCCTGAACAAAAAGAGCTACTTCTGTAAGACTTAAACGCTCAGGGTATTCTCTCTGTCTCCCGTCAAGTAAGTCCCCAAATGAGATACATAGCAGAAAAGAAAACTCTTGTGAAGCGAAGGTCTTCAACACGTGCTGTGAGAAAACAAATTATATTTTAGAGAAAACACAATATCTTTTTCCTCCCCTCCTCTCTTCCTGACATTGTTTGCCCACAATAAATAATTTGTAGCCATAGGTCTCAGACCAGACCCTTGGCTGCCCATGCAGCCAAGCAGAACAGAGCTGGGCAGAGGGATGGGGCCATGAAAGGACCCCCACTCTACGACAGGACCCTTGGGATCCAAGCACTGGGAAAGGGATTCAGGAAACAACGAGGAGGTGAAAAGGCAAAACTAGTTTGGGGCACCTTTACATATGATCTTGGTGTCTTTATATAATCCTAGACATCCTTATCATATTGTAACCTGGCTGCCAGAGAGCCCAGAGACCCTTTCCCACCCCATCAATCTGGCAAATCCAATCCAAGATGATCACATTTATTAACGTCTTGTTTAAAAAAACATGACCTAGGACTGACAGACAAACAGACTGCTCACCGAGACTGACTTACTGATGTTCTTCTGCTGCACAGCAGGACAAAGGAGGGAGGTCTGCCCTCCTTGGGAGCACTCCAGGTGCCCAGTGAAGCAGACATAGCCACAGAGACACCTTGTCACCCACACCGTGGAATAAATCCCACCCTAACTTCTCACCTTCTTATCTGTACAGCACAGGTCTGAGGATCCCCCATTTCCAGACTGCACAGCATCGCGGCCTTGGAGCAAGTCAGGTGAATCCTGTGGGAGCTCTGCATGCCTGCAGGGCAGCTCCAGCACTGGGACAAGCTGTGGTGGCTTGATTATCAATCTGCCCCAGCACTTGGGAAAATTGGGCTTCCTGCACCCCTTGTGGCAGAAGCCAGACTAAACTTTTCCATTAATACGTGCTCATAAGGCAGGGCAGGAACTGGCCGGAATCTAGAGGGATTTCTGAAATTAAATCATTTCTGAACAAGCAGGGATTACAACAGAGCAGGGAAATTCTGAGATCCGTAAAACACCAGCAGAACAGAGCAGCTCCAGCCTCAGAGCTTTGCTTCCTGGGTGATGCTGCAACCCAAGGGCACTCGCACTGCTCACAGCCCTGCCCGAGCACCTCGGCCCTGTGACGGTGATGCCTTCTGCTGTAGAGCAACAAGGAGCTGCTCAGCCAGCTTCCCCTCCTTACTCTCACGTGTTCCCACCCTCAGCCCAGGCAGGAAGAAGCTGCTCTTACTTTTGCAGCAAGAGGTAGAAGAGCATCACCTGCCTCAGTCCAGGAGGTGGGGCAGGGACACCCCGATCCCCTTCCCAATCCACAGCCCTGATCATGTGCGCTGCAGCCCGGCTGCCTTGCCTAGTTCCCACCAAAGACACGATAACTAAGGGCTGTACTGTCAAGGGTTGGGCACTTTCCCTAGGCCTGTTGCAGAACATTATGCAGTATTTTTCCTTTCCTAGCACTGTCCCTCCTTATCACTTGAAGTTTTTTATATGCACAAGTGAATTGAGCCTTCAAGCCTGCTGGGAGGCAGGTGGATGCTGCCAGACTTGTTCCATAGGTGGGAAAACAAAAAAGGAGAGGATTGCCTCAGGTAGGAAGCTGGAGCAGAGCATGGACCAGAGCCCTGGGGGCTGCACCACTGTCCAGCACAGGGTTCAGCATGGCTCTTGGCACTCGCACCCTCCAGCCCCATGGCCAAGCCCCACCATATCCCCAGCTGCTACCACTGGGAACTGGGAATAACAGAAAATAGCTTGAAGCAGATATGAAACTAGAAGAACAAGGGATTTTCAGGTTGAGCATTTGAACGTGGGCAGAGGTTATACACCTGAGTGGTGTGTCCTGTTCCCAAGCCATTTGTTCAAGGCTGGTTCCCTTGTCTGTAGCTTTGCCCACTCACAGACTCAGCTTATTCCCAAGCCTCAGCACGCTTCTGTTTCTAAAACCACCTGGAGCAAGTGTGCAAGCAGGAGCAAGGCTCCGCAGGTCCATCAGAGCTGTCCCTTCTCTCACAGGGTAGAAAGCATGGTCCCTGCCTGCCAAGCAACGTGCTTTGCTCCTCCTGCAGAAATCTCCCACTGCCAGACAGATCTGCAATGCAAATGTAAAACAAAAGCTGCAACATCCCTTCCCACAGTGTTACCATGGCATTCCCTACACCTGCCTGCTCCTTAAAAGCTGCTCCTCTCCTTCTCCAGGAACTCACTACACCACATCTAGCTGCTTGTGCAGGCGATAAATATCCCTATTAGCATTGTGTGGAGGGCCGGATTCTGCAGGGTGGGTTGCCTCCCTTTCACATGCAGGTGTAAAGCAGCAACGGCTGCTGCCGGGGTGCTTCAGAGCTCCCATTTTACAGCACCCACTCCCCCCTATCACCTACTGCTGCCCAGAGTCCCCGTGTCCCCTCCTCCTGGCCCTGGCTCCCTGCACTCCTCTGCAAATGGTGAGGCAGACATCCCTCCCTTCCCGCAATCCCTCTTTTAAGCGCTCGTGACTCCCTGGGCCTGCGAGGAGATAGTTATTATTTACAAAATGACTGAGTGCTATTTTTACTCTCTTCTTGGAAGCTCTGGAAGCAGCAGCAGAGCTGGAATACAAATCACACTGCCTCTCCCATCCCGGCTGTCAATTGCAGGGCTGCCTCTACAAGTGATTACAGGAGGCAGGGGGCACGGGGCGGGGGACTGAGAAAGCTCTTATTAAACATCCCACTGCACTTATCAAGTTCTGTTTATTTAAGAATCTCAGCCGTAATGTAATCGACTCAGCCGGTTGCATTTCAGCTCTTGAGGTTTGTGGATGTGCTGAATGTGGTCACGTTTCCCAGCTGGGGCTTCCCAGAGGCTGTGCCGCAAGCTCACAGCAGCGATGCGCCTGCAGCTGAGCGCTGGAGGTTCCCTGCTGATGCAAGCTGCTAAAACAGGGGCAAAGCCACTGCGGTTTCGTGCCGGGGATTCCTGGCTGCTGCACTGACGTAGGGGAGGCGGCACAGCCTCATCTCACAGAGGAGCTGAGTGAGCGAGGGGACCGGGACCTCCACAAGGCTGCAGAGGCAACAAGCCTAGCCCTACCAGCATTTCTGAGTGTGATGGCACAGATGAGACTAGAGAGGAGGGTGGTGATGTCCAGGCTCTGCAGCACCCAGGGGTATGAACCCTATATCTGCTCTATTCTAGTTCCTAGATGGAGATGTTTCTGCACCAGGCTCCTATGAGCTGCCACAACCTGAATAGCATAGTGACAAGTGGGTAATGCCCCTTAATGCCCTCCTAGGCTGTGTTTAGCCCCAGCTCAAGACTTTCTCAGCTTGATGAGGTCCCTTATTCAGTGATTCTCCTCCCATGTCCCCTCAAACACTGAAAATCCTTCAGGAAGGACTCCCAGCAGCCTGTAGTGACGGCAGCATCACCAAGCAGAGAGAGGGCAAACCCAGAGAGCGCGTGCTGGACAAGATGGTGCATTAGAGCCACCCCAACATCCCCAGGAAGGGAAACATGGAAGAGGAGTTTGTGCAACCAGCCCCCACCTCCTGCCTTCTCCCAGGTGCTTGCCATGCTAGCTAAGCAGCAGCAGCAGGTAGTTTTTGCAGCTGCACACAGAAGCTTTTTCGGTATCTCAGTCTTCATTTTCTCAGACTATCACTGCAGGGATTTAATTTCCTTCCAGTTTTAGCTCCTCTTTTGTATGAGAGATGGGGACATCTTTTCCTCCCGTGACCTGTGCTGCAGCCCCAGGAGAACAGCCTTCAATGAGCTCACAGGGGCTGACCCCTGCCACAGCCCCGGGCAGCGCTGGCCTTGGAGGTGGCACACTGTAGTTGCCAGCCTGAAACTCCACCCTTGCATCCTTACCTCTCATTGAGGACTCAGTCCCATCACACCAAAGTCAATGTATGTTTTTTCAGATGTCACTTGACTGTTTCAGTGCCTCAGCAACCTTGAACACAAAATTATTTGTTCAGAAGCAAAAGCCAGTCTCACACTACAGGCATTTACCCAGGTCTGACAAGTTCAGCCTGTGCACCCTGCACAGAAGTGGCTGGCAGCACACGCAGGTGCACGAGAAGAAAAAACGAGAATATACATTGGTTGTTTTGGTCATGTCAAAAGCCTTCCTTACATAGAAACAAATTGCCACCACCTCCACTAAAAATGCAGATACAAGAGAACATTGTGATGAAGCCTGCCTTCACAGCGGCCAGCAACATGCCCTCACCCCAAGGCAGGTGCTGGTGGGCTCCCACTGCCTGCGGAGCTCAGCAGACACCACCACTAGCCAGGACCAGCAATGAGGCAGAGAGGGATATGGAGAGGATGGGGCAGGTTTGTCAGCTCTTACAGGAACATTGCAAGAGACATTACATAGAATTGAGTTGTTTGAACTCAGTAAGGTGCTTGGTAGCACAGCATGCAGCCTGCACAGCCCATGCAGAACAGCAGCGATCACAGCCAAGAGTGTCACCAGGAGGGCAGGCAGCTGGCCCGGTCCTTTGCAGACCAGACAGAGCTAACAGTGGTGTCAAGTTTAATTCCCTACCTAAAACACCAGCCCACCTGCAGGAAGCCTCACTTGGGTAGAAGCATCAAGAAGCAACATGTCGGCTTCATGTTATCTGTGGAGACAGAGTAATCCTGAAGGCAGGTGAGTCCACCCAGACCTGACACCCTCTGATGGCATCTACCTCTCTAGTGAGCGTGGAAGGAGATGAGGGTGAGCAGGGTCCCATGGATGAAGGCTGGTCTTAGCCTCACGCTCCCACCTGTAAAGAGCAACTGGACTGTGGGATTAAACATGATGGGATGCTCATCCACTGCAGACTGGGTCAGCCAAGGACTGAGCATTGGGAAATTTGTACTCTGCAGAATAAACCACACAGTGAGGGAAGAAACAATATAAGTGTCTGGAAAAAATGCCTTATCTCAGCAAAAGCGGGGGTAAGAGGCTGCAGGGGATTGCCAATGAGACCTTTGGATCAGATCTGTACCTAGCTCTGCCTATATGTCATGAACTATTTATTTAATGTGGTTTTGCTCAGCTATTTGCTTGTTTTCAGAAGTGGTCTCCCTGTCTCACAAACCTGACAAAACAGCCTGTGTATCTGATCTGACCCCCCTCTGTTACACTCCCAGTGACTTCTGAAGATTTGTGATCAAAAAGGCACCGCATTTGTACAGGAAACAAGGCTGTTGGCCACTCTCCTTGAAAACGTCAGGCATCTCCCTCCATCCTGGGGTGCTGATGCATCTTCTCACAGGGGTTGGCTTATCATGCTGCTTAAATCCTCTGGGAATACCAGCAGTTACTGCACAACCCCTTGCCAAGATGTTGCTCCGTGAGCTGCAGTGATTAATCATGCCCTTCTCTGCTGTGATAGCAATTGCATGTCCTCCAGCCAGGCTGGAGACAAGCAATCAAATCTGTAAACACATATGCACATGGTACCACTTCCAGCTGTGCTCTCCCACCCACCCCCCACCCCACTTGGACATTTCAGCACAGGAGGAGCAAGAAGTTGAGAAGAATTTCAAAAATCTCTCAAGAGACAGCCAGCAACAAAGCCAGTCACACATGATAAGAGAGATCAGCATAGCCTGCAATTACAAGTGTTTAATTTCTCAGCCCAGATGAAGTGACATGATGCCTGTCAAGTCCCTCGAAGAGACATCCTGCTGCCCTGGCTCTCTTGCTTAGCAGGGCCAGAGGGGAGCTGATGTGAAAGAGATTTATGTCCTGTCACACACAGCACACAGCGTACACAGCAGGGTCACCCAGCTGCACCCAGTGTCCTCTGCAGGAACTAGACAAGGGACCAAGAAGTGACCCAGTTACCACTTGAACATGGCTCATCCAGGATTTATGGCACAGCGTCATGCCCAGATGGATGTCTCATTCCCAAGCGACCCCTGCTGCCACCTGGGGCACGTGCTCCTCAGGTTACATGGGAGGATCAGCTCAGTCTTTGGAACAGAAATCGCTAAGTGGTCTCCAAATGCTCATGGCTCTGAGCTTTCTCCATGCCTACGTAACATCGGCTGCAGAGTTTGGATCAAAACTCAGTTACTGGCGAAAGCAGGTGAACCACGCACAGCTTGTCCTCCCTGCTTCCAAGCAAGCAGTGAGCCAGTGGCTCAGCACAGTGCTGACAGGAGTGCATGGCACCTGCTCGTCTATTTTGGGTGGGAAACAGCACTCCCATCCTAGCACTTCCACATCAGTGGCACAGGATAGCCCAGCTTTCTAGTCTGAACTCCCTGCACAGGGCACGCCACACTGCCCCTTTGTCTCAACACGTGATGGATAAGGGAGGTCTAGGCATACCCAGCCTGGTGGGTAAGCCCATGTACTACTGTAGAGGTGCTGTAGGAATTTCACACCCTCCCGTATTGGAGAAAGGGGTTTTCTCATGTTTGCACAGAGTGGGGGATACGGGTTAGACAGAGGGTCCAACCAGACTAGGAAAGATGCTGCTTTACCAGCAGCAGAGCCAACAAACCCTGCTTGCCTGCAGATCAGCTTTTCCTGCCTGTTTTTTCTGATGCCTAACACCAGTTGATTTCATCCAGCAACCTCTCTCTACTTTAGGTTTTTTCTACTCATCTGCATAATTTCACAAATGTTGCAGGGACTTAAAATCTTTGATATCTACTTTTCAGTCAGCCTTTGTTCAGATCAGCAGAACAGCTCAAAAGCTTTTAGAAGACAAAAGGCAGAAAGACATAAGCCTTGCCCCATTAGGAGCCCAACAAAAAAACTACTGCAAGACTCAACAGAACCATGCATACGGCTCATGTAATTTAATTTAGCTTTCCCTCATTGCTCCACGCACACATGCACATATTCTTATTACTGCATTAAGTGAGTGACATTAAATACACATCCAGAGGCTACAATTAATATACGGTGCAAGCTATTGATAAACAAAGCCCAGGCAGAGAAGACAGTCAGAAGAAGCAACTGTGCGAGGACGTGCAGTCACGGAGGCTTCACATATGCTCCTCATTCTCACACATCCAGACTACAAACAGAGACTACAAATTAGTTGAGCTATTTTTGCCACAGACAGAAACAAGAGAATGAACAAAGCTACTGTAGTTACTATTTTAAGGACTTAGGACACCCTCTGATGCTGTAAAGACAGAGGAGGAATACATATGTGTGAGCATGCTTTTAGAGCTACAGTTCTTTGAGACCTGCGGTAATGGAAGAGATGCTACATAAACATGCTTGTTATATACTATAAATACAAAGAGGCAATGTGTGAATATAAATTAGCATACATAATTAAACGTATTCAGTCTTAAAGTCTGCCCTTGATGGCTAAGCCAGAGGTGCTCGGGGAGGCAATCCCCGTGCGGACATGGTGCAGCTCAGGCTCCTCCATCAGGGAGCGCGCAAACCAGCACTGGCAGGTTATCACACACTTGCTTCTTAACTCAGTCTTAGTAAGTCTTCCTTTAACACAAATTATCACCTCTGAAGTCCCAACAGGCCACTCACATGCTTGAATAGGAACCGCAAAAAACTAGAGATCGTTGCCAGTAAAATCCTTAGCTTTGTAAAGCAATTACTGAGCTCTGTAATTCATCAGAGCTCAAGGCAGATCTCCAGGAAAAAGATAACACTAGGGTGCGATGCAAAACTGCTATTTCTAACCTGATAATCATTGATACATAGAAAACAACTGAAAAGATTGAAATACCAGAAAACAAGCAGGGAAGTGCAAGAAAAATCAGAGAGACCTTCTGCATTACATTCATTTTATGCCATTGCAGAGGGAGAAAGAATAAACAAGCTTTCTAGAGCATGTGGATTGCAGGCTGAGCCCTGAACTCCAACCTCACTATCAGCACTAACCTGCACTGAGAGTGCAATGCAGCTCTGCTGTACCTCAGTTTCCCTATCTGTCTTTTAGCCTCAGCACTGCCTTCCCACGCCTCCGGCTGTATCTTGTTCCAGTCTGCTCTGCAGGTTGAGGACTGCCAGACCTCATGATGGACAGTAGTGTGAGAAAAAAAGAAAAAGGCAGCAGCTCCTGAGGCTTGCTGTACAGCTGAGAGCAAGAGTCCTTTTAATTCTAAAGCCTGTCCCCTGAGGCCAGTACCAGGTACTGAAACAAGATACAAGAAAACCATAGCAGGGAGCAACACGGTAATTTGCACACTGGTTCCCTTATCTCCTCCATTAGCTCCTGCCTGGCACGTCCATCAGCAGGAGAACTTTATCAGCTCCTGCAGCGTTGTGCTGCTGGTGACACCACTGGCATCCTTCACCACCCCCAGAGCAGCAGCAGACAAACATGTTCCCTTCTGTACGCACCCCAATGTTGTCTTCGCTGTTTTGAAGGCTGGGCTGTGGACAGAGCCAAGGTTTCCACCGAGGTCTCCCCCGCGATGCACAGATCACTTGGCTGCATGGTCACTGCTCATTTAGTTTGCAGCAACGCTGATATATGGTACAAATAAGCTCTTCTAATTCACATCACCTTGCACGGGTCAGCAGAGCATTTCCCCTGATGCTGGAGTCCTGTCACACGCCTCTCCTCACTGCCTGGGCTACCCTAACTCCTTACTTTACTCCTGCAGACACTACTGCCAACATGCTCAAAAACTCATTAGAACCCATCCCAGCACACCTCTACCACACAGAAATCTCCTCCTTAGGTTTCTGTCCCAGGCTTGTAAGGATAAACAGAGTCTCCAAGATGCAAGGTAAATCTATGCTCCATACCCCCCCACTCCCCTCACCTCCCAGTGCTGCCAATGCCAGAAGCAGCACGGTGCTCCACGGCTGGCTCATTTGTGTGTTCAGGTTGGTGCTTCTTCCCCATGTGAAGAAACCCCTCTTAGAGGAAATTCCCTTATGACTCTAAGTCTTCCACTCCACAGCAATTTTCAGATAATAACATTGTCAGTCCTGCGGACAGCAAAGCTCTTCATTTTCCACAGTTACGCAGGGCAATAAATACTAAATTGTCCTGCCCACCACGTGAATTATGATATGCTGCATCATCCTCTAGCACTCTCATAAGAGATTAGCAGAGGGCAGATGCCTCCAGATGCAATTTTTAATTTCCTTTGCTGGGGGTAATGTTCTCTTGTTCTTGCAAGATGCGTTCAAAGCTTTCCAGTTCCCATGGCAACTCCGTGCTTCCATTTAGATGTCATTTTTCATCCCATCCCTTCAGAATTAGACATCTCCTAGCAGAAGTTTAAGAAATGTCTCAAATATATATTTATTAGAGACAGTGCATGCAAGTGCGCTTTACTGACATGTTTCTTAGGCGATTCACAGCCTACAGAGGAGAAAGCTGTCTCCAGAATATGCTGGCTGCCAAGCTGCCTTTTCTCAGCCTGTTTTCAGCCAGAACTCTTTCCTACCACATAAATATTAGCCAGAACTTGCTTTTTTTTTTTTTAAACACCCCTCCCCCAATTCCTTGTTCCCCTCACTCCCCCCATTCCCAGCCTCAGCCCAGCTCCCTGCTAATACAGGGGGGTGCCTGTCCAGTTCTGCACACACCAAAGGTACCTGCACCTGCTCACTGCGCCTGGCACAGGGCAGGTCCTGAGGCCAGGCTCTACCCCACACAAGTTGATCCCCCCCATGTCTCATCTCCTCCAGGCCCTGATGCAGCAAGGGGCAGCAGCCGGGCTGCAGCATCAACTTCCAGGGGACGCTGCATCCGCAGGGCAAGTGCTGCCCACAAACCTTTCTTCCCCTGCAGGCAGGGCACCATTTCAGGCCTCACAACACCGGCACCCAGGGGAAAGAAAAAGTGTTGTGAAACAGAGACCACTGCCTCTCAGCCTCAGAGGGGAGAGGAAGGCAGCATCTAGAGCACCTGCTCCAGCTCCCCTTTCTGTCCCTGCCTGCTCTCCCTGTGCCACCCGGGCACCCCATGCCCACAGGGAGGGGATATCAGGGCACTGATCCTGCTCCCCAGCCCAGCAGCAGGATTCACCCCCCTGCCAGGGCTCAGTTCTCTGGTACCACTCAGGCACATGGGTGCAGTGGTGCTCACAGGACATTGTGGTACCACTGCTCTCTGCTGCAACATCGCAACATCCCACCTGAAGTGGCTTGCAAGATTTTTTTTTTTTTAAACAAGACCCCCAGAATGGTGTTATTACACAGGGAGCTCTAGCCCCACTGCCCTCCAGGGGTAGGGATGGGAGAGGAGCTGGTGACCATGCTGCTGCCTGGGTACCAGAGCATCAGTGACCCTTGCTTGTGCCATGTTCAGCATCTCCCACCAGATCAGAGAGGCAGCACCAGCCCTTGGCAGGGGTCCTGGTGGAAAACTACACTAGAGTTCCCTAGTAGAGCTGTAATGCTGCAGCTTCAAATTGCCTTTCTTCAGTAGACAAATCCAAGCAGGCTAATTGCTAGGAGCCAAGTGGATCCAGAGGCTGATGGAGCTAATCCCAAGCATGTTTAAATGCAAGGGCCCAGGGAGCCTCACTCAAACCCTACATGATCACTAAAGCTTGCTGCTCTGCTTGATTCTCAGGGGCAGCCTGTGAGGAAGTGCATAGAAAGCACAGAACAAGGCAGAGAACTAGGAGCAACATCTTCAAGGTCAGGACATAGGCCCTCAGGAAAGCAGCAGCTCCTGTTCACCCCATCACAGACACTGCACAGATAAACATCACCGTTGTTCCTCAGAGAAGTTTCTAAATGTTTTCTTAGCCCAGCCTCCAGCAGGGATGCACAGGCCCATGGGACACTTCTTGCTGACTCCAGACTTCATGTTTAATTGTACTGTCCCACCAGCCATTAATTAAACGTCTTCCACTGGCACTTTTATTGAAAATCAATTTAATAAAGTAGGTGGGAGTCCACATGCTTCCATAACACCAGATAAATATTCATGGAGGCTTGTGCTACTTTAGCTAAATGAGTTTTTTTTTTTTTTAATTTAACTGGTGCAATTTCCTTGTTCCTTAATATACAGCTTGGCTTGCCCTTGTTCAGGGTACTTGGGAATACAGGTGAGGTGGGACGCAGCCCTGTGCTGGCTCACTCTCAAGCACACCAATGAACAATCCCTTGCGATCAGGCCAACACCTTTTGGCAAAGATGCTGTCATCTGTAACTGGAAATATGAGTCTGCCAGGGTCACTGCAACCTAGTGCAAATCCCCAGAGCCACAGCTGAATTCAGAAGGGCCATCTGGAGTTCAAAACTCACTTTCAGCCACTAAGAGCATGGCCACCATTTCTACCTCCCTGGGCATACCATTTGATTTCTGCTTTTCCCTCCCTGTTCAAGCATCTGTTGTGCTCCAAAAGCAAAATGAACACCATGGGCAAAGCTTTCTTAATGTTTATCAAAGGGGGTTAAAGGGCTTCCAGCAAGCAAAATATCTAACACCAGTGAAGGGAGTGAAACACCCACATAAAGCTTCAAAATACATGGGGCACAAGTCCTAGGAGAAAATCTGGGCACCAGGCTCACCCTCATGGAGATGACCTCCCTTCTGCAGCCTCCACAGTGAGGATCTGCCCCAGGGTAGCCCCCCACTGCTTGCAGAGCCAGGACAGCAGCAGTGACCAAGGCTCCTCTTTGTGGTTCTCCTCCTCAAAGATGGCTATTAGTGTCCAGATGGAATAAAGTTAAAATCTGACACATTGATCAAATTTAGTAGGAAGGCAGGATTCAGACAGCCCTTATCAGCAAGAGATTTTACAGCATCTAACAGCTTCATTGTTAACTGGAGGAGTGACGAGCTGCAGCTTCCAAAAAACAGCAACGCAGGGCAATTCAACTGCTTCCAGGACTCTTGTCATGTTATCCTAGCAATACCCTTTCTCTTGAAAGGCAGTGCTTTAGAAATCAAGTGCATCATCATTTTGCCTTTGTTATTAACGCAAACTGACTTGTTTTCATCTTTACAGCCTCGACCTAATTCCCCATGCACACGCTCCCTACAGCGGCTCAGATCTCTGGATAGGATTTGCTTTCCCTGGGCTTTAATGACATGAAGGTTGTGACTAGCCCCAGAGATGTGCACAGAAAGCCTAGGACCAAGAAGAAGGTGCAAAGAGAACTCCCTGCCCTGTGCACATTGTCAGAAGCTAGTGACATTCGTGTTTCCTATGCCCCAGCTTCAGGCTGGAGATGGTGTGAAAATGAACACAGCCTATGAAGGGTGACTGTAACCCCTTCCCCTCATCCCCAGCAGCTACTGCTGCAGCAGAAGTGGACAATGCCCACTTTCCAATCCCATGAGATAGTCTAGTCACTTAGTTCCTCCAAAAATACATCTGCAATGTGGACAGTTCTCCTGCAACCGCCTGAGCCTACTGATCTCTGATTCCCCCCTGTTAAAGCAGGGGTCTGTCTTCCAAGAGATCACCCTTGCTGGAGACAAACTGCTTGTCAGCAAACAGCATTAAATATAGGGTATCATATTCAACAGATAATGACATGCTTTTAGTTTTTTCTCTCCTGGATGCAGGTCACACAACTCTTGTCATCTCCAAATACTGAAATCCTGGATGTGAAAAGGTAAAGCTTAATTGCCTTGAACAGCAACTCTTGTATTGACTCCAACAGAAGGCCCATAAATATTAATACAGCTATATTTAGCCCCTTTCAATTATACATACAAAATTAAACATCTTTCTGGGAACAAATCAGTCAGGATAGGGTTTTTTTTTTTCCTTTCTCTTTTTAATGTATTGTGCATCAAAATAATTCTAATGGAGCTATGGCTCAACAAAAACCCAGTGGGTGGAAGCAGAGGCTTAAGAATACCTTCACTTGGCTCAAGCAACTCCACATGTTCACAGTCACCTGCATACTCCTGTCCTGCCCCATCTTGTTCCCCCTCTTCTCATTCATTTGATTCAGTCCCTCTTCTGGCTGGCACCAAACTGGGACACACAAGAGCTGCACACACAGAGTGGAGCAGGGGGTCACCAGCCCAGCCTGGGACCTCTGGTTCTGCTGGGAGGATGGGGACACTGGAGGAGCTCCTGCCTGAACATAGACAAGAGGTCACACCTGCACTATGGCCATGCCCAAGCAGCACCTTCTGCAGTTAAGACCAACTCATTTGTATAGAAACCACATCTACTTTCCTAATTTGCAAATTAATTATACTTTGCTTTCCTTGCCAAAGTGGACTTAATGGTATTAGTGTTACATGACAAGGAGAAGCAATCAGAAAGCCTCTCTCATAATGACGGATGGATGAGAAAAGAGACAAGGCTTCATGCTTTTGTTCTTTAACCCTTCTACAGGCAGACAGGACCCTTTTCTAGGAAAAGACTTTTTCGAATTCTCAACACAAGAACAGGTGCAGCTCTCCAAAGGGAATAGCTCTAATCTTTCAAACACCTGTGATTTGATTCACACATGTACACTGTGCATTTATAGAAAGGACAGCTTGTGGAAAGAGAAGTTTGCACCTTCATTTTTTGCAGGACAGTGGCTTTAACTGGCTAAAGTGACATTCACAGCTCTACAGGTGACATGTCTTCAGGTAAGTAGGAATTCAGGACTGCAAAAATCTGATCTGGTCTGTATGGATACAAATAACTTCCTTGACAAGAGTTCAGATGGGTGCAGTAAGACTTGTGCAAAGCCTTTGCCACCTTCCCCTTTGCAAATTGCTGTGTTCTTTTTCTTTATTGCCAGATCCTTTCCTTGACAAAAGTTTCCTGCATCAGAATTGCAGCTGATCCTCTAAAAAAGAGGCACCTGAAATGACTTTTGCAGGGTTGAAATAGTATCTGCTGAATTCTCAATTTATTTTCCTCCAGTCATGAATCATCCCATCCACTGATTCAGTGTGAACTTTATCATCAATAGGATTTTCTGGTAGGCTTGGAAAAAGCAAGTGAATTTTTCCAAGCCTGTTGTTCTCATTTTGGTATGAATTATGTTCTCCCAAAAGATAAAGTGAACAGGTAGTCCTTTTCTCATGATGCAAATTGCAGATTAAAATCTCTCTAGGCTATAATCTATGCTTATAATTCCCAGTACTCCACAAAACTTCGCTTTTTTTAAAAATAAACATTAGCAGTATGTCTTTCAGAGGCACACTTTTAAAGTAATCTACAGGTTAGTATACATAAATAAATCAGAGTAAATTCGTAGCCCCACAGACTCTGTAAGAGTTTTGCTATTTACCCTCCACAAGGTGAGAATTTCACTCTGACTTTTAGCAACATTTGGCTAAGGGACCCTGTACTGTTCAGCCTGCACAGCCTTGCAGCAACTCATTCCCCAAAGCCCCGTGCATTTTCCAGAGCCTCATGAACACTAATACTTTTATTTAATCCAACAACAGCCTTTAAATAAATGAAACAGCATTAACACACTAACTGGTCTGAATCAGCAACATTAATCCCCCCGCCACAAGGGGCCCACATAGACATGATTTGATCTCTCCTTCCAGATGGAAGGAGTCTGAAATCCACCACCAACACAATGACTTTTCCTCAAACAGACACTATCAGTGCCTCTGTATAGGTACATGAATGGCTGCAAACAGCTTATCTTCTAGCTCAGTGAATGAAATAACTGTTTCCTCAATATTTGACCAGTTTCACCACCAGTTTCCCAGAATAAACCAATTAATGTTGTTTTTAAACTCAGTAATACCTAACACAAATCTTATTTCACAATCTGACTCAGACACAAGTCCTTTACATTGGACTAAACAGATGGAAGTTCTAATAAGTGACTAGCTGCCATAGTCCAACAGATCAATAAAGACATCCTTGCAAGCAGTTTATAGCCATCTATAACACCATCTACTAATGTTCGTAGAACCATCTAACACATGTTCAACATGCTTAAACATTAGCTCACGCCTTCCGGAGTCATTATAAACAAATAGCATCATCCTGCCTCTAGCACTTACCCACCAGCTCCTCCTCAGGGCAGGAACGAGCTGTCATGCCTGCACTGGCTTGGCGCAGGTGTCTGATCTAGGACTGAAGCTCTGAGTTACTCCAGAACAAGTTACTGGGGTTAGAAGCCCTCCAAATAGATGCACTCTCCTGTAAAATTCTCACCCTTTGGGAAAATCTTTCTTGCCAACATACATGGATACACAGAGGTGTCAGTGACTTGGGACAGACTCCTCACTGGAAACGCACAGCAAATTAAGGACCATCTAAAAAAGACATCCAAAGCAGCATGATGAACACCTTTCCCTCCCCAGTCCCTGCAGCCTGGGGGCTTGGTTACTTCCCCTCCAGAGAACCCAGGAGCCCAAGGATAGCCTAACCATCCGTGGCCAGCTTTGGCTGCACAGCTCCTTACTGGGAAGGGTGGCTGGGCAGGGACCTGCTCATCCCCTCCCACCTGGCCACGCACAGATGTCCCCAAGGGACGCAGCACTGACCCAAAGCCCAGGTGCTCTTTCACAGCAGAAGCAATGAATCTTTTCACACCGGGTTTCTGACCCCTCCCGAGTGTTTGTGATATCCCTGAAGCTCTGATACAAGCTTGTTGCCCTAAGCAAATTCATAACTTATTTAAGAGAAGACTTTCACCCTTAGGCATAGCTGTCAAGCCCGTATTCCTCACTTGCCTTCTGATGTGTACATGCCTTTGCATGCAGAGCTCCCTCTCCCTCTGCACTGTGGGTTTAAGCAGCAGCACCAGGGATTTCTACATGAGAGGAGAGCATCAGGGGCTGTGCAAATCCATGGCAAAGCTGCCTTTGGAGAACTGCACTCAAGAGGAAGACAATCTTTTTTTGTATTTGTTCATAGATCTTAACTTCAGAAGTTTGACAAGACATAGCAGGATCCCCATTGCCCAGAAAGGTAAATAGAAGAAATCACTGTTCAGGCTATGCCTCAGCTTCAAATTAAAACTCATCAAGGAATCTCAGCCAAATACAAAAATCTTAGATAAGACATGGATTTTCTCTAAGAAAGTCAAATTCCTCCCTGGAGTAATCAATACGAGGCATGAAGTCAGATCAGAGAGAAAAGAAGTGAGGAGAGGTAGAATATTAAGATAGAAAAACAGTAAATAGTCCTGAAATCCTGGAAATCATAAAAAAGGACCACTGGGTTTGTCATTTAATGTTTCTCTTGCACAAACAGCTGATCAGGATAATGTTTATGACAAACCATATGTAGCTTCATGACACAGGTGAAAATCTTGGTGAGCAGAGGAGCTTGAGGGCAGACAGTCTGGCCTCCCTGGTTACCAGAGATCAGCTCTGTGGCAACAGGGAGCAGCTCTGTAATTTCATTATTCTGTCTCAGCCCCTCTGCTTTGATGGCCACATAACTGACAAATCCTTTCCTGCACAAGGTCAGGGCAAAGTGACAGACACTAACACCAAGCAGCTCACAGGAGTGTCTCAACCTAGAGGTCAGTGAAACATAGGTGGCAAATCAGGGATACAGATGTTTTGTGTTTACTCAAACCATCACACCAAACTATACCATCATTAAAAACAAACAGGAAGAAACACTCTGCCATGGAAAGAGAACAGGAAAAGCTCCAGTTGCAGTGCACTTCACTTACAGAAGAATAAAGGGAATATACCAGCAGGATAAATATTAACAGGTGGTACAGATCAAAACCAATAGCAGGGCAGAGCTGACATATCAAACTCAGATAAAAGGCACCAGAGGTGTGTGTTGGGCATCCCTGATTTGAGTCCTATTGCAAGAGGCAGAGCCCCAAACCTGCTTGAGCTGGAGGGTGTCTCTGCTGAGCCCAGTGAGGGCAGGGAAACGCTGACACCAAGCCATGAAGAACAGCCTGGTGGAGATGAGAAAGAGGATGTGGCCATGAGCCCAGGCTGCTCTCACACTCTGGGTACACCCAGCTGTGAAGGCACAGACTGTGGCTTCCCCTCTGTCTGGAGGCACCCACTTGCTGCCAACCTTGAGGACAAGGAAGGGGTGCCTTGCCCCATCCCCAAGAGAGAAGAGACCAAAGTGGCCACACACCTTGTCCTTCTTAGAGAATTGCATTGCTTTAATCCAGTTGCCTGTTTGCTGGTCCCAGTAAACCCCATGCTCTTCAGTAGGCTCCTAACCCTTGTCACATCACAGAGACAGACCAGCAGGATGCTCATCTAGCCAGTGCTCCACCAGCAGGACTGGGTCAGCCATTTGGAGACTCCAGAGAGATGCAGTAGAAGCTTCTTCAAGCAAATACCACAAGTTACCTGTTAAGGTGATCCTCTTGCATCCAGGAGGAAGGACAATGATAGATACCAGCCCAACTGCTTAACGTGCTGCAAATTACCATTTAATTGCAGTCAGAGGAACTGGCTCATCTAGAAAGTTTAAAGCCCATCTTTTTAAAAAAACTGACCAACATACTCTCTCCTATGGCAAATCCTTTTCCTCCTTGGCAGCCCCTGGAAAAGGCCAACAGCTTTCTGGAGTGCAGGCTTCCCTGGCCACCCAGTATGGAGATTTTGTCCAACACTACTCCAGATGCCCTCAGTACCTCAGCCTTACACCAAACACCTCAGACACCCTCCACCCCCTCTGAAGTCGACAGTCTCTGGCTGAGATAGAAACCTCTACCCTGCTTTGCGAGGGGCTATAGAAGGGCTCCACAGGCCCCCTCCCTCATCAGTAAGGTGCTCCCTGACAGCAAAGGGAAGAGAAGAAACATTGAAACTCTCCAATGTGGTATTGCCAAAGCATATTAAAAGGATTCTCAAGGCTGTAAGGAAGAAAAAGGCTGGTGCAAGTCTGGAAGCCTCCCCTCCTACGCATTCACAAGATAGGCACGTTTAGCTTGCAACACAACAGACCCAAACCCCACCGATGAGGAAATAAGGCTGCAGAAGGTAAGAGCTGCACAAGGACCATCATTGAACCCCAAACAACCCAGCCACAGGCACTACATCCCCTCTCAAGTCATGGTGCCAGGCATCGAGCTGGCTATGTAAGGGTTGCAGACCATCAAGCTCTTCGCAGTAAGCGGCACAAGAGTATACAGGGTTTTCTGTGCATCATTCTCAGAGGGTCACTCAATGTCCTATTGCTCACATGCCACTCCCTGAGCATCCTTTCTTTTCAGGTATATGAAAAGTCTTTTGACTTTATAGTTGACTTTATGATAGTCTTTTCAGTCTATCCCTTTGTCAGCCAGTTCTACCTATTTCTCCTGGCCACATCTCCTCTCTCCATCCCTTGCAAGCAAGGCAAGCTCCAGGTTCAAAGCAGAGACCTCTCTGCATGCCAGCTCTGCAGGGAGCCCCAGCAGCAAAGAGAATTTGTGAGCTATAAACAGATACCCCTCACCACAGCCCCTGCAGGGCCAGGCAGAGGATCCACACGGTCACACAGATCAGACCAGGAGGGGAGGCCAAGGCTGCCCATAGAAACTCAGTAGATTTTCTTCTCCTGCAAGGTTGGCTGTGGCAGATGTCTCCATCCCCTCAGGGTCCATTTCTGTTCCTCTTCTGACTTAATAGCCCATCTGCACTCTTTTCCCAGGGGAAAGACAGGTTATCTGCTGAAAGTTCCTTCATCTCCAAGCCCCATAACATGACCCATTTATAAATCTACCCCTTTCCCAAGCGCAGACTATTTCAGTGATCATTGGGCCAAACATAGCAGAAGGCTCAGCCCTGTTCATCAGAGCAAGCCAGCCCCAGCTCACCTGGCAGAAACAGGGGAGAAACCTCCTACCAGCCATGGAAGACTTCTTGGTGACAGGTGGTTGTGTCCCCACTGCTATGGGGTGTTCCAACAGAAGGAGGGGTCTGACAGATCTTCCTCTCTATCAGGAGAAACAGCCTTTCCTCTTATAACCTGACCTGGAGCCTGCTCACAAACCTTGAAGTGCCATCAAGGCTGCAAGGACTCTTTGCTCAAGAGGATGCCCTGGAGCCACATCTCAGGGATGGGAGCAGCATCAAGGCACAGCACCACCCTCTCTGCAGCACCAGGCACTCCCAAGCAGCCTCAGCACTGCTGTGCTTCAGTCTGTCTGCAGCATCGTGGTAGGAAGAGGAGCTCTGGCATGGGAGCTATTAGAGTGGGTGGCAGCAGATGGTGAAAACAGAGGGGATAAGAAAATAAATACAAAGAGGCTATCTTGAGGGGAGAAGTCACCACATCAACACTCTGTTGCTTATACAGACTTCTCCCAAAGCCTAAACAAACATTGCTCACTTCCCAGCATGCATGTAAAAGGCTCTGCTGGATGTGGGGGCAGGAACTCAGGCACACCCAGCCCCACACCCCACTCATATCCTGACCAAGGGTTTTCAGAGGGATGTCTGATACAAAGCAGGGAAAACGAGGCCAGGAAGTGAGCCTGCACATCCTGCTGCTCCTTTACTCACTATTTAGGCCAGTCCATCCTTCAATTAGCCTGTCCACGGGCACGACCCCACCACATCTGCCCTTTTCACAAATACCAAAGCAAGACTGGGTAGTGTTAACAGATGCTTGCTTCTGACACCTTCAGAAAGAAAAGCAAATAGATATTCCCAAGGGGAAAAGGGAGAGCCAGTGCTAGGTCTACAGGGGTTGCCCATTGCTATCTCACAGGTAAGACAAGATGCCATGCAAGTCACTGAACCACCCAGCAGCACAGCTGCTAATTTGGAGCAAAGCAACCCTTTTCCCAGTTTTCACATAACCCTGGACAACAGAAACATCTCTTGCTGAGTCACCCCAGAACTGCTGATTAACCCCTAATTCTGTAGTCTGCAACAGGATCATTTCTGCCTCTGGCCACCAGAGCTCCCAAAACCTGTAACCTTTGTTAAAACTTCCCATCTGGGTCTGCCAGAGTGCTCCGTGAGGGGATATCAGTGGTGAAAGCAGTCTTTGAGCATGCAATGTATGGTTCAGGCAAAGGCAATTTATTATGTTAAGCACATTATTAAAGAATCTAAAGCAACAGAGCAGAGATATTCCAAGAAAGGTTTTAACTTTCCCAGCAAAGGGGCTCCTGGGAGTCCTCTTGTTAATACTTTGCACAGGGTTGTCTGCAACCAAGCCTACAGTGAACATAAATGCCCCCTCAGTCCCCTCTCAGAACTCATTTCAGTTAAATCAATACAGCCATCAGGGAGACTTGAGGAAGCAAAGCTATTAGTGGGACTGCAGTTAATTCTGGGGGAAAGAAACAAGCAATGAAAGCAATAAAACTGATGGATTGCCTATGCAGATACAGTAACCCTTTCCCTGCCAGGCTCAGCAGCATGGCAGCCTATCAGAGATAAGGATGCTCACTGGAGAAACCCTTTTTCCCCCAGACTTTGCTGTCTCTACTTGGGGCCATAGCCCTCCTGGAGACATGTGAGCACAGGGCTATGGCAAGGGGTAGACAGCAGGCTGCGTAGAGGAATGGAAGGTGCAATTCCAGCCTATTGCTGTATCACCAGAGCTCCCACCAGTATGCAAGGGAGACAAAGACTAGGAAAGCTCATTCCCAACCTCCCCTGGCAGCAAGACCTTCAGAGAATGACATACATGTGGCAAGTCCAGCTCTGGGTGGGAATCACAATCCAGTGGTGCACCAGGAGCAACATCTCCCTGCTGCTTCTGCCTCCGTATACTATGCTAGATGTATACCATAAGCATTGGAAGGGAGCATGAGAAGGTGACTACCAATGTTTTTGCTTTGTAAAGCACCTTAAGCATCTGTGAGCGCTTGTAGAAGAGCTCAGCAGCAGTAGCTATAAAAGCAATAATGTTAGGCATCTCAGGAGACAGCAGAGCCCAGCTGAGTCCAGTGCACAGACAAGCACACAGAAGATCTCCCTAGGTAATGGCTACATAGGAGACAGCTGAAAAGACATCAAGAGAGGCTCTACAGCAAAGCCCACTGTCTAAAAAACAATGCCAACATAGGCTGAATGTTCTGCAAACCAGTGGTGTCATTAATAGGCATTATGATGTCCTAAATTAAGTAGTGGAAATAAGTAAAACCATGTTTGCTCCATCTACAGGCTGATCAATGTAAAGTCCCAGAAGGCCACAACAGTCAGACTTGCATCACTTCTCACAAAATACCAAATGAGATAGCACAGACCCAAAATGGGGAACCAGCAACAGACTGGCTCTGGCACTGAACCAGTCTCTCCTCCTGACAGTGCCAGACTTGTTAAGAAGTCATCCTTGCAGCCCCTCTTTTCTAAAGCTGCACAGCTGCAGAGAACATCATTGCCCCAACCAACTCACCTCCAAGACCAGGTCTCAGGCGGTTGTCATATCCATCCAACAGCCTGTCCAGGATGCGGGTGAAAATGGTGATGTTATCTTTACTGTCATCAATGACGTCTGAAACATGCTTCTGAGAAAGCCTGGTGCATTTAGGGAAAAAATGAGAGAAAAAACCATGATCAGTAGAGAAACATTCTTTATATGCTTTGAGCACTTATGGAAATAAAAGGACACTTATCTGTTCCCCAGCCTGCACCATGATAGCCCCAAATTACAGGATTCAGCACATCTGTCAATAGGACAATATAGGCAGGAGCCACTGTAGGGCACCTCAAATCTACCTTCCCAGCCTCTGCCACAACAGCCTTCACAGTGGAAGCTGATGGAGTCCCCCCTGCCCTGGTGTCCCTTGCCTGCCCCTAAGAAAGTGTTGTAAGAGCAGAGGCTGTGGGAACCTGAGAGTTACTCAACTGCCAGTTTCTCCTTGTAGGAGGCATAGAATAAGAGATGCCAGTTATTTACCATATCAGCCCAATTTCAAATCCTTTGCTGCTGGGAAGGGAGGCAGAAAAATAGAAATCAGAAATCAGTAAAGCAAGCTGGGAGGCTGAGTCCATCATTAAAACTGAACTTTCCCTGTTTATAAAATCAAATGAGTTTTGATGTTCCTATCTCCACTCAACAAAAGAAGCCTGGGAGCCCCAAATAAGATTATTTCCTTGGGGCATTTTCTGCCCCAGGTGGAACAAAACAAGCAGCACATTTCTCAAACAAAACTCATATCACCAAACAAAATATCCAATGCAATTTTGCAAGCCCAAGGGGCTCAAAATAGCAAATTTGCATTTTATGTCTCCCTTTCAATCAACAGAAAAGGATCCTATGAATCCTAGTGAAATTAACTGTTTCTAAGATTTTGGACAACACTGGGCTTCAGTGCTGTGGCTCCAAGCACAGCTTTTTCCAGCAGAAATAGCTGTTAGGATCAGAACTAATGGAAAGGCAGAAAATTAAGCAACACAAAACCAAAAAAACTAGAGATGCAGAGATTACAGGAAAGATGGAAAAGAATAAGAGACACTGATGAATCCAAAAAAATTAAGAGCAGAAACATACAGCATGACAGCTAAGGAAGCCCAGCCAACCCCTTCTTAGTGCAGAAAGCACAAGGAAAGTCAACATTGCTAAGACAGGGATATAGATTTTGCTCCCCACGTTTCTGTTTGGGAGGTGTGAGCAGCCGCAGAGCACAGTGCAGTGCTCCCTCCAGCCCATCAGGCTGGCTCAGCATCCCCCAGCAGCTCTGCTGAGTTCATGGGGTACAGCCACCGGTTTGGTATAAACAGGAAAAAGCAGGGATTGGGAAGTAATAAAGGAGAGGAAAAAAGGGGGGAGGGATCAGAATATCAGTGAAGCAGTTCAAAGCTTAATCCCTCAGCATCCCATCTGGTTAGACTAGCCACCCCTGACACTCTGGGTCCATTTGTAAGTACTCTGTGAAGGGTCAAGATGCTGACAAGCAGCAAAGCTGGCTTGGGTTTCTTTATCAAAGTGTTCTCCCAGAAGAAAACCCAGTTTCTGCAAGATAAAATAAAAAATGTTTTCTACCAAAAAAGAGAAAGATGTGGAGCAGGGAAGGGTGCGGGTATTTTTAGACTCAGGCTGAATCAATGTCATTCAGCATGTTGTTGTAATTGAAATATTTCATTTGGGGCAATTTTGACATTAATATGTCTTCATCAATGAAGAAACTGTGGGAAATTGCCTTTCAAGTGCTTGAAGTTTGCTTCTCAGGGATCAGATCCCACTTCTCAAGGCTTCTTGGCCTCTAATTTTCAACAAACTAATACCTGCTCTCATGTGAGAAGTGGTCAAGCCAGGAAGCTCAGCATCCAGAAGCTGAATGAGGGCACAAAGTATTTGAACTGCAGCTCCTATAAGCATGGGGCAGGGTGGGAAAACATTCCCCTATCCCAGTGCATCCACCTCTGTTCTAAAACATCAAAACACCTCTGCTGTTATGAACTGCATCATAGCCTTTAAGACTTACTTGAATCAAAACAGTGGTCTGGCTTTTCACCTGGACTTGAACATAAAGCAAATTTGAAATCTCTACTCCGTGCAGGTAAGGAGAATTTTGAGGAATTTCACTAATTACTGTAGGCATTTTTTAAGTTTCAATTGTGCCAGCTTTCACTAGATGTCATGGTTAAAAGCAATCTGTACCAGTGTCTGCTGATGGGTGTATAACCATCTATAACTTATGAATAGCTAGCACGCTCATGAAAGCTCATTCATTAATGTTTTATAAGCTATCTTTAAAAATTACCCATAATTTAAAGAGTGAGAGGACAGATTTTTGTGAAGGAACTCCTGGCAGAGGCTCAGCAGTGATGGGAAAAATGAGTTTACAAATTTCAAAGCTGTTTTACTTAGCCTGACATTTGAGGTTTTGACTTCAATGTGAGCAGCGTGGGATCTGCTCGGGAGGCACTGTGGGAGCACCGTACAGCCAGGGAAAGGAAAGGGCTCCGGCAAGGGAGAGCCTGCAGCCCCAGTGAAAGACTCAAAGGAACTGCACAGAGGTGTGTGGCTCATGGTTTTAAAATAATTAAAAGCTGTTAGGCAGGGAAGACAGTTTTAGAGCAAATTTAATTAGGAGATGCTTGAGGAAAAGTCATTACCTCACCACTCGTCCCTGTGCACGTGCTCTCTGGAGAGCTGGCTGCTGCATTGGCAGGTTAATATCTGAACAAAGGTCCCCTTGTATGCAATTTAGGAGGAAATATGAATCCTCCTGCTGTGGGGATGGCAGGTGTTAAGGGAGCAGCAGCAATCACACGATAGGAAGCAAAAGGTCATCCCTCTGCAGCCAGCATGGCATGGAGAGAGGGACCCAGCCCCACGAGGCTGGAGGGGAAGGCAAACCTGTAACAGGGGCAGGCAGGCAACCAGTCACCACAACACCAGGGTCGGCATCTGCACATCAAGGCATACACAGGATACATTTGCTCATGCAAGATTGGGTGCAAGCAGCTGAAGTGATGCGGGCACCGTGGAAGCCTGCAGCTGGGCAAACAGCTGCACAGAGGGTGCACTGGTGAAGCATGGCAGCATGGCTTTGGTGCACTAAAATCCTTGACTGCTGTTGGACTTGCACTCAGCATTTCTGTGTCCATACCTGGCACTAAGTTTTGATTTTTTATAGAAGCCATTTTATTTGCATTATCTCCCTCAGCTGTGCCGGGGTGCCTCTGCCACCCTTCTCTGAAGGTCTCTCCAGGCTCCCCAAGCCTCAGCAGAGGCTCAAGCAGGACAGGAGGAGCACTGCCAAACCTGTCAGTCTAACAGACTTTCACCCACTCCTAGAGGCTTTGGGGACAAGACTGGTAGCAGCATGCTCGGTGCAGACATACCAGAGATGAGCAGCCACCCAGCAAGGGCTGCTGGAGCCCCCCATGCTGCAGCAAATCAGTGCATGTTGCTCATGGGTCCTTACACCATGAACAGCCAAAATGCTGAAGTAGTTATTTTCCAGGGTTTTTTTAATACTCTTTAAAAAAGTTGGGGAATAGGGAATCTCTCTTCTGGGTTAGAACCGAGCCAAGCCCTCACACAGAGTGAATTATGTAGACACCAAGTCTGAAAATTGGTTTTGTTGCAAAAGACGCTGACAACTGTCCTTAGGAAGAACACCTCAAATAATGCTCACATAGTCAGCTCAGCATCAAGGGACTGAACAGTCACTGGGTGAAAGGCACGGGGACAGGGTCAGAGAGGTGGGGCACTGGCTGCAGGTTTTGCTGCTGTGTTTCATGGCCACGAAGGATGCTCAGGAGCTCAAACAGCAGGGAAGCACCTCTCCTCCTGCACTGGCAGAAAAGCCAGACAAAGCAGTACTTGTCCAAAGCCAGGGGGTCTCAGAAGAACCAGGGACAAGGCTCTGCATTTATACCGGGGCACCCAAAGAAAGACTTTTTAGTATTTTGCCCTGGATTGCTTCATGCAGGTGCCAGCTCAGGTATATTTAAGCACAGCAAAAGGACTGCAGCCTTGGCCAAAGGACTTGGCTCTCACCACCTTACCCGGCATCAGCAGGGAGAGCTGAAAGCAGGACCAGAACTCCCAGGCCAGTGAGAGAGACCGACCCCATTCCTGGGAGCCTTGGCACCATGGTCTCAGCACACAGCGACCAGCAAGCACGCCTCCAAAACCTGCCAGGGTGGGCACATAGGAAGGAGAGAAGAGACTGTTTAGTAGGAGGAAAGCAATCAAGTTGTTTTTCCCAGCAGTTAATCCATGTTAGCCAGAACTCCATATTTCTGTGGTCTCATATTTGGAATTCCAAAGGCCCCACAGAGACCAAAGGCAGCAGCATCCCCTGCAACACTGTTGGCCCTGGAGAGCTCAGTGTGGGGTCAGAGCGCAGGGTGTCCATACACAGAGCATCCAGTAGTTCTCCAGGTGCTTTGATATGTTCCAGTCACTGCACAGTTCCACTTCCAAAATGACCACGCTGCTTGTTCCATCCACCATTTCCTTCTCCTTACCCCATACACTCAATCACCACGTCCCCTTGCACGAGCCTGTGCTGGTTGGAGGCACCTGCACAGCAGAACTGCAAGCCTCAAGACCCGTTCCCCCCACACCAAATGTCTTTCTGTACAGTTAGGCCCTCATTTAATTCCGGTAATGACACCACCAGATATTATAAGGCTTGGGTACTGAGGCCCAATGCAGTGGGAGTGTTCAACTGCACCACACTTAGAATGCTCAAATTTTTCATTAATGCTCAGTTTTACTTTTATCGTGATGTTATTACACATTTAACTGCCTTTCCCCTTTTATGTATCTCATTATGTTGATGCACCTTGGAACAGCACTGCCAAGCAACAGCCTGCATAAATACAGCTTGTTGTGACGTCTGCCCGACACAACACCTCCCGCCTGGCACACAGGCGATTCAGCAGCGCAGCAGCCAGGCATAGCCACGAGCTCCCAGAGCAGCAGCCAAGGGTTCTCTTCAACCACAGCCTGCAGAGACCAGGGCAAAAGTGTTGTTGCCAGCCAAATCTGACCTCTGGCTTCCCCCACTCAATGGGTGCCAACGCTGCGGAGCTGGAAGCAGCTCCTTCCAGCAAAGGGAGGGATGCTGAGGTGTGAGGCAAGCCCTTCTGCCTGAATGGCATTTCCCAGTCAGCAGAAGGTGCCCCGGGGTGAAGGAACCAGGGCAGTGAGCCACGTGAGAGCTGCTGAGTAGTGGGGGTGCACACCAACACAGGATCCCCAGCAGACATCCCATACAGATAGAGCAGGGAGCTCAGCCAGGCAGGATGGAAGCACCTGGAGGTCACACATACATCACTGTACATACATGGGATATCTGGCTACCCCTGCACAGACAACTGGAAGAGAAGGGGCATGGAGCCAGGCTGGTGTGAGCTCCAGGTGCGCTGGAGGTAAAGCAGGCATCCCGCCCTGCCAACCCTCGTGCACTCCCTGCTTCCAGCAGCCACCGTTCATCCTCTCAGCTTTCTCTCCTCTCAAGAAGAAAGGCAAACAACTCCCCCCTGCCTCCCCCCCACCTTCAACCTGCCGAGATGTAGAGAGCTCCAGCACAAACATGCTGGCTGCAACGACGGGTGCTGAAGCCACCCTGCCAACAGAGCCTTAATACAATCCTCACACTGACCAGGTCTGAGAGAACTGGGGGGCTTCTTTCCAGTGCTCCTCTACCTGATCCTCTGTACAGCCCCTGGGTGCTGCAGCAGCTGGTCATGACATTGGCTGTTTCGTGTTTATCTGCCCCATGATCACCCTGCAATGCTTTGGCCCTACAGTCTGCCTGGGTGCTGCACATGATGCTTGCTGTTTAGCTCGGTGTGGCATCAGCTGCCACACAGGAGGTAAGAGCCAGATGCTGCAAGCCCTTATCCATCCACCTCAGGCTTTGTTCTGGCAAGTTATTCTATACTGGAAGGCACCAAAAAAATAGCATTAGGCCCTAGTGTTGCCTCGCACAGAGCATATTTCAGGTGTTACCTTTATCTTCCTCCCCTCCCTCCCTATTACTTAAAGCCTCTGCAAATATCAGTGCATGAATTTCATGTATCTGGCCATTTGTCTTAATTGGAATGCTACCAAGGGAAGCACAACCCTCACACCAAAGCAGCAAATGCCTATAGGACATTGCAGGAGCCTTTGGCATAGGCACACCTACAACCCCATATGAGATGAGCCCTGGTTTGGAATGACTCCTCTGGCTCCTGCCACCCTACGGCTGAGAAGGGACACAGTCTTGGAATTCAAGTATTTGCTGATGAAGCACAAATTAGAGATGGAAAATCTGCTCTGTGAAAAATTCCAACAGTTTGGGGAAACTCATTCCAAATCAGAACAAGGACAGCTAAAATACTGATTCTTACAAGGCAAATTCAGAACTTCAGTTAGCAGATCCTCAACAGATTTCCTTTCAATTCTCTTAAATTTGCCTATTATACAATAGGATTTAAATATTTTTCCTAAGGCAACTTCAAGCACTAGCCAAAAGCAAAAATCCACTGTTGGCTTCCCTCTTCCTTCCCCACACCATCACTGAAAAATTTCATTGAAATCACTTTCCCATTCAACTGAAGATTTCAATTAATGGTTTGCTTTGGCAGGATTTGCTTTGCCAGCAGTTTTTGACTAGTAATATCCATGTGAACAAGGACCCTCCAATTTCACAGCAGTCTCTCCTGGCTCTGCAGGAACTCTATTAGATTTGGTGAGACCGTGGGCTGGGAAGATCATGCACCAAGGCTGGGACAGAGCAGCTGAAGAAAAAAAGGACCAGAAAATGAGGCCACAAGGTAAGTCAGAAAGAGGTAAGGCCAGGAACAGTGACAAAAGCCACTTAGCTGTCTGAACCAAGAAGCTCAAGACATCCATGTTTCCACCAGACCTTGTTCATGCAGTTTTCCTTCATTATGTACAGGTCAATTGCAAATTTTGTATTTTGGATAGTTTTGTTGAAGGTGCTAGCCAAGGATAATAGACTGCCTAAATAAAGTTAAATACATGCTCAAGTCTCATTTTAAGCATCAGAAGCAGTTCTGCACACCTGCACCAGGAAAAAGTCTGTTTCACCACTTTTCTGGTTATTTGCCAGACATGGCTCAATTTTCTAGCACAGAGGGTGCCCCTGAAACAGGGCATGAGAGTACACGGATGGTTGGTTTGCCATGGACAGTCTTATGGACTCAGAAAAGACTGCACAGCATGGAAAATAGGTTGGCACCATTTTCTACCTCTTCCCTTTGGTTCTTGTTTCATATTTTGCCTGGAGGAGTTGGAGAGAAGAGGCTGCACTGCGTTTTCCTTGCTCTTTGACTCCATAACTTCTTAGAGATGGGTTGCAAAGCAGACCCAGTCCTGAGGATCACAGTTGACTTTCCTGACTGACACAGGGTCTTTAACTGTTGAACCCTGACAGCCTTGAGACATCAAGCCAGGGCTGGCCAGACAGTGCTGAGGCAGCCACAGAAGAAGCAGTTCCCTCCCAACACTCTTGCTCATTACCCTATTGCCAGGCAAGAAACGTCTCTGAAGGATGCAAGGAAGCCTCTGCAGAGGATGTTTTCATCTCTCCTTTCCTTAAGGGATATGGTTTCCATAAAACATATGATCTTTCAAAGCCCCCCCAACCCCGTGCATAGCAAGAGCCCAGCATGGTCTCCATGGCAGGGCAGCTCCCAGCATCACCTCCATAAGGATGGTATATGTGCATAGCAGCTCCACACTTCCTTCCTCCATCTACCCACTGCTCATTTCCTAATGGTACACTTAGCAAATGCATTCATCACTAATTCTGCAGTTGCTGTAACCTCCACAGCTGAATCAAATGCAGATTTTAAGGAGCCCTGCTAATATTTTGCAGCTGGGATTCAGCAACTCTTGAAGCCTACATTTCAGTGCACTCTGGATTTTGGCAGGTTTCTTGATAACCAGATACCTAAAGGCATCATAAATACACCCATTCCTCACCAGCATATGCTGTCTGTCCAATCTCCAGAGCACCATAACAAAACAACACTCCCAAGAAATACAGCTTTCCTGCTGGATGTGCAGTTTTGGAAGGAGAAATTGGAAAAGCTTCCCTCTCAAGACAGTAGCCCACTCCAGCCTCTTTCTCCTGACATGGGTTTGGGAATCAAAAAGGTGCTGGTGTCTTTTGGATCAGCAAGGTCCCCCAGTAACTACGTTAACATTGTTGATCTCCTAACTTTGTGTACCACAACTGATCTTTTTAGCAATCCTTATTGTAGAAACCATTATTCTGAAATGCCTTCCTAGGAAAGGATGATTAGCACAGGCTTAGTGCTGACAAGAAAGAGCTCTGGAGGTGGAGAATGAAAGTTAAAGCTTGCAAGAAAACCTGGGAGAACAGCTCAGAGGGAGAATGCAAGCAAAGGAAAGCAAATGGACATAAAAGAGTCCCACAAAACCACAAGGGTACATTTGTGAGAATCACATTATCTCTCCCAAACTACTGCCTCCTTGAAACATGCACAGCTAAGGGAACAATAGCCTCATCATGCAGGTGGCACTCGAAGCAGCAGCCCAAAGGACACTTCTGCCCTCCGTTACCACACCAAGAGACACTGTACCTGCTGTGTCACTGAGCCAGCATGCCCACATGCCACAACTATACCAGTGGCATCAGCTGGAGGAGTGCTGAGCACTTACAACTCCCACTCAGCCCACAGCCCCCAGGACCTGCAGCTTGCTCTGTGTCTTTGACAAAATAGGTATCTCAGGTGTGTGCACAAAGGAGCTGATGCTGGGAAGGAAAACAGGCTGGGAAGCAGAAGCAGCCTCAGTCCAAAGGCTCAGATACCCTCTTCTTCCTACATGGAAGCACTTGTGATCTAGACCTACTCAATGCCAAGCACATCCACCCACCTGCACAGTAGCACAGCTGAGCACAGCACTGTAGGTGACCTCAGCACCTGCATATTAACTCCCCAAATCAGGTGCACTCACACAGCACAAGCAACTCCTTAAAGCTCCTCCTTATTGCATTGGAGCCTTTGCAAACCAGGTCCCAGGTTATCAGGAGAGGTCTTCTGACATCCATCACGGACTCCAGAACCATCCAACCCTCACAGGCTGTGCTGTGCCCAGCTGTCCCCAGTCCTCTGCAGACATACCAGCAGATCATCACTGCTGTCTCTTCCAGCACTGCTCTGGGTAAAGCTGAGCTCTCTGCATAGTTGGGCAGCCAGCAAGCACTCAGCACAGCAGCAATAAATGCTGATGATGCACATGCAGCCCTGTGTCCCTGCTGGGGTGGTTTTGATTCTGTTCTCAATCACTCAGCTAAAAAGGAGGGCCCATTGGAGTAAAACCATCTTTTTGGGGGGCACAGGGGTAGCAATGAGCAAGAAATGGCTTGTCTGGGAGCCTAGAAGTGAAGGAGTAACACTGGTGCTTCCCAAGACACTTGTCCTACAGGTCCTTCGTATCCTGTTCTTCTGAGGTGAGCTAACTGGGATGCACACATACACTGCACAGTGCAGGCAAAGACACCTAGCTAGCATGTACTGGAAGCAGTCCAGCTCTACCATTGCACTCTACCTGCACCAGCTAGTGCTTGGTTTGTCAGCCTGGACTGAAGGGGAGTGCTCTGCTTCCATCATCTGAGATACCCTGGATTTCTGATTTGGCTCAGTTTAGCTCTGCTTTGTGCTAAATAGATGCTGTCAGAAGACCAAAAGCTACTACAGCATTTATAAGAACCAGAGTACAAAAAAGGCAGCAGTACCCCTGCTTACCTGAATCAAACTTGCTGTTTACCATCTTAGAGAAATGGCACTGGCTCACAGCAAGCAGCACATGGCAGAGGAACCACAGTCTGACTCAAACATGAAAGTGTTTGTGCTTTCCTACCTGAGGTGCACACTGGCCAGTCCTTATAAACACACCCTACACAAGCCATAAACCACCTTCCCAATCTGCCACACAAGGTGCAAGGCACATGAGATGGTTACCAAATGCATTGTCTTGCAGCTCTGCCAAGAGACACCAGCGTAAGAGGACACTTGAAACCAGAGGCACAAGGGAAAGAAATGTAAGTGTTCAAATCAACATGGAAATCTTGAAAGCAAGCCTTAAAGTGGATCTCTTCTGCAAAAGGTTGGTGACAGAGTTAAGCAAGCTTGTGCTGAACTCTCAACCCAGCTTTAATTTTTCAAAATGAGAAGCTGCTTGACAGTTTCTCATCAAAACAAAACGAATCCCAGTATTGCAGCTCTACTTGAAAACACATCCAGAGGGACTGTAGAGTGACTCACACCCACCACCACTACAGGAAACCGTTTGCACTCACAAGTGTAACAAGCCAACACTGATTCACCCACATAATTACAGGCAGACACTGATTCACAGCTACTGCAACTGCAGACAGACTGACTCACAATCAGAGCAACTGCAGACAGACTCCAACTCACAAGCGCTTCTGGAAATACAACCATGCTGACAATACCCACGGTCAGCAGTCATATTGTACGTACACAAATCCCTGGAAAACTAGCTAGCACCCTAACCCAACAGCTAGCCAAACCCTGCGCTTTTTGCTGATGCTCTTGACCTTCACCCCACAGCCGTCTTTCCTTCACCAATGGAAGGATATCCACAGCTCAGTCATTCCTTCCCTGACTTCATGCTTGACAAGCACTATTGTCAAAGCCTGAACCCAGGAGCAGAGCTGTATGATGCATATTCAGACAATGCATACATGCAAAGTATGTACAGTACAAGACATCAATGTATGTCCACTTGGATACCACGTATGTGCACTGACTGCTGACTTAGCGTTTCCAGAATATAAGTAAAAGCAAGCCAAGTATAATACATTTAGCCCAGGGGTGAAGGAGATGGCAAGAGACTCACCACCAGGCAAAAGCTTGAAAGGCAGGATTATTTACTACACTCTGGCTGGGTGTGTAATTATGTCAGCATTCAGCCTGGGTATTGTGCTACTTTTTGTAAACAGTTGGCAGGAATACTCCTACTGAGATGAGGAGCTGGGCTTCTTCTCTAGTGCTGAGAGGGAGCAAAGTGAAGAGGACAAGGTCTACTTCAAGAAAAAGAAACTGAGGTGAAAGAACAGATTAGGCAGGAAAAGGGAAGCTGACAGTGAAGTGGGACAGGTGACAGTCTCCAGACAAAGGAGAGAAGAAAACAGGAGGAGGAAAGCTGCATGATGCAAACTGATAAAAAGCTCCAGAAGCAAGGAAAAGCAGCCGCCTCCCAGCACTGAGCAGGTCTTGCAGAGGTGCAGCAAATGCATGCGTGCATAGCCACGCACTGAGCTCTGCCATGCACTGAACTGGGAAGAGATTCTAGCGAAAAGGCTGCAGCCTCCAGCCAAGATGGAGTGCCACAGGGACCAGGTGCAGCCATAACCACTCCAGCTGCTCACATTTCTTGGAAAAAGAGCAGGAGTATTGTGTTTGTGTTCTTCTGCCACTGCACTTGTGTGCGCACATTGCAGGGCACCCAGCCACCACAGACAGGCTGAAGGACAGGCAAACTCCACCAGAACAGCATCACATCCAGACAGTCAGATCCTTTATCCACCACAGTAAAGAGAAAGTTAAGAAACAGTGCACAGAAAAGAGGACTTGCCTGAACCACACATCTCCTAGTTGTAGGCTGGACCTGTCTCACTACTTGTTATTTTTCTTCACACGCCCCAATAAGGATCAAGAGGTGAGGGAACAAGCCTACTCTGCTGCTGCTGTCAGCCACCAGACTCAGGTGAGCAGGGACTTGGAGCTGCTCTTGCAAACTGGCCCACAACAGCAGTCTCACCAGAGGGTCCTGGATCCCCATTTCTGTCAGAGGCGGCTGCTGCTGTGTATGCAGGCAGCCAGCAAATTCAGGGGGGAGACTATGGATGTAATTGGCCAGGGAAATGAATTTTTGCTCAATTATACTTCCCTTGTCCAGACTAGAATCATTCTGGCAGAAGGCAGAGCAAGGAACAACGGATAAACGTTGCAGCGGGGACTGTCTAATGCTTAATTGCATTATGCTACTCCTTTTAAATGATCCATATCTCAGTCCCAGTAACTTGAGGGGAGGAGGGAGAAACCGGAGCCCTTTTCCCTTTCCTCCCATACCAGCCTTAGAGACTGCAGCCCCCCAAAACTCCTTCCTCCCACCTTTCCTCCACACCCCAAGTCAGCACCAGTGCCCATTAGGCCTGGCTACAGGATTCAGGTGGAAATTTGACTTTGCTTTACTACACTGTTGTCTCCGTACATCCCTTCCGCTGCCTTCACCGTCCAGCCCTAGGAACCCGTCTCGACATCATCTTCCAGACATTTCCCACCGCTGCTGCTGACGCCTCTCCCCGCTCTCCAGCCGGCGGTGCCAGGCGGCTCCCCCGGCACGGCACGGCTCGGGCAGCCGCTCCCTGCTCCGGACCAACACACTCCCAAGTTGCCGCGGGTTCGGAGAGGCTCTGACCCCACAGCCACCTTCCGAGCCCCCCCCCGCTCCCTTTCCACACTGCCTCCCCTATCTCTCACCGACCCCTNCCGGCTGCCCGGGGGGGCCGGAGCCCGCACCGCTCCGCGCCCCCGAGCCCGCCGTGCCGGGGCTGCCAGCCGCTGCCTGCGCGCTCCTCCGGCCGCGACGAGGGAGGGAGAGAGGGAGGGAAGCAGCATTCCCCCGCCTTCCTCCTCCTCCCCGCGCCCCGGAGGAGGGTTTAACCAGCCGCTTGGTGCGGGGCTGCCCTCCCCGCAGCGCGGGCGGCGGCTTCCCCCCCATCCCTGCTGCCCTCCCTGCCCCAAGCGATGCCCCGGAGCCCTCCGCCAAACCCCGGCATCACAGCATCGCTGTGGCCGCCGCCATCCTTTCTGCACCGGAGGATGAGCAGAGCACGGCTGGCTGCTCCCAGCGTCTACCTGTTGAAGGGTGGGAAGCTCCCCAAGGCACTGGTGCTCTGCGAGGAGGTGGCTGGCACCCCAAAGGGCGCTGCTCCCCAGACCCTGCCAAACTGCCTCTTCGCTGCGAGGCCTGGCCAAATCCCAGGTCCACTGGCAGGGCAGGGAAGTTTGTACCACAACTTGGAATTGCGGAGGTTTATATCTCAATAAAACAGCATGCAGAGGAAAAACAAATGCAGAGGAAGGAAGGAGGAGGAAGAGAGGCAAAAATGCTGCAAGGAGTAGGCAGTAAAAACAAGAACAGAATGGCAGTGTGGGAATCCCAGGGGAAGCACGATGTAAGACACTGGCCAGAGCTGGCTGGGCTCAGGAGGCTTTGTGGAGCCCCACAGTTGAAGCTGGGAAGACAACAGCTGACAGTAAGGAGCACTCAGAAAATATTGTCCCTGCAGAGCTTTTTGTGAAACACTCTGCAGGACTCAGCTGCAGCTGTGACTGGTACATAACCATTCACCTATTGCTGAGGGTCTGGGAGGAGATAGAGGTTCATAACAACAAGCACCACTGACCACCTGAAAAATACCTCTAATGCTTATTTTTGAATACAAAATAACATGCAAACATACTTCTCATGCCCTCCTTCAGGGCTGTTGCTGTGAACAGTTGAATCCAGTCCAGGTATCAGTTCTCTGCATTTCTATATCAGATGATCCAGCCCTTGCTTCCTGGTGGAAGTTAGGAATAAAGTACAGTGATTGTCTAAAGACTGTATACATCTTGACTTTAAGGATGAATACTTCTGTATCACTATGTGTTCCTGGACAGCAGGTAAAAACAGGCTCTTAAAGCAAAATTTCAGTTCCCTGTGATCTGAGCAGTCTTTGCTAGTCCATATACAGAATTTTATATGTTAGCAGCAGTTCAAATGCAATTAGAGTTCAGCTTTCCTCTACTAAATAGGGGCCACAGGCAAGACCTGATGAGCCTCACAACACAGATCTGAAGACCAAAAGTCTTGAGCTTGGACCAAGCACAGTGCCCCCACAGTCAAGTCTGACACCTCTTGAACCAGAGGAGGGAGAGATCAGAGATCTTAATGTTATCATGACACTTGGATCTCTTACAGGGACTTCACAGCTACCACAAACCATAAATAATTGAGATAAGCTTCTCCAGCCCTCACCACCACATCCAACCCTAGCCAATGGGAGTATACAATTTTGAAGCAAGTAGGCCTGCAAGCTATTTTCTGATCTGGTATATTGTCCAAGCTGCAAGGATCTTTACTTTTGAGATCCCACACAGAAAGCTAATGTTTTGTTGTCCTTGGACTGCTTCTGCATGACAGCAACCAGTGCATGGCATGGGGTTGTTCCCATTAAAAGTCTGTTTCTGCACTGAAGTCCTCCTACCATAATCTAAACCATCACTCAAGAGAGGAGCAAGCTATGCATGTGTGCCAGCAGAGGAGTTTTTTTTTTTTTTTGCTGTGCTCCACAATTGTGGCAAATATAGGAAAATTCACACTGGAAGAGATCTCAGGACAGCTAGACTAATCTCCTACTCAAAGGACACTCAGCTAAGAGAGCCCAAGGAGCAATACAAGTTGGTCATACTTATTCACACCAAGTTTCTGCTTACTTCAAGGTTTCTTCCAAGGCACATCTTCTGTTCCTAATGTATACACTTGCAGGCAAGTGTTGGCAAGGGAACAGGGGAGGCTCAGAGGAAGTCCCAAGGCACAGCTACTCACTTAACTAAAAACCCCAAGGACCTGGTCCACCACCTTCCCACTGGTTCCATTGGAGAACATTGCTTAGATGAGCATGCCCAGAAGTAGGACCACACAAGACCTGGCTAACTCAAGAATGTTGATTCCCTAAAGAACCAGAGCAAAGGAGGCCCTAATACTTGTTCTCCCTCCTTCCCAAACTAACTCAGCTGCTGGCATGAGCTGCCTTGGGTAGGAGAGCAGGCATGAAACAGAATCAGCAAGACGAGCGTATCCAGAGACAAGTGACTCAGGATTTTAAATGGCTCATATTGAAGAACATTCCAAGATTTACAGGTTTAAGAAGTGCTAACAATAGTCACAGGCAAGAGAAGCCATGGTTCTCTTGAGGCCTGTTCATCCATAAGCAACAGCAATACAGGCTTCCCCAGGAACAACATATCTCACTCCACTCCAAGATGCCTTCTCAGCTCACTGAAGGGTCTCCTCTGACACTGCCAGCAGCCTTAAATAGTCTTGGGCACAAGGCCCTTTATTGAAAAAGTTTTTCTAGCAATCCAAAGTCAAATGAAATCCCTCCCCTTGTAGCCATACCACACAGCAACTTCTTGCAGGGGGAAGGAGGGTGGTGGCCATAACTGGGGTCAGACAAAAGAAAGTACAAGCTAAAAAATTACAAGAACATAGCCACATGAACAGTGAGTTGTTGCCAGCAGAACAAGAGGTACCATACCTAAAAACACCCTAAATTAGAAGGTCAGTGGATGTCCACGTTGCAACCCTTCCTGTTCCTCCGGGTGCACTGGATTCAGGCCATATCAGCTCATGCAAATCCTTGGCAGAACAGACACCCATGCTCCACAGCAAGGCCTATTTCTAGCCAAGCAGCAACAATCAAAATCTCCACCAGCCAAATCCCAGCCATCACCCCTCCTGGACAGACTCCAAAGCTTTGCATGATCTGTGCCACTTATGCTTTGGTTGCAGTGGTAAGGGTTGGCTGGCCCTTCCTGCCAGCTAGCCCTGCAGAGACATCACAGGAGGCCCTGTTACTAACAAAGGCAGTAGAGCTTCTCCTTCACCCCTGCAAACACTGACTCCAACTAACCCATATTGGAAGAAAATACTCCTGTCACCCAGCTAGTGACATAATTAAAGACAAGGGCTATTCAGCAGCAGCAGCACGTGATGGCTTTGAGGAACAGGCAAGGTGAGACACTCTGGACAGGGATGAAGGCATTAGCTAGCTCAGGAAATCCTGCTATAGGAAACCTTTTCTGAGATGGAAGGCAGCCTTATCAATAGCTGGCCTTAGCTAGTCGGAATTGTCTTGATCTTTGCCTGTTTGGAAGAAAATGTAACCTTCCCTTAAGAGCTTCAGTCTCAGTGGGGAACATCCATCAATTTAGGAAGTATAAAAAACATCCTGTGAAACCTGTAAGCAATTATCTTTTAATGCATTCCTCCATCATAAGGCTTTTTATTTCCTTAAAATATATTAAACCCCCCTCCCCCCAACTCCCCATTACTTATTGGAATGCCTGCCTGAACTCTGGCACACTCCAGGAGGAGATGGCTCTGTGGCAAAACCCTTCTTATGATGATCAAGGTTAAACTTTAAGGCTGTCACCCTATTACCAAAGAGTAATCTCTCAAAATGGAAGTACAGCAGCCTGGGAATATCTTGCTAATAATTTGCTAAGCTTTTTCCTCCCTCCACCCTGCTCAACCAGCCAGAATAAAAGTGTGCTTAGTTCTAGGTCCATGCTACAGTGCCCTTGAACTGAATGGAACTGCAGATTTAATAACTGCTACCCTAGCAAAGCATTTAGACTGGACAGTTCTTTCTGAAGGTGCCGGCTGGAGCAAGGGCTTAGGGATGTGCAGCACAACTCTGGTACACCCAGCTCTTTGGAGGCAAGCCTGTGCTACCTCCTTGATCCCACCTCACACTCAGCACCCAAGGGAGCAGTCATGTAGCTGCAGCCAGGGCAGAGGGCTGGTCCAGAGAACAGGATCTTCCTCAGCACTGAAAGGCAGAAACAGCAGTATGCTGATGGAGACATGACCTGGTGATGCATGGCTCCCCAGGGGTGCTGCAGACCTGCTCCAAGACTGAAGGCTCATCAGCACCAGGAGGGCACTGCAGTCAGAGGGGAGTCCTGGGGGCCCTCACATACAGGCACCCATCTTGGCAGCAGGTCCCATTTTCCTCACACAACCTAACCCTGAACACAGCTACAAGTCCTTCACACCAGTCCTGCCCCAGGTAGCCTCTGTAAGCTGACATTCCCATCCGCTTTGAGGCCCACTTGTGCTGCTGGGGAAGCAACCAGCCTGCAGACACTGAGCAAACAGGTTGCTGATGCAGGCAGGAGACCAGAAAAAATTCTCAAGCTGCACATGGGTCCAGTTCCTTCACTAAAGGCTCCCAGCTCCCCCCTCCACCCCAAGGAGCACCATGTTGACATCCCCTTCCCAAAGGGCTGGAAGATAGGGGAACCTCTTCCCCCATCACCCCTTCCCCCTCTCAAAACACCCAGGCCATCTCAAAAACCCAACTCCTGTCCCATTCTCCTGGTGCTCACCCTCCATCCCCACCAAATCAGCCGCCCCTTCTCCCCACCCATCTTCTCCTTGCACCCATAGTAGGGCTGCCATCAGATCCAGCTGTTGCCTGGTGCTTTATTAGCTTGTCTCCACAGCAACTTGCCTCCAGCTTAACTCTGAGACCCCTATCTCACCACAGCCATAAATCAGCCACCCACACGCATCCTTGGTCAGAAACAGGGTCACTGCTCATCCTGCATGCTGCTGCCAGCAGCCCCACTGCTGCCATCCCAGCCTCCCTGCCAGGGCTGGGCCACTCAGGCAGCAGGCATGGCAGAGCTGCTCTGCACCACATTTGCAGCCCCTCAGGTAGAGTCTAGCAGTGATACAAAGAAGCACCAAAAAGATAGTGGTTTTCCCAGATTGAAGGCAAACTGGAGCCACCATGCAAGCCAGCATTGATCTGGTACTCTTCCTCCTTTGGACAGGGGGAAGAGCCTTAAGTCAGGACCTGGTGCAGTTGCAGTCATGCAAAACTGATGTCCAGTTTCTACAGCATGCAGGAAGGGCTTCGCCACTGGCCAGTCCTTAGCAAGTGGGCACAGCACTGGGCCGAGGCAGAAAGGCAGCATCTCCTTCCCCCATGGTAAGAGCCTCCTCCCCCCCTCCACTCCAGCAAGGGCACAGAACTCCCAGTGTCCATGGTAAAGCCCTTGAAAGGGGACAAAAAGCCACCTAAAACACTATGCTCTCCCTGGTCTCCAGAAACAGCCCAAGAGCAACCTTTCCCTCAGCAGGGTGCAAAGTGGAGGCACCCCTTCAAAGCATTCTCTCATGAGATCTTTTAGGTACCACTTTACCAGTAAACCCACTGGTTGACATCTCTTGGGTGCTAGGCAGTTAGAAGTAGGTGGCAGGTAAGAATCTGCTGGTCCCTGCAAGCAGCAGACTTCTGCATACACTTGTTTCCCTGTGGTACTAAGGGATTGCAGGACACCACCCTCCAGTCCCTCAGAGGACGCAGTCTTGCTGCTGAAACTCTCCTACCCTAAACCTCAGACTTCGTGAATGGAGACAGCTTTATCTTTATATCCTCTTTTGTACATTATGCAGCCTGTGACTTCACCCATCTATCAAACACCTGATGTCAAGGATAAATCTTGGAAACAAATGCAAAGATAGTTCCCACCACCAGGAGTTTAATCTACAGAAACCTGGCAAAGCAGTCAAGAAAGGAAGCATCATCTGTAGAAGATGTTGGTGCATTGCAGCACTGCTGGTGGGGAAAAAGGAGGGTGATGGGCCAGAACAGAGTTTGAGTGATTCACTTGAGATCAGAGAATCCATGACATAGTAGGTTTAGCAAAAGATGGTCATTTTTTCCCCTCACCTTTCCACATTCCCTGAGAGGTACTGATCTACATGTAATCCCAAGGGACACTTGAAGTACAACACAGTGCTTTATACAGCATCACAATCCTTGCTGCTTTAGACAAGATCTGGAGTTTTACCCATGCTTAGACACACTTAAGGAAGTCTAAAAGTGGCCATTGAGATGGCTATATCTCCATTTTATATGGATGCTCAGCTCATATCTACCCAACAACTCAAAGATCTCAAAAACCTTTATAGGACCTTATTGAGCTCCAGGTCTATATCCCAATGGATGCTGGGAGAGCAAAGAGCTGGACTCTTGTTTGTATGCCAAAATGTGCCCACCTATATCTCCAGAAGGCAGACCCAACTGCATGGAGAAAGATCTTTTAGGGCTAACTCACAGTTCTTGAAATTCAAGAACTAAGCTGGCAGTGGAACAAATTCAAAAACTAATGGGCCTGAAAGAGACTCTATTTGTCCTGCAGTCCTTTGGCAAGGGCAAAACTAAACCTGGAGAGAAAGACCTAGTCAGACTTTCATCTCTTTTGCAGTTGTAACTTTTGCAGTTACAATAGCAGCATCAGTTCAAAAATCCCCCTGTGGAGTCATGAGGTTTTAGATGCTTCAGCATTTCTATTTCTAACATCACACATGCTTGTGAAATCCAAATATGCTTGAGCATTAGGTACCTAAAATGCTTATCTAAATAAACTGTACAGGAAGGCTGGCTTTAGGGAAGGCTGCTTTTTTGCTATTCTGATTTGGGATCCTTCTAGCTTCATGTTCTCCCTGCATGCACAAAACTGAATTTTTGCTTCAAAAAAATTGGAGTGATACAAAGCCAAAACCTGGAGTTTGAAACAGGGTCAAACAGGAGATTCACACTAAATTTCAGGAGTTGACAGCATTAGCTGAGGTCTTTGGAAAATGCCTTATCTTCACTTTACACAGAATATTACTCCAGATCCTCACTTCTCTCCAAATACCTTCCTCAGCTATGTCAGCTTGAGCCTCTCCTTTGAAGGAAACCCTGGTCTCATTACAGCTTGATAGAACTGAGCTCTTTTTACAGCTAGACACCAAACAGCAGCAAACCTCCTGGCCCAAACACATGGCTGAGCTTTGGGCGCAAAGGCCATTACAACAATAAATTCCAAGGGAAGTATGAACTCTGGTGCTGTCCAGAACTATTGCATTTGGACACTGGCTGTACTTTCATTGAAATAGCAGTTTTAGGATCTCTCCATCAAGCAGAATAGTTAGCCACATATGGTTGTAGATAGAGCCTGTCAACTGGAGAGCAGAAGTTTCCTAAAGACATCAGCTGAATCTGCTATTTTAACAAGGGCTCTAGATGTCATCACATTGCCTGTGCTATGGTCCCTGAAAGGATTAATATCTTGCCACGTTTGGTAAACTTTACAAGGACTGCAGGAAGCTGAGGGACAGGAGACTGCCTAACACTGAGTGGATCTCATCAATACTAATTAGCTGAAACAAAACAGCAGAGACCCAAATAATAAGAGCTCTTCATGATATTAAGGTGAGTGGTGGCTGCAGGAAACAGGACATTCCAATCTCTGCCTCCTGGAGGCAGCCACATGGGAAGCTGATGTTGAGCCAGAAGCTCAGTACTTAATGAAAGACAGAACTGCTCAGAAAGGTTCATGTGATAGCCTTCTCTTAGCATATGGTGAAGCAACCAAAAAAGGGACAGTTCAGAACACGCCCAAGGGCTGTCTCCCCACTCACATAGCTTCTCATGCATATGCCATCTGCACTGCTGGTGCCAGGGGTGAAAGCATGCAGGAGCACTGGCTTAGCCACCAGTCCAAGTCCCCTCCAACCCTGACTTCTTCACCATTGACAGTGAACCCCCACTCTCAGAAACACATTATGTATGTTGCAAACCACTACAACAGTTACCCAGCAGAACTGGGATAACACCAAGGCTTAAATAAGGCTGGTGGGCTGCAAGAACAAGGTCCTGTCAGTCATAGCCCTCTTGGTCTCCCTTCACCCTGAGCCCCCTGCCAGTCTGCCAACCCAGCAGGCAGCATTAGGCTACAGGTCCCACAGCAGGCAGCTGGGACTCCTTCCTGGCACAGTGCTTTGGAGTATCCAGCTGCCAGTTGCTACTACAGATGTACCACCAACAGGCAATGCTCTCCCAGGGCCTGCCTGCTTTCAGAGGGTTTTTAGTGTAAACAGATCAGAGACAAGCAGCACAAGCAGCAAAAGTTGTGTATTTGATGCTAGAAGACAGCAAAGCAAAGCAGCTATGCACAGGAGGAAGAGCCACAGGGCACTGAGGCAGGCAGATGTTTTGCTGCTATCAGCTGTCTGACAGTGGGATGCAGAGCCTCTGGAAATGCCTGTCAGCCTGAGCCAAACAGGAACACACAGGCCCAGGGATTCAAAGGACACAAGTTGAGAAAAGGGATGCTGTAACTGCCCCAAAGCAGGGGTACTGAGTTCAAGTTGCATGACCTAGAGCAGCCCTACACAGAAGGAAGCCCTGAGGTCAGTGGGACTGTGATGAGGGTCACTGCTTCCACTCAGCCCCACACCTCAAAACACATGCTGCTCCTACCCTTCAATACTGGGAAATTCGAAACAGTAGCTTTTAAGTCTTCTCCCTCCCACACCAGCTGAAAGCAGAACAAGAGTCCTGCATTTGCTTGGTCAAACACCTACCAAAGATTCAGGGTAGTCATTTCTTCCACATGGCCCCTAGTCCCAGGTCCTTGGCTGTTCAGGCGACTTCAGAAAAGCTGCTAGTTTGAGCCAGAATCCTGGCTCTGAGTTGTCCCCAGTTCTGATATACTTATCTACAGTGCTGACTTGGACTCCAGCTGTTAGAAGCCAGCTGCAGCAGCCAAGCAACAAATTTTTCAGGATTTACCAGAGCAAGCTTTATTTTATTTCAACTGATTGCATAGAACAGGAGAGAGGATAACAGAATTAGCAGGATCCATTCTGCTTTTCCCAACCTGCCCCCATTAAGCAGGAAAGCTCCTCTTGTCTGGGAGCCACTGCACACAACACCCTCTTGATTTGTAATTAGTGGAATAGGAATGCTCAGCCAGCTGGGAAATCTGCCTGAGTAAATGACATCCTCAAGTGCTTTCTAATCCAAGGCATGCAGCCTCTCACTTTGCTGCTAATGGGCTGCAGTGGGGAGCACCAAAATTTCTTCTGTGGACCCACGGGCATCTGGGAACACCTCTTTAGCTAATTCTCTCCAGGACCCATGCCAGCAGCCCCAGCCTGTCACCTGGGAGAACCTACTAGGTCCTGCCAAGAGATAAATGTCAGTAATTAAAGCACCTCAGTCTCAGCACTTACCACCTCCTCAAGGCATGATGCACAGACAGTTTAAGGAAAGGTCTTTGTCAAGGAATATGGGAGCTATGGGAAGCCAGAGGGCAGGCTCAAGGATGGCCTGCAGTGTTACTAGCGTGGACAGGACTTTAGAATTGAAAGAACAGAGGCTGAGCCAAGATAGAAGCTGCACAGCACCTGGAAAATCATACACCAGAATATTAACTAAAAGATGAGGTAGAGGGTTATTTTAAGTTCAGATGCACAAGGGAATCCATCAAGGTAATTTATGGTGTGTAGCTGCTGATATGCCAATCAAAGCAAGCCCAGAGTAACAAGTGTGTTGAGACCTCATTGATCCTTATCTCCACAAACAGGCTTAATTCCTTCAATCCTAGTTAATCAGGCTACTTTGTTACATTTCTTATACAAAAGGGTAAGTGATCAGTGGGAGACATTAGGCATTAGATATGCAACCCCCAGATAACTTCCGTTGTCTGGAGGGAGGATGTGGAGGTGGTGTTTAGGAGGGCACATGTTCTGGAGCCAATCAGAAAGGTCTCCAACCAGAAGTTTTCAATAGGACTTTCATAAGCAGAAATTTCTCCACATACAAAACACCAGGATTTTGATGCAAACTGATAATTTGCAGATGCAGAGATGATTAGACAGGCAGAAAAAGCTTTGCTAAATTCCAGGAGCCCACAATCAGCTTACGCACAGGGAGCAAGGTCACATTTTGCCAGCAGCCCAACAGATTTTGCTCATTGGATTACAGATCTGAAGGTGCCAGGAGCTGCAGCAGGAAAAGTAACCACTACAGCAGCTTTTTTCACCTCCTGCTTCGCAGCACAAGCAGAGGCCTCCCTTTCTAGGTCCAATATCTTTTTGTTCTCTACTTGAAAAGAAAACCATTCTGACCAGATTGGTAGCAATTTCCTCACATGGAAAGATGTGCTATTGCATTTCTATAAGCTGCAATATAATGGCAAACTGAAAACTAGAAAGCATTGAAGAGGTAATGCATAAATCACAACTAGATCTAGCCTTATGAAATATCATAATTAAGGATCTGGAAGAGGAAATTAGCAGCACATTAAATCTGATGAGGATCTGAAAGGAGTTGCCAATAACAATAGCAAAGTCATCAAGAAAAAAATCAGGTGACAAGAACAACCCATCAGCAAAGGAAAATACTCAGGAAAGGCTAGGGAGGAGTGGGTTCAACCCTACTTCTCTCTAATAGCCTCCATTTTGCTTCAGCACAATCAGGATGGAATGATGGAAGCACTGTCCTAAAATAAGATGATACAGTTGCTCGCTTTGAACAAACTGCCATTTTGGAAACCTGTGGAAAATGAATGCCACATTCCTACCATCCCTTGCGTTCCTCTCCCACTTCTTGCTCATACACATGCCCTGTAGCTCTGTTGCTGAGCCAGCCTAAGCATCTACACACAAGGAAGATAATCCCAAGGTATTCATTAAGGTCCATATCTGCCTTGCACATCGTTATTGCTGACAGAGCATTGGGCAACATCAGCATTAGCAGAAGTGGAGAGGTGAAGGACAAGTGTTTCCCATGCTGCTGCAAAGAACTGGACTCCACTCAGCCCCCAAGCAATATTCCTGAATCCCCTATAAAAAGAAACAAAGACATAAGAACATCCCAAACACGCACAGGAGGAATTCCAGATTAAAGGGAACAACGAGGAGGTCAGACATGCCAACAGCTCTGCCCATGAAATCAGGGATGTAGGAACTGGCTGGGGAGCTAGGAACAACTGAGACAAGAGCACATGGGAAAATGCTAGGCAGAAAATATATGACTAGACTAAAATGCAGCCAGAGCATGCAGGGAAGAGATCAGATTCCATAAACTGCTGTGGCCACAAGTGTCTGCTGCCAACAGTCTGTGAAACCTCTCCAGTAGCAATACCCACAAAGTTGTAGTCAAGCACTCAATCAGGAGTTCCAGAACTCAGAGCAGCCCTGCTGCCCTCAGACATAATTAAAGTCCATAATTCGCTACTCTTATGTAATCCTATTTCACTACAGGACCTCCAGCTCTTTCAGCCAGATGTATCTATCCCAGACTGAATTAGCAACGAAGTACAGCAGTTCCTGTTTACATGAAACTGCTATTTGATGCAGATAATGAGGTACAAACAGCAGATAGCCATAAAGCTGTAGAAAGATAGATGCTCATCTAGTGAAGGCACATCACAGGAACAGGTTCTGCCGCTACCTTTGAGGCTTATAGAGTACCAGTGGAGCCACTCAAACCCAGGTTTCCACAGGGAGCCAGTTACTGTGCTCTTTGGTTCCAAAAGGCATTTGAGATCTCCTGGGTCTGCCTTACAGATGTGCTGGGCAGCCAGTACTGCTACTCAGGAGAAGCTTCACTGCAGACAGCCCTCTGGGGTTAAGTATTCCAAAATCACAACCCCAGATATCTTCAGTTAGACAGCCAAAAGCATTCACTACTCTTTTGCTTTAAGCTCCACATGTCAATTTGCAAACCGAGATAAAAATAACCTGAATTTCACACCACCACTACTGGAAGTTCATTACCATGTGTGAAGCTGTCCGATACAATAGTGATGAGTACTACTGTACAGCACCTGAATAGGCAAAGAAGCAGATCCTAAAATGGGTAAAAGAGACTTAAGAGCCACACTGAATACAAGCACTAGGTATCCCAATCTCAATGAGGCAGAGATGCTTCAGAGAATATCTATGTGGAAGTCAGGTAATTTGGCTATATTGATGTATATGCACAGTATGGGGGGTGGGGGGGGGTAAGGTAAAGAGGAAGGTTTAATTTTCATCTCCCAGCTCCCAAACATTAGGCTTCACTGCCTGAACATTTCAATAACATCAGCATGCAAAACACTGAAGGCTTGCTAGAGGAGGTTAAAAATGAAGGTAAGAAAAAGGAAAAGTTGGACCAGAAAGACTAACGAAATCAAGGTAAAGAATACCAGGCTTGCAAAAAAATTTGGCTGCTCTCAAGGAAGCATGACTTCTTGAAAAGGCTGTTCAAGGGGATGATACTTCATTCACTAAAAACTGCAGCTGTGAAAGAAAACATGTATAGAGTGGTTAGAGAAAGGGAAGGGGTCAGGAGAGAGGTTTTTCTCATGTGTGCCTTCTTGCCAAGGAAGTGTGAATATCAGTGACTCCAGTCATCCTAAAAGCCATGCAAGGCAGCCTTACCAAACACTGCTAACCCTTCCTACCACTGCAATACCCCTCAAGCCTCACCACAGACACAGGGTAGTAATTTGCAGCCATATGATGGTGCCTTTGCCTGGACTGTATTTTGCTGCTGTGGCTTGAACCTGATCGATCTGCAGCAAGCCATTCTTGGCATCCAGCCACAGCAAACATCTGGGACAGTTGTGGATTGCAAACTGATGTTGGCCAGGAAAAGTCTTACTTCTCTACTACTTCACACGTGACCTTTGTAAATGGAGGAAATGCAGGACAGCCATGCTTTGGCTTGTGGTCACCTACACAGGCAGCCAGTCAGGCTCTGCTTGGGCATTGCATTTCTATAACTGAGCCCCCGAACCACTCCCTGCAGCAGGCTGGGCTGGTCCACTTGACACTTATCAGAGAATTTAGTCTTTCCCATCTGAGCCTCCTGCAGGCAGAGTCAGACTTTTCCATCCCAATCACTCACCAGGTGGTTTTGATGCAAGTCAAAGCTCATTGGCTTTGGTTCCCAGGATCAGAGGAGCTTGCCCATGACCTCACTTTCTCTTCTAGTATTGTCTTCTGTATAAAGTTCATTCCATGGAAGCTGATAGCAACCTCTTCATTCACATTTATAAAACCATAGCACAACCTACAGCTATCAACAAATCTGCACATAAAGAGGTGCTCCTAATCCCTTGGAAACAAATCGAGAAAAATTGGGAGGGTGAGACATCCTGCAAAGGAGCAATGTAGCTGAGGAGTCACTGCCAAGAACCAAGACCTTGCTGCACATTAGCTGCAATGGGCTTCAGCACTGCCCTGCTAGCAAGAACCAGAGTTACAAGGATGGGTTGCTAGCAGCTTTTAAGATTAAAATAGATTCTGTAGGATTTTCCACCTTTTCAAAAAAGGACACCTCAGTGACTATAGAAATACAAAATGAAAATTTCAAAAAGCTGTTTAAGGTCTACATTTCTACTTTAAGCTGTCTCCCAGCTAGAACAGTAAAACATTTTTTCAGAGGAAGCAATTTTCTTTTTCATCCTTCTACCTCCACCGGAGTCACAAAAGTCAGAATATTTTTAAGTAGCCACTGCCTTAGTCCATTTCTCCACTCATTTTACCCAAGTGATGCGGTGTTTCCATCACTGAGGAAGTTGAAAGGCCTGATAAGCCTCTCTATAAAAAAAATAAACCAGAACAAAAAAGTTTTTTCAGGCGAAAACAGATGAGAATTCAAAGAAAGCAAGCTACTTCTTACCAAGAAACCACACATTTAAAACAGCCTCAACTCTTCTGCCAAGACTTCTCCTAAAGAATAGGGTTTAGTACTTGCTGCTAAAAATATTTAACTTCAACTAATATCAATTAGTCTCTAAAACCTTGTAAGATGAGCCCTGTGATGCACAGAAACAGTAAATGTCTTTATCCTCTCACAAAAAGCCCAGAGCCGCAAGAACCAGACAGTGCTGCACACTGATGGCTACACTGCAAAGAACAGCTGCAGCCCTGGTCCTGGCCAGGACAACAGGGCTAAAGAGCAACATCTGCAAGAGGTGTTTTGCAGGGGGATTAAACATCATTGAAAGCTACACAGATATTGTGAGATTAAAGCCTGTTTGAGAACAGCCTTCATAAAATGCAAAGGAAAGACATCTGAATAGCTTTGGAGTGTGCTGATCACAGCCTCTTTCCAAGCAGGACTGCCATCCTTCGGAAGTGACTGGCACCAGAGCACCCTGTTTCAGGAGACCTAGAGAGGCATCCACAACAATGAGGTTACTGAGGGATTCCCTCAGCTATTGAGGCACTGAGATACTTGGCAGATGCTCCCTGGAAACTGCAGATACAGATGCTGTGCAAGCTCCCTCTGGGGCTTTTAAGTAGTGTCTGACTCAAATGGAAATCAATGCTAGGCTGGGGTCAACTACTCTGGAGAGGAGCAGCTCCATCCAGAGCCAAGCCCAGGCCAACCTGTGTGCTGCCCCAGAGCCAGGAAGCAGTGTCCCAGAACCCCAGACGGCTTGTGGGGAAGGAGCAACACACCAAGGGGAGCCCAGGGGGGTTGCTCCGTGTTTCTCTTCACCATAGCACTGAGTTTTTGCCCTGTTTACCTGCCTTCTGCTCTCCTCCTTCCTTTGCACAGGCTCTACCCACAACCCTTATTGGTCACACTCCCACCCCTATGCCTGGGAGAGGACTATGCCCTGGTCCCAGGGTAGCCCACGACAAGAAGGCCTCAGTGCTACCTGCAAGGGAGCAGCAGATCTTCTCCTGGACATCACAGCACAGACTGACAGGGGCTGGGAAGTTTGTTTTGCCAAAACCAGCCTCCTCCCCGAAGTTCACAGGGGCCCGCCCCGCCCGGGCTCCGCCGCCCGTTCCGCGGCTTCTGCTGCCCTCTGCCAGCGGAGGGAGGGAAGTGCCGCGGCTGCGGCGAGGCGGGACCGGCGGGGACACTGCCACAGGGACCGCGGTGTGTCCGCCTCGGCAGATGCGAACATCTCGTCCTACACCAGAACGTGCTCGCAACGCAGCATCCAGAAGGGACACCTCCGTCCTCTCCACCCCCCCGCAAGTGCCAGAGCTTACAGAGAACCACACATCATCCAGGCCACAAAGCACCATCCAGCTCTCAGACCAAGGTGCTTGTTTGGCAGAAACCTCCACACCTCCATTGGTGATAGCAGGTTGCCAGATGAGCACCACAGAGCAGAAGCAGCAGTGATCTGGATGTAAAGGCACAGCTTGCAGGAAAAAATATGCTTAAATAAAGCAAGTAATCAAACAGCAGACAGGGAGATCCCTGGGAATCACTGCCCAAAACCAGCACCTGGTTCCTAAGGAGTGGGACTGTTTTAAGAACTGCTTGCTCTCCAGAGCCCAGCAAAGCTCAAGCTCTCCAGTTAGATGGACAGTTCTGTCTTCTTGGAGACAGCCTCTTCCTCCCCCCCAACACCTCCTTTTACATAGCACCTCTGGCAGCCCTTAAATGCTTCCCAGAGTATCTTTGGTATGGTCACTTGCTGTACATTTCTGGTAACTGGAAGCATCTATACAAAACTTCTGCTTTCCTAAATTAACTTCTGTTTTAAACCAAAGCTTATTCAAGCATTTGCATGCTCGTGATGCATGAAAGCGTCCCTTTGCAGGTAAAGTGACTGTAAGATGGTATTTTTGTATCTATCTATATTTTTAAAGCTGATCTATGGATAGCTCAAGTTAATGTTCAAGGAAGAGTCAGGGTTTAAGATACAAGCTCCACTAACCCAGATAGGCCTGTCTCCAGCCTATAAACTCACCCAGCAGGGTAAGTGCCAAAGCCAAGAGGACTGCTGGTCAACCCCCCTAACCCAGCAGCTACAGATCTGCAGAAATGTAGTTCCACCATCCCACTGTGTTCCTAACCTTGTATCTGCACCCATCATAAGCCATAGAGTCACAGGCTGTCACTGAAATTTTGTTCCTTCCGTGCTCCACATTGCTGCAAGCTCTGGAAAGGTCCCATGAAACCATGGGTTTTGCTTTTCTTTCATATTAAGATTTAGATACTACTCACAGCTTGTAGGTAAGACCACTGGGTTCAGTCCCTGAGTTGAAGAACCTTAGTTTGATCTCCAAGAGGAAGATCAGCTTTTCAGAACTACTCAGAGAAAGTGACATAACAGTGCCTATTTCTTCAACAGATTTGCTTCCCTGCTTTTTGTTTGAAGTCTGACCTGATTATTCTTGCAATTGTATTTTTATGCTCATCAGGTATCCTCAGAGAAATGGGTAGTCATTTTTTAGATCATGCATATGAAATCAGACAAACAAGATACAGCTCACCTGTTCTTCCCCTCTACAGCCAAAAACATATCCTTAACACTTGCTCCAAAGAAAGTAGTAGCTAATCAGACTGGACAGAGGATCACTTTCTGATTTGCCTTGGGCACATGCATGAGAAATGCCATCTGTCTTCATTGTGGGGACAAATGTTACACTCCTATTGAAATAAGCCAAAGGAGGTTGTCTGTCACCCATGCAGTTGCCCTATTCATATTAGGTCATACTTAGGGGAAAAGAAAACAGAAAAGCACTAAGTATTGATCTCACATTTGTACAAGTTTACCTGGATTCTTAAATTGGCAAGTCCAGCTCCCTGGTACTTTTATTCCTGTTTTATACTGTTAACCATCGCCTGGACACAGCACAGAGATGGCTGGGATCACTCGGCACTTTGCAGCAATAACCTTGCCACAAGCATGCCACTGAGAGGAGAGGCAATGTAATTGAGCAGATGAAGCAGCATCAGTTCAGCATTTGGTGGCTGGTATGGTGCCACACACATGTGCTGGGTCACACCCCCCATTAGGCACTATAACCTTAGCTTAACTGGGGAAACAAAGTAAAGCCTGTGAGATCTGCTGAGGCAATTGCTTACACTCAGCCCAGACCGTAAATGGAACCTGGGACATCAGCTCCAGCCTGTGAACGCACCCCAAGCTCTTCTGATCTGAGGCTTGGCAAGTTTTACAGTTCTAGGGCATGACATCAAAAGGCATCTCCTGTGGCTGGGGAATGCCATCTCACTTAAGTGCCTGACCAGCTCAGCCCCCACCCCTCAGTGAGCCAAGGCTGCATTTCTCTCAGCCTTGCTGTTGAGCAACTTCTCTGTCAGATTGACTTCCCTTCCCAGTTCTTCCCTCAGCACTCCTAGAGCTTCTATCCCTGTTCTGCACTGCCAGGGATGGAGAATGGAGTTTATAGCTCAGCAGAAATCTTGTGAAGGTCAGGACTTAACACCTGCCTTGTCTTAGGAATGAAGAAGCAGAGGGTGATGCCCCTGTCCTGCACGGCTCACCACCCCATGGGCAGCTGCAACAGCCAGAGATCTCCACACCCCAGGCCTGTTCATGCTTCCCTGTCAGCTTCCACTTCTGCTCTTTCCATGAAAAGGGGTGTTGATTAATGTGAAGTGAACAGTTCAGATGCTACATCTTACCCCAGTGCACAGAGAAGCAATGAGCAGTATATTTGAGATCCCTTTGCCTATGCTGTTAGAGCAGTGCACCTGAGGGGATAGTCACCTCTGGGTTGAGAGGTGGGTTCAGCATCTCCATCCCTTCACTTTTGCCTTTCCCTCCTCCAGGCTTGGAAAAAACCCTCCCAAGCCAAGCCATCACATCCATCACGCCTTTCTGCTCTCAGGAAGGCAGCCCCTGAACAGAGCCCAAACACCATCCAGAGGAGCAGCACTGTCTCCAGTCCTGCTATGCACAGGGCACCACACCAGTGGAGCAGAACTTAACAGATAGTGCAGGAGAGGGAGGCAACAACAGCAACTGCAAAAACAAGAACTTCCTGCTCAGCTCGCTCTGGTTTGGTCTTGGTTTACACACACCACTTCCAAACTGAATTAGGGTTGAGAGAAGATGAACTCCTTGGTTGAAGCCAAGGGGAAGGACAGCACTTCCTCAGAGTGCTGCCACAGATTTCCCATCCAGGAATATTGCACCTCTTCCTTCCCATTTTCTTAGTGTCTCCACCCACTCTTAAAGCCCAAGAGTGAACTCAACTTTTTGTTCTGCTACACTACCTGCAGGGCTGAAAGGAGGTCAGAAAGCCAGACACGGAGGGGAGGAGACCTTGGTTGTAAGCCAGGACCAGTCTCCAAACTCCACAGTTGCTTTTGTAATCTCCCTCTCCCCCACCCTCCAGGAGCATCAGATGCATTAAGCAGCCTGAAAAGGTGTTAATGGAGAATGTATCACCTCTGTCACAGCTGCAGTGCAACAGGGCACCCAACACAGAAATGAAATATCAAGAGTGTACTTACTCCCAGTGTGAAAACTGCTGGGTTAAATATAACAGAGGATTGCTGGCTCCAGCAAGCATAGTGATGTCTTCATTCGACGGCATAGTGCTTACTTTGCCAAACACAGCCCTTGATCCCCATGGAGCTGGCAACTTCTCCTCTGTTAAGTGTGTACATACATTACAGGTAGGATAGGTGCATAAATTGCCTTTGTTGATACTTCCTACGGAAATACATAATGTCTCAGACAAACCCAGCTGTTTTTGTTCACTAAAGTTTGATTGCGTCTGAGTAACAGTGGTTTCTGCAGAGGCAGAAGGTGAATTACAAAGAGGGGCCAAGAAAAAACTTTCACACCTCCCTGGGAGCCTCACACAACTTGCCATGAAATCCTCACCAGACAAGGAACAGGAATTTAGGGAAAACCACAGAAGAGGTCTATATTCCCCTCAGTGTCCTGTTTAACAGTAAAGTTCTTCAGCTAAACAGACAGATTTTGGTCTTTGTTAGTGTACTCTTAGTTGACCAGGAGGGAGAGATGCAGCAAGCAGAAATTGGTCTTAAAGGAAAGCCTTTCCTGGCCCTCTTTCCCAGTCATCAGTCTGCTTTGCTCTTCAGTTCCACAAAACCACTTCCATATCCCAGAAGCAACATGAACACCTGCCCTCAACTCCCACAGAAGCACCCCATGAACATGCAAGGTCCTCAATGGCAGAGACCACAAATCCCATCAATACCCAAGTTTTTCCATATTAATACCCTGCCATAAACAGACAAGCTATCTGACCTAGGCACATTAGTAAAATACTACAAAGGTGGGTTTTGTTTTTTTTTTGATTCTGCTAGAACCACCAGCAAGATAAGCCCCACACTATTCAAACTGAGCAAGCCTATACTTCCTTCAGGCAACCCCAAGGCCTCTGTCCCTTAAACATCCACAGCACAACCCTGTTGCAAGGGAACACTGCTTGTGGAAGGGGTCTCCTATGACCCCTGCTGGTCCAGAATCCTTTTCTCAAGGAGAATGCCTAACAGTTGAACACGAGAGGCTTCTTGCCCAATTTGAGCCACTGGTGCAGCATAATTAGGTCAGAACACACCTAACTGGTCCAACAGTGCTTCCAGTTTCCAGACTCTTTGGTTTGAACTGTCTAGAAAGATTGAAGATTTAAGTTGATGACCAAAAGAAAGCAAAGGACATCAGCCATGCAACACCCCAACATTCCCTTACACAGAACAGCCAGTATAACAAGATGAGTTGAAGTTATATTTTAAGTGACCTTTCAAAACCAAATGCTGGCACAAGACATGATGGGAAGCACATTGCCTCACAAATATGACCACTGCATTCAGGCAGAGGCAACACAGAAAAGCAGATTACAAAACTTGAATGAACATACATTTATTATTAATACACAGAAGTGAGATGCTCTAGCACTTACAGGAGCCCAGTGCTTGGTTCAGAAGAGCTCCAAGCAGCAGCAGTTTTGCACTGATACAGAGCCCAGCACAGCCCAGAAAGCTTTGTTGCATCCCAGTAGGCAGGGCTGAGGGGCTGCCTTTCTAACAAGCAGGACAGTTTCCTCCAGCCGTACTTTGCAGCCCCTGGGAGGCTCTGGCTGCACAGAGCCAGCCTAGGTGGGGGAAGGACACTACAAGCAGGCCCCAGTGTTGCTACAGATCAGGACCTGCTTCTGTGGCAACCTTGACAGTTAGTATCTGCCTTCTAGTTAGAGCTTTAGCTACCGATTTCCTCAGTCCCTTTGTGCTTACCTGACCCTTCATGCCCCAGACAGTCAGAGTGAAGATAAGCTGCATTTATAATATCCCATCACACTGACAGCACAGACTACTTGGCATTCACCCTAGGTCTCCCACAGGATCATTTGTAATCCCTTGGACTTTGAGTCCAACACAGGACATACTTATCAGCTACCAGGAGAGCTTAAATGCCAAATAAACACTTCCATGAGTTACAGACCTGCCCTCCTAGCTAAGCTGCTCCCACACCTTGCACCTATGCTAGACCACAGGTACTCATCATCATTTAAAACTAAGCTTCACACACAAAGCCCTCTAAATTGAGTAGTAAAGCTGAGTTAATTTCTCTCCCTGTTCTCCCCCATGGAGAAACAAGACTTGCCTCATTTCTACCATGAAAAAATGGAACTTCATACTTTGAAATTAGCTAAGGGGAAAAAAGCCAGCACTTTTAAAGGCAAGGATAATTAAGTATTGCATTCCCTGCAACCAGATAAATAAGGAATGCAGTTGCATGGGAGCTTGTGTTTACAAGAGGTCTGCAAGTCAAAACAACCCTTCTAACAAGCTGGCCTTGCCAAACATACTCTGCCTTCATCCAGCTGAAGTTATTGGGCTCATCAGCTGAGTGTTTCATCATCTGAAACTTAAGAATCCCCTAGATAGAACTTATCTAATCACCTTTACTGGCCTCAAGCTCCAAGAGATCAAGCCTTGCACCCTTATCAAAAGTTGAGCTAAGTCATTTCTTATACCAGACTATCAACAGCATAGGCACACATCACTCACCTTAAAAAGTCAGCACTGATATTTACTAACTGAATGCAAACTGCTTAACAGCTCTTATCTGTACTGCTCACCTGTGCCAGGTTTAAGAGCAGCCCAACAAAGGAACAGCAGCAAGACTTTTTGCAAAGATACATTATATCTGACCCAGGGATGCGCCAAGAGAGCTTGTTTTAAGAGAGGATCTTTAGGAAAACAAGGAGATTCATTGTCTTAAGTGTATGGTATAAAACTGGGTTAGACAGGACTGCTCTCCCTAGGGACATGGCTCTGCCAGTCACCTGGGGGAAGTATCTTTTAGAGATAACTAAACTATTCTCAATGCATTTTTAAGATGATGGCCCTTTACCAATCCAGCTTCCCTCCTCAGCTGAGAGCATCAGCTTGGTGTATGTCACCCTCAGCCCACATGATTTACCCTAGCGGGATGAGTGAGGGCACACCACAAAAAAGGCTACTGCCCTCCTAACTTCCCTGCCACAGCCCACATCTTCATGGCAGCTACAGCTTTAGCATCACCTTCCTTTGTAATATGTTAAGCTAATCCAGGTCATTCTCCATAGAAACCCTGTAGAACAGCTGCTAACACATCCCAGCCTGTTTTCAAGGAAAGACCACATACAGGGTTTGCCAGCTTTCTTACACCCATGATAATTTTCTCTTCATTTTAGTACCTAGCACTGTGACACAAAGCAATGCAGGCTGTAGCTGAAACACCATGCCCAAATTTTCAGCAGCATCTCAGACAGTAGACTCACTGCCAGGAGAACTGAAAAGCAACAGAGGCTTATTAGCCTTGTTTCTCCAGGCTGAAAGTAGTGCTCTGAAGACACATGGAAAGGCGAAGTTTTGACTTTCCTGAAGCATTTTGCTAAAAATAGCTACTCTAACCCCATCACATACTTAGGTTAGACTTATATTACTTGAAAAGAAGGGTTATACATACAGATTCCTTCTCTTACCTCACCAAATTTCTGATCCGCAGCTGCTGTGCACAGACACTGTAGCATGCACAGCACCATAACAATTCTGTCTTTAGTGCTTGATCAAAAATTAGGTCTAGCTCAGGCATAACATTTGCTGAAGGCAGTAATTGCTCAGGTCCCATCAACACTTAGCAGTGGAACCACAAAACTTATCAACTCACTGCAGAAGGAAGAAATCTAAAAAAGCAGAAGCAAGAAACAGCACCTAACTAGAACAAAGACTAAAAACAAGCTCTGCAGTGCAGACATCTGCCTCTGAGGGCATCCAGTTGCACGGCTGACACTGGGTCCCTCATCCAGGTCCAGGTCTCCTCCTCCATACTGCACAGCACCACCTCAAAGAAACTAAAGCCAGCTTGAGGGATCCCACAAAAACACAACACATATATATCAGTAAATTCCTTGATTGTGATCAATTACAGATGATTTTACTGCAGTCTGTGGGGCAGGTGCAGGGGCTGCCTACAGTACTACAGGTGGGCACACCACTGGAGGCTTGCACCTCCCTGTGGCTGGATAGGAGATGGATGCCAGCAGCAGTGGCCTGGGCTGCTGCTCCCAGGCTCAGGTTTTTTTTTTCCTCCCCGCTCAGAGTGGGAGTGCCCTGGGTGAACACAGCACTTTGCTAAGATGATCAGTGCTTAGAGTAATTCCTCAGCAAACACCCCACCTGGAGAGCAAAGCCTTCCTCTCTAATGCCCTGGTTTTGCAACAAGATGTTTTTGCAGGAGGGTTTTTTCATTGGGCTTTAAAGTCATCTTGTCTGCTCCAGATCACCAGTGAGAGATGATGTTTGTGCTAATGCTCAGCTACATATCCCAGGGCAAAGGCCAGGAAGAAATACTGCAGGAGAGCAGAGAGGGAGGGAGAGGAATTCCCTGAGCAGAAATTATTTTGAGCAGAGAAAGCTGCAGAGCAGTGTGGAGTGAGGCAGAAGAAATGCAGGAGAGGGAGGTGGCTGTGCTAGGGGAGATGGAAAAGAACAGAAGAGTGGAAGCTCAAAAGGCTCCCCCAGAGTGGAGGGGTGGGTGGGATGCTGCTCACTGGGGCTCTGTAGAAGTTCCCTGTCAGAAGCAGGCTGGGCTCAGCTGTGCTTTCCCCTGCAGATGGATTCCCTCTGCCACCCACTATTGGTCCTGGTGCAGTGATGAGCTACTGGAGTGGATTTCTCTTCACTGCATACATGGTGGAGGTATAGGAAAACAGCAGCCCCTTCCCCCTCCACTGCCCTCTGGAGAAGCAGGATTCCCTCCCCTGCCATGCTGGGTGCTCCATGCCAGGGCTGAGTGCTCACACAAAACCAAATGACCTGTCCTCAAGGAAAGCCACTGGGGTTTGTGCTCAGCCTGTCTGCAGGACAGAGGGGGAAGGTCCCTGTGCCAGCAGAGTGCCGAGAAAGGGTTTCAAACAATCAGTCCCTGGTGCAAGCCAATGTACCCTAGCCTCCTGGCACTGAGACATCCCCAGCCCCACAGCCATGCTGGGGTCCTGTCTGTCCACAGGAAGGCAGACACCCAGACACCAACTAGTCTTGCAAAGCCATCAAGCTCCTGCACATGCAGAAGGGGCAAGAAAGGCAGCCCAGGAGATGCAAGACCCATGCCTTGCACTTCCCATGAACCAGTCCTTATGGCTTTTCCCATTTGAGAAAAGGGACTATGACTGTCCACCCACATATTCAAGATCATGCCCCGCCACACTGGGGTGCAGAAATTTTACAGCCTAAAACCCTACCTTAAGTTCAAGCTGCATCTTAACAACTAATCACTGAACTTCTCCAACACAGACTTCCTGAGTAACCTCAGGTCACTCACTCTCCCTTAAAAACAGAGGCTAGAAGAAAAGATCTTTACCTTAAGGTTTGCTTAGGAACAGGCGCCTGCTCTGCCCAGCCCCACTGAAGGTTCTACCCAGCTATGAAGTATTGCAAGAGAAAGTGTAGCATGGGGGACTCAACTAATACCTCCTTCCCAGGCAGACACCTGGTATCTGCCTTTCTTCACAGACGGGAGCTACAGAAGGGTCCTCAGAGGGCTGCTTCCACTGAGTGCCAAGGAAGCTGCAAGAGCAGAACTGCTCCATGAGGACGGACAAGCCAGGAACCAAAGGTGACCATGGTGCAAGCAGTGCCCTTCCCAACCAGGGTGCAGCCCCACTGTACCTGAACAGGGTGAGCAGAGCAGGGTCCCACATAAAGGGATAAATCAGGTAAAGTATGTCCAGCCAGAGACAAGATTGCAAAGCACATGTGAAGGCCATCTAAGAGACAAATCCAGAGGCAGCTACAACATGGTCCAAAGCAAAAAGCACATGCATGAGCCAGAGCTTAAATGGAGCCGTGATCCAATGGGTGGGTGAGTGGGTGGTGGATGTCCCAGGTCAGGCTCATTAGGGCAATCAGGACCTGGTGGTGCACTCAGAACCCTGGCACAGCTGCCACATCATGAGTCAAGACCCTCCAGAGGCAGTTGTGTCCTGATGGTTGTGCATTTTTTGCTGTCACAGATGACTTTTCCTTTCATCACCTCTTGCTTTACTGCTGTTGTGGTTTGGGAAGGAGCAGCACGCAAAGTGCTGGTGTAAAGTGAAAGCCTTGTAGAGCTGTTGCAGAGAGCTGGGTGGTGCTCAGAGGCTGAAAGAGAAACTTCGCTGAACCCTTGCAAGAGACCTGAAGTGCAACCTGGACCAATCTGTGTACCCAGCCATGGAGAAACCGGAACCAGACTGAAACATCCCTTCGAGATACCTGGACAAGAAGCAGCAAAATATTTAACCTGGCACTACCCCAAACTATGAGCCTGAAGGTAACGTGTGTCTGCCTGCTGTGGTGCGCAGGAAAACCCCTTTGGGTCAGTAGCAGGTGACATTCAGGGTGGGAGCAGGGACACTTTCAGTTGCCATTTGTGTCAAAAGTCGTGATGTCCTCACCAGCATTTCAGAGATGCTGTGTGGAAGCAGTGGAGTTTTGGGTCATACAGATAGACCTGTTTTTTTAACTCCGCTACTTCTTCACTCTTCTGGTTTTTGGGGAACATCCTACGTGACTTCTAAGTGAACAAGTATTACCTGATGCTTGAAAAGCCCAGGATCTTGAACCATTTCTTAAAATGTAGTTTAGAGTCCACCCTGCAATGGGGAGGGGAAAGCAATCCAGGCTGGTGTTGAAATTTGTGGAACATCACAGCCCAAACAGAGCCTGGGTCTTCTGCTTGCACCCCAGATCCCTGTCCACCCCTCACCTTTGCCTCTGCAGGGGGAGATGCTGGGAAGACAATGGGGGGATATCAAGAAAAGTGGTTAAACCCTCTATCTCCCTTCTCCCTGGGAGCCTGGGCACAGATTATGCTGTTTTGCTCCCACCAAAATAACATCGTTATTCAACTTGGCAGCACAAGGTGGAGTGAGTGAGTGAGAGAGGGAGAGTGCATGCGGTTGGTGTTTTTTTAATCTATCAAACATTTCCCGTTCTGCCGATTACAAACTCCTGCCCGGCCATCCCCGCCGCAGCATCCCGCGTTGCCATGCCGACAGAGGCTCTCATCCCCTTGTAGCAAGGGAATGCTCTGCTTTCCTGGGGGCTGGCGACGGAGCGATGTGCATGTGCTCGACTGATGCTGACCCATAACCAGGGCATTTTTTGGTTATTTTTCCCCAGAGCTTCCAGTGCCAGGCAATGATTTACCCCTCATCAGCCCCTTTAAGGTGTCTTCATCAGTGCTTGACTTAATCAGGACATCTTGGCATGATAAACAGCCTTCTCCTGACCCTGTGCTTCCACTGTGAGTTAGATATAGCACAGCAAACAGTTCTTCGCTCCCCGCAATGCCTTGCCACCTCCCTGCCCTCGCCACCACTGTGGGGAGCATGCAGGGCTGGAGGGAGCCTGCACGTCGGGGCAGCCGTGGGGCCTCTGCCTACTTACTTCAGCTCTCTCCTCTCCTCCTCTGCAGGAAGGGAGGCACCTCAGAGCCCGACTGCCCGGCCCTGTGCCAGCATGGTTTCTTTTAGAGCATGTTTAAAGCACCAGCTTCCCAGGGAGATGTCCTACAGGGCTAGTCAAGAAACAAAGAAGAGAAAGTTTGATGATTTTGCTTCTTTCCACCAGGGTGAAGATGCAGGCAGGAGAACTGCAGATGTAGATCAGAGTGCCACCGCCAGGAGATAACAGCCTCCCCCAGGGTGCTGGTGGGCTCTGAGGAGAGGGAAGCAGTGGCTTCCTGGTTGGTCCCAAGCACACACCAGGCTGTCCTCCCTGGAAGGAAAAATGTCTTCGTGGCCATTTGGAGAAGGGGCACAGGGCTCGTAATGGAAGAGAAAGAAAGAGCATGCTGCCAGCCAGCACTTACCTGAGACTGGGAAAAGAGGAATCCTCTTGGATCAGGAGTGACCCTTGCTTTGCCTGCTGGTTACAAGGCAAGGATGGCTTGCAAGGTGAGGGAAGGTTGGACTAGATCTCCAGAACTCCCTTGCAACTGGTGTTTCTATGATTGAACCTCTGGGCATCACCAGCTTGTTGGCTCAGGTTTCTCTGCAGAACTGGGCAGGCATCGCTGGAAGCATTGTTTGTTGGTGGTTTGGAAAACAGCACTGCAACCAGAAGTTGGGACAGTAGACTGGGAAGCAGGCAGGGTAGCTGCTGCTGTTCCTGGGAGGTTGCTGGCCAAGTCCTCCCTAGGTGCAGGTACATTGGGGACAGAGGCATCCAGCTCAGATGTCACTTAAGGTTACATTTGCAAAGTGCTTTGCCCTCTCTGAATGTGGAAGAATAGTGACCCTAGCTCTGGGCAGCAGAGTTTAGAGGAAGGGAGTAGAAGTGCAGGTCACATCATTTCAGCGTGGGCAGTGCTGGGCTGCAGGCTTTGAAGAGGCCCCAGAGAGGAAGGAGGGGAAGGCTAGAGGTGCACCCAACTGAGGAAGAGGAGAAATGGTGCTCTGAAAATGGCAAACAGGTGGAGCAAGCTGGCAGCAAGACTGAAAGGGGAAGCTGGAGAACGGAAGAGACGAAGGTTTGGATCCAGCTTGAGCTGTGGGTCACTTAAGTTTTGCAATACACTTCCGCTGGCAGCCCCAGGGGAGGCAGCAGTGGGATTTGCTTTTATTCAATAAAATAAAATAAAAAAAAAAGCATCACCGATATCTGCAAGCACGGTATGGCCAGCTGCTGGCTTTAGAAAATCACGACCAGGCAGATGTGTGACCACACCACGTCCCTTCTCTTTGTGCCTGCTAGGAATTCTGAGCCTGGCATCAGGCCACCTCCTACAGCCTTTTGGTTTTCAAATGAGGACCATAAACTCAAAAGAAATAAAAGAGAAATGGGAAGTTTCCAGGAACTGAAAGCTCTGTCTCAGATATCAGCCTGTGGGAGCCAGACCAGCCAGACCCCAGTGTGGGCACCATCACCGACACAGCCAGGGCTTGCTGGGTCCCAGCACAGCACAGTCCGGTGTCCTGCTCACCTGCACTGCTCCTGCCTGCGAGCCCCTGCCTGCACACACCGCAAGGATGCTGAGTGCTGTGGCCACTGGTATTCCCATTCATAATGGAAACTGCTGGTCCCTCCCAGACGAAGTTTGTACTCAAACAGTGTTGCAGAAACGCTTTACAGCTCCCTTTCCAGTTGCTTTGTTCTCTTACTTCCCTGTAGTTTCCTTGGAAAAGTTCATTTTCCCTGTGGACTTCCTTTAGATGAAAACATTTCCCCTCAATGGATTTGCTGAGCAAAGAAAGCTTCAATTTGGAACCTGAACAGAAATAATTTGTAGCACCTTGCTGAAGAAAGAATGGGCATACGCTGAGAAAGCTTGTATCCCTATACTCATACCTTCGTTCACAATATGTGTGAGATACAGCCTAAATTTAAGTCAATAGCTCTCCAAGAGCTCTTGTGCTAGCTTCAACTCACTTTCTACTACTTTATGCAGCAGCTGGCACCAGCATAAAACAAATGTAACACGCTACTAAAGTGTTATGTCTTTGCACTCACTTTAGGCTAGTGCTAGCTGCAGCAGGAGGTGTTGGCTGTTGGAAAATGAGATGTTTCAGCTATTGCTTCAATTATAGATGACTTTTCCTGGGAAAAGACTTTTCTGCCTGAGAAAAGGGCAGCGGAGTGAGAGGACAGTGAACCAGCACAAGGGAGGCTGGGAAAAGATTCACAGCTCCTCCCTGCCCTGCCTGGGGAACATGCTGTAACCCTCTTCTCTGACAAGTTTTATGGCTATTGCTCTTTAAAAAAAAGTTCTTTCCCTAATGAAGCTCACACTATGGCAAGGACAGACATGTTTAGCAACACAGCTGGAACAGGCAGACTCAGTGTGACCAGCGTACACCCTGGTCTCACGGCTGCTTCATCCTGTAAGCACCAGCTTCAGCCCAGAGGAAACTGCCTCCCCTTCGGCTCTTGGGTTCTGTGCCCAACCTTAATTTTTAAAGAGAAAACAATGGGTTCTTTTTCTCAAAAACACTTGTGGTACAAGATGGAAATGATCTGCAGAGAGAGATTGATTTTTTTCCTCAATACTCATGATAGAAGATTATAATACATTTTGTTCTGATAAGTGTTGCAGTCCTTATCAGTGCAAATTTAGTATTGCATGATATTAGAAATTACAGAAAAGGTACAGCTAAAACAAAATTTAATTCCAAACATTTGAGAAGTAGCTGTAGTTAGGAAAAGTATTTTTGCTCTTCTTCCCAAGTTGGGATAAATCAAGTCCTGAATTTGAGATTTACTGCCAGGTGGCACTCCTGTTATAATGCTGTTTTCAGTCAGGCTAGATGGAAAAGCATCAAGATAGAAAGAACTGAGCTAAAAGGTTTATCTTAATTATTAAGACTGTAGAGCAGAGCCCAGGGAAACTACAGTCTATTGCAACCCTGCTACTGCCTCACTGTGTGAGTGCAAACAAGATACCTTGTTTTATGTGTCCCAGAGGCAACATGGATGAATGCCTCCTCCTGAGGACACTGTAAGATGGTATGCATACTCTAAAAAAGCAAAAACGGAAGCCAGAGAGTGTCCAAAGGGATGGCTGACATCATTTTTGCAACATATTTTGTGCAGGGACAGTCTTGTGTGGCAGCAGGGGACAGATGCAGAGGGCTGAGCTCTGTCTCCTGCCCAATTCATTGCTGAAAATGTGCTGAAATGTGAACAGAAGGAGGTGGGGAAACCTCATGCATGGGATGAAACAGCATCCCAAAAAATTTCTTTGGGGTGCCTGGGATGGAGGTCTGCAGCCAAGCCTCATGGGGCTGTGCTCCACATGGGAATTTCAGACGTCCTCTGCTGGGAGGGGTGAGCAGTGGTGAGTGAGGGACCTACCAGAAGGGTCTTCCTGGTGGGAAAGAAGCTGGCATCACTTCAGCTGTCACTGGCCCGACAATGGGCAGGAGGTGGTCTCCCCAGTGCCGTGCCTCCCTCAGCTGTAGCTCAGGCCAGGGCAGGGAGTCCGCTCCTGCCTCTGTGCTAACAGGGGAGAAGGGATCCCCAAAAGTCATTGTGGGTGCAAATGGAAGGACAGAGGTGCAGGGACACCTGTTGCTTTCAGTGGGGTTACCCAGACTAAAAGCATTTCTCGTGGATGGAAATCAGTTGCTTTTCTTGTCTGTTTCCCCCAGACCTACATTCTTTTCTTTTCTTTTCTTTTCTTTTCTTTTCTTT
>VXAL01014703.1:124072-202880 GCA_013399475.1 Chauna torquata
CGTTTTAGTTTCCAAGCAGTTTACAGTAAAGGAATGATTCGTACCATCTGTGCTGACCAAGCCTGACCTCTCAGCCTGAGCATGGTCCCTCAGGACAGCTGGACTGGGGCTGGGATGCTTTTGGGATTGGTTAGAGAGGTAGTGTTATTCCCAGTGAAGCCTTGTGTAGATGCTTGTTGCTTAGAAAAAAAATCCCTTAGCCCAAATCAGTGCGATCAACTTTGAGTTTTGTGTGAGGTCTCCAGGGATTGTGAGGGCATTAGGAGTATATGAATTCCTTAGAGAAGAGAGACAATTCAGAGGAGAAGTGCATTTTCCTGCAGTTCTTTGGGTCGAAGAGACACCACAGCTCTCCCTGAGAGGTGATAGCCATGAGCCCTTGCAGTTCAGCCAGTGTCCTGGTGCCTTCCCAGGATCCCTCTTCCATCTCTCCCTCTCTGGCTTCTCTCTTTTCCTCCTCCTTGATGGGCCTTGTTCTCCCTCGTGGTCCTTCTCACACTTTTGTGTCTCTGTCTTTGCTCCAAGACACATCTCTCTTTGCTGGAGCACGCTCCCCTTCCCTCCACCATGTGTACCGTTGGTGGAGATGCTCCTCTCCAGCACAGCCCTGGAGAAGACTTACCCTGTGCTCCATCACTCCCAGCCTGTTGCCAGGCAACGCAGCATCACACGGATTTCACTCCCAACCTCCAAAATAAAATGTATATATGGGGGATTCTCCTCCTGCTCTTCCAGAGAGACATAGACATGGGACTGGTGGGGCCAAGACAGTGAGGGGTCTCCAGCAGTTGCTGTTGGCTGCTGGCTGTGCCTGAGCACTGCTCTGCCTGGGGCAGGAGGGCTGGGGTGGTGAAAGCAGAGAGGAGGCACCTGTAACTCCTGGGACCAGCTGGGACCATCCATGGTTTCCTCGTCCCCTCCCTGTGCAACGTGCCCATGCTTGACATCTTCTTCTACTCTGTATTCACAAGGGATTGGCAGGAAGACTTCTGCCAACCTGTGTGACCAGTGCTATGTTTGCCATTACACTGGTGCAAATTCAGAATAATTCTGTACAGATCAAGGCAGTTTCTCACCAGTGTAAAAGGGAACACAGAACCTGTCTCAGTTATTTTCTCCTCCATGGCAGAGGCATACTTAACACAGGAATTTGGGGCTTTGCACACTTACAACGAGTTTTGCTTTCATGTCTAGAGAGTGAATGCTCAAATGACTTCAGAAGTTGAGGCATGACCAGAGCTTACTAGCTGTCAGCAGGCTGATGGACTGTCAGACCTATTTCAGGAGCAAGACACATGTCACACTGTCTTCCATCCTATAATGTACAAATTCCATTTCATGACAGCAATATAACACTCCTGAGAGCAAATTTTGGCACAATTATCACCCTTCTCAGGTCATAAAAGTCACTCAGCTCTCAGCCACCTGTTCTAGAGCTGTCAGCCAAAGCCCCTTGCAAACTCTGCAGTGGCTGAACAGCATGGGAAAGCACACATGAATACTATCTCACATAAAATACTGAGTTAACAAGGAGCACACATCCTGTGCCCAGGGAGAACGTTTTACAAATTCCCTATCCCAGGCAGGAGCAGCTGTAGAGGAAGTATGTATCTGCCTCAACTTCCCACTTGAAAAATACAGGAATTTATGACAAAAAAAGGAGTAGGGTTGTTCCTTCTGCGTTCAGTCTTGGGAAGTTTGAAAGCAGTTTTATGTTCTCTTTTTCATCTCTGCTCAGAGTAGAAAGCCCATATGGGCACCTTGATGTGTACGACACCTGTGTCCTTAACCTTCCAGCGGGGGGACTTCATGCATTTACTGCTCACTGGAGCTCTCAGACTTTGGAATGCTCCCTTCAGTAACATGTTTACTCAGGCACTTTCTATATGTTCCCCTCGTGACATCATGACTTGCCATTGTCCTCCACCCCATGACACCACAGGTCATCTTTCTTTGTCATTGGCCAGAGCATGACTGTGCCTGGGCAACAGCCACAAGCCTCCATGCATGATCTCTCCTGTGAGACGGGGATTCACTTGCAAGCCAGCCCTGAGCTGGTGACCCAGCCAGTCCTTGCTGCAGTCTGAACTCCATGCTGGGCTCTTCTCTTGAATGGGAAATGACTGAACATGTAGAAGCTGCAGAGTATTTCACTGGTGTGGGGACAAACGGGATCTCCTGGCTGAGTTGGCTCTGCGTAGCACCTGAGCTCATACCTGTTAGGACCTACCTGTCTCACTGTACCACGGATACCTCCTAACACCACCCAATACCTCCCAATACTTTCCAGACTGGCAACCCACCCCCGTGGCCACAGCCCTAACCTGGGCTCACGCCTGTCCTCTCTACTCTCCTCCCGTGCAGAAGGGTGAGGGTAATTTGCCATCCCTCTTCTTGAGCAAATACTACTCGGCTTCGCCCAAGTAGCAAAGGTATGGTCTCCACTGTCTCCAGCCACTGAGTCATTGCCCGTGGAGGACACCATCATGAGCTCTGTCATGGGATAAAATACAGATGAGGTCTTGCTCACTCCTATGTGCCTGGGCTGCAGGAGATGGGGGCTTGACCAGCATCAGGCTAATGGGGCAATTGGGTCCCTTGCAGTGTGCAGGAACAATCTCTTTTATCATGTTTGCTGCAGCCCCTCAACACAGGAGGTGGATATGGCAAGGCTCTGAGACGAGGCAGCTTCAGGTGGCACCAGCAGAGCCCAGATGCCAGTGTTTTTGGCTCCTCCCACCTCCTGGATGATGGTGCTGAGATGACCCCAAAGCACAAAAGCTGCAAGGATAGAGGGAAAAAGAGGGACTGAAGCCATCCACCCCTCCATGTGGTCCTCAGGAACACTTTTTTTACTTACGTCCTTGCAGTCCACTTCACTGCAACTTCCAGCACTTTTTGGTGGCTCCAGAACTGCATCCAGGAGGTGTGACTGTGAGGCTTGTCTGCTGTTGTAGATAGGAGGGAACATCCATAGGACCGAGGGGTGCTACAGCCTCCGAAACCAGGGAGCACCGAACTGACCCACTCTGTGTCAGAGCAGATCTCCACCATCAGCAATAAGGAGCGGGGAGGCACTTTTCGGTACTTCTTAATGGTCTGCAGGGGCTGGAGCTCCATGTCCTTGCCTTGGGCCCTTCATACTGCCAGTGGTAACACGATCAGAAATGCCAGTCCCAAAGGGCACTGATGCTGTTCTGAATCTCAGTCGCGGAAATGCAAAGAGAAATTAAACTTGGGACCTTTGATGTGCTAAGCTCAAACCTGAACAAGCCTGTTCCACAGACCAAGGGTTTACAGCCCCGAGGTGGGATGTGCAGGTGGGATAAGCTAAGGACTCGTCACTGTGGTAACAGGGCCAGGCAGGCTTACATGGCCGAGGAGCTGGCCCCGACGCGCACACAGCAGCCAGTCGCCAGAGGACACACAGCCATACATGCATTCACTGCGTGACTCGGGTTTAAGCTCTTTGTCCCCTAACGTGCATGCAGGAAGAAATTTGGGCCTCCCTGGGTACCCTGGCCTGTTAGCCCTTAGGCTGTCCTGCGGACCCAGCTCACCTGCCTCCTTCTTCACCAGCCTTACAGGGCAGCTGCAGGTGTGGCTGGAGCACATTGTCCCTGTGCCACAGGCCCTGCGTGGTGTCACTGTCACTCTGCAGGCTGTCCACTTGGCAGGAGAGGCTGTGGTATGGGGACACCACCATGAGTAGGGCTGTTCTTTCATTGCAGACATAGGAGCTAAAGCTTCTCAATAACCACAGATGTCACAGTACTTCTGCACTCATAATCGAAGGACCTTCACTTGGCTGTACCATTTTTCAGATGAAAGAAAGGTCAAACTAGATTGGGTCTGCAGGCTTGCAATAAAACATGGTTGAAATGGGAGGTGGTGCATGAACACATCTCTGTTGAGAATCCTTTCTGCTTTCCCACCACACTTTCCATCCTCTGGTTAAAGAGATTTGAGCACAGGCAAGATGCGGCTGCAGGCAAAGCTCTGCTCACCAGTTCACCCATTCACAGCTCCTAAAAATAGCAAACATTTCTGCTCACTCTGGAGAATTCTGCACTATCTTGCAAAGTGATGAAGGATCTTTAACTCAGCAAAGATGGAGAACCCTGGATATAGACTATGCCTTTGGGATGTTTCTTCAGAAATATACAGCATTTAGCATATGGTGTGTCCAAGCACAGTGGCTCGTGGGGCTGATATCTTAGGAGTGATTTGTGACTCAGAGGACACAGTTGCCAAAAACGATGGTCCCAGCTGTCCGAGCAGTTGCTGGTGGCTGTTAACCACATCAGTACATGGGGTGGCAACTTGTGGTCTTCTCTTCCAGGACCAATGCCTGAGAGTGATTAACTGGCACTGTAATTGCTGGTGGAGCCTACTTCCTGTGGGATGGCTTGAGGAAAAACCTTTCCTGCCAGGAACCCAAGAGCTGGAACAGCAAAGGGTTTCTGGCTTGGTGAGGTCAGACCTGGATGCAGCTGCAGCAAGAGCAGGAGACAGAAGCTGTGTGCTACACCAGATAGGAAACCTTCCCTCACCTCTGCCCTTCTCTATTTTCACCTCACAAGGTACACTTCATTACTTTTCAGGGTGTTTTTTACCTTCCACGCAGAAACGTCACCTCTGAAGCTGAATATTTTCTCCCTTGCTGCAGGGCTTTTTTTTCATTAGCACTTCTGGTTTAGTGCCCAGTTTGTTTTGCTTTCTCTTCTCTTGTCCTTTTTCTGCTTTAGAAGAACAACCATGTTATTCAGGGAGTTGTTGGCTTGACAGAAGAGCCAGCCCTGTCCCCTCCTGCCACCAGTGAGTGGACACTGGGAAGATTTTCCACCTTGAGGGCAAGCCCTCAGGAAAAGTGGCATTTACCTGATAACTGTGATGGCAAGGGAAAGAGCTCCTTTTTCCCCCCTGCTGTGAGAGACACAGGACACCTCCTCCAGGCTGGAGGTGACACAGCTAAGTGGTAGTGGTGGAGCGCTATTTCAGATGCTCCCTAGTGCTAGCTCTAATTATGGTGTTTCCTAATGTGGGATACTTTCTATTGAAGTATCTACCCAAACTCTATTTGCTGGGTGCATGCGTGCTTGGAGAATAAGTCTAAAACATGACCTTGCGCTGGCAAAGCTCAGCCTCCCTATCTTTCCCTGTTTTTGCTAAAAGGTCAATGCAATCTGATTCACCACCTTGCTGCACTACTTGTGCAGATCCTTCAGGACAGCACTGAGTTCTCTTTCCCATGTCACGAACCCAGAGATGGAGGTAGCACACAGATGAACACGCAGCAAATGCTGACCAGTTGGACACCATGGAGAAAAAAAAAAGGGGGGGGGGACGGGGGACGTGCGGGCAGGGGAGACAAACATGACATATTGTGCTATGGTGGCTGTAGACCAGAAGCCATGATCTGTAGAGACTTTTGGCACAACACTGTCACATGGACTGTGACTCTGTGACTTGGAGCTAGGCGTGGCCACAGGATAAGAAGTGAGGTCATGGTGTGGAGCTTGCAGCAAAGCAACAAGTAGGAGGGGATTTCAGATGAATGATTTAATGGTGGAGGACAGCAAACGGCCATGAACAAAATCCTCCATGGCCTCTTCGGCATGATTGCAGCCACAGCATGTCATCTCTAGCAGCCTCTCACGGCTGTTTTTGGACTCAGAATGTGAACTTCAGAAAAAAAAAAAACCACTGTTGGGCTCTCTCTGGAGAGCAGACAACCCCCTTGCAGGGGAGGGACACCCAGCCCTTGGGGTTCTGGTGGGGGGTTCGAGGCTGCCAATCTGTCAGAGGTAAAGAAACAAGCACCTTCAGTGAGCATCTTCACGTATCAAACGTGCATCAGCCTTAATGAGATTCAGGAGAGAGTGGTGACTAATTCCAGAGCAGACATTTATTCATGAACATGGCTTCAGGTAGATTATTCAAGAGCACACAACGGTTTCTTTGAATGTATTTGCTGCTAAGCAATTGGCTTTCCAAAGTTTCACGTTGTGGCTGAGTGGTCAGGTAATTCATGTGACACGGTTTCTGCTCCCGACTGGATGAACTTGCAAGCACAAATGTCACCATTTGTGAACATAATTTTTCCCCTTCATGTATACCTCTGACATTTGCTTTCCACTTACCTTTTTGCCAGTAACATGCTATCACAGCTGGCAGGATGGAGCGGTGCTAACAGGCCAGAGAAGGAAGGAGTGGAACAGCCCAGGGGGGCTAAATGGGGCCTCTGGTGCCCAGCGCCTTGGCAGAGGCAAATGCTTCTCATCTCCCCCAGGAGCTCCTCTCTGGTACCCAGCAGCTTAATTCAGAATAAGTGTTTCAGAAACATGCTGCTGCCTGGAGACCTGTGCACTGCAGCAGGAGTCGATGAGGTTAATACCATACTGTGCAACAGCCAGCAGTGAGGGAAGCTGGGGCTCAGGCTCAGGGCTCCTGGTGGCACATGTGCACATGGGGGAACATCACAGGATCCCGACATATCTGTGCCAGGGCTGGCTGTGCCCTGCAGCACAGGGCCGGGCACTCCAGGTGAGGCATGAGCAACCAAACAGGAGACATCCTGCCATGTGGAAATGGTGAAAGTGTCTGATTTTTGGGTGCATTGCTTTGGAAGAGCCCCTTAGCAACCATGAACCCCCTAAGCCATGGGTATCATGGGAGATGAGCAGGGCTCATTTTCCACCAGCTTCAGCAGCAGGAGAGGTGCCTTTTTCCCCTCCCATCCTGGCACAACCTCGGTGTAGATGCAAAACCTTCCTGGATCCCCCCTTTTCCCCCTGAGCCTTGCATGTTGGCTGCCCCCAGGACCTCCCTGCTGCAACAGGAGCTGCAGGGGCAGAATGGTCTTAGCTGTGACACGAGGACAGTGCATCCTACAACCTTCGTTTAAATGCAGAGCGTCGGTTTGGGTTGCTTCCCTTCCACAGGGCTTGCAGATGGACCGCCCCGATGGGTTGGCCTGGCACGGTGGACAGAGGGGTTGCTCTGAGATGCTCAGCCTGTTTGAGGGTTGCCTGCCTGCAGACAGGGCTGCTGCCTGGCTGCCACCACACGTTGCCTCATGTGCCTCTTCAGGGGCTTTTTGAGCCTCATCCTGCCCAGCTGCAGTCACACATCTGATCTGCCCTCTTGGTCCAGAGGGCTTTGGAGAGCATCCACTCACAGGTGTCAGCCAGCGCCAGCAGGGAGGAAAAGGAGGAGAGACCCCCCCTCTCCAAGCGTCTGCTCCCAGCTGCCCAGACGGTCCAGACAGGAGAGCTCAGATGTTTCCTCCTGGGGCCACGGCTTCTGCTCTGCACTCACAGTCCTGCTGTGTCTCTCATTTTCCCAGGAAAAATTCCTCCATGGAAATCCATCACTGCATGCCTGATTTAGAGACGTAGAGCTCCTTAATTATATTACTTTTTAAAGATAAAGATCATAAGCTGATACACAGGAGACTGATTGTGAAGATTTCAATGAGTTACCCTTTCAGTGGGCAAAACTATAGCACTGGGAGCTGATCCTCAGCAGCATTTCTGGAATTTTTGGCTACCTTTTCCCAAACTTTGTTGTGCCCATAATGCAGCACTCCTGAGGGAAAGCTGAGCATCCCCGCTAAGCTGGGCTTCCCTGGCCTGGAGAAGTCCCCAGCCCCACCAGAAGCTTCAGAAGATCTTCCCCAACTCCCCAGGAGGCCACCAGGCCACTCTGCCCTGTGGCACAGAGGGACTTTCACTAAATCGCTTTCTCCTTTATGTCTGTGGCTGAAGGAAGAAGCCCAGCCTTTGCTGATCACACCTTTTCAGACAACCACAGCACCCATCAGCTCTTGCAGCTCAGCCACTCTTGTCCAGGAGCATCCCCCTGTCTGCCAAAATGCCACCACCTTTCTTTCCCATTCTCTCCACTGCTCCCACCTCCCCAGGAAAAAGAAAAGATTCCCCTCCGCAAGCCAGCAGGGGTTAATGTTGTCAGCAATGACGTCAGGATTCCAATTTGCCCGGAGAGTCCCCCTCCCCATCCCCAAACTCCCTCTCTCCTCCCCTCCTCTTGTGACTTTGCAATGAGCAGCAAAACTCCACAGGAGCTGCGGCAACAGCACTAGGGAGTCATCCAGTCCTCCCTTGGAGACCAGCTCTTCCGCAGACAGGGATTTATTTATTTTCTACACTTGCATATATGCATTTATTCATTTACCGGATTGCATTTGTTTTTCCTTTTTCCCTTTTTTTTTTAACCCTTTCAGAAAAGCCCCAAACCATCCAAGTGACAAGCCTGAGCTTTCCATAAAATAAAATAACAGTGTGGTGGGATTGCATTGCTTCCCCTTCCTCCTCGGAAAATAAAGAGGGAGGGGGAGCAGGTAGGTAAAATCCAGAATAAAATTGTTTGCTAGATAACTCACACCTCCCCCCTCACACACACACACACCACTCTCTTTCTCCTCCTCCTCTTCTCTGAAGGTGGGTAGCAGGAGCCATGCAACATCTGCAGAACCGGATGGCAAAAGAGCAGGAGGAAAAATAATCCAAGTGGAGTGCTCAGGGGACATTGAGTTTTTTTTTCTTTTTCCTTTTTTTTTTCTTCTTCTCCTTCTTCTGTGTACCTGTGAGATTCGATTTCACATTTTGCTAAGCTCATTTTGGGGCATTTTATTTTTCTTTCTCTTGGGATTTTCTCCGTTGCCAGAGGATGTCTCTTGTTGAGAGGATGCTGAAAGGAAGAAGAAACGAATTATTTGACTGGCACTGAAGGGGGGGGGGGGATATTTTTCCCCCATTTTTTGTTTTTTGTTTTTTTGGTTTTTTTTTCTCATTATTCTTTTTCTCTAGGAAATCACTAGCTGGGGGGGGTTGGTTTCTCTTTTTCCTCCCCCCCTTTTTTTGGAGGGGGATTTCAGGAGATCCATCCTTCTTTCCCCTCCCCTCCAAAGATTCTTTTTTTCATTCTTCGTCTTTGTGGAAATGTGGACATTTCAGGCAGACAGATTGAGTGGAATTGTCTCTGCTTTAGCAGCTCTTTGTCTCGCCTGCTGTGCGCAAAGGTAAGGATTGCGATCCCAGCCTGCAGGGACAGGGGGGCTGATACAGGATTTGTTTGTTTTGTTTGGGGTTCTCTCCATCGATCTGTGTGTGGGAGAGGGGAGGGGGTCCTTTCCCCAAATTGCTTCCCCTGCTGACTGCTGTTGTTATTTCCCAGTCCGTGTCATTTTAGGGGGAGGAGGGATGCTCATACATGAGATGTAGAGCAGGCTCGCTGCAGATGGAGCCCACCTCGCAGCCCACTTGCAGCGCTTCCCCCCCACTCCATACTCGACCTGGGGGAAAATGGCAAAATGAGGCATTTTACTGGGAACATGGTGTCCGTGGGAGCTGAGGGAGTGCACGGCACTGAGCTGTGTGCATACGCACCCGGGCACAGAGCTGCCTTGGCCATGCCTGTGTCTGCACACACACTGTCCACACGCAGCCACCGTCACATCCAAGCATGCCGTGCCTTTACCAAAGCCCTGGCTCTGCGGTGCACAGGAGGAAATGCCTACGTCTGTGACTACATGCAGATTTATGACATGCCACATGATCATCTGGGGGTGCAATCCACTCAGATACATCCCTGCATGTGCGCATTAATCCGTGCCTGTTCGGGTGCACACAGATGTGTATCACAGCACACTGACAGCACAACACAGTTTACCTGCTCTGTGTGTAGCCATGCAAATGTTTGCACTAATTCCCGGAGTAGTCAAGCTGCAGCTATTCCTGGTGCATGTGATGAGCACTCAGAGAAATCCCGGCAGCCAGAGGTGTAGGCACCCATCCAGCCTGGACTAGGTGTACAGAGCACACCTGTTTGCTCTGACACAGGCGTCTGTCTGCTGCCTTCACACACAAGAGCAGGGCTGCCTACTCCTCCTCACCCTCCCTCCTCACACATGTGGGCAGGTGGATTTGTATCCGTGTGCTGACAGCGTGCATGAAGTCTGCTGGGGCGGGAGCTGGGGCATTTCCTTGCTCAGCTGTGCATGCTGAGCAGTGCATACCCAACGCACATTTGCAGGTCCCTGCACAGGCTTGCAGATCTGTATATACAAAGATTTATGTTCCCATAGTTATAAACATGCACATGCGCAGAGTCATGCCCACCTTCTCCACACCATTTGTGCATGGTTCTACTGTGTATGGACACATGCACAGGCACGCTTAGAGGCAGCATCCAAGCAAACATGTAAACAGCAATGCCCACATCAGTAGCCTTAGCTCAGATATGTCCTTGCATGTGTGTTTATAGCTGCTTATGTTCTGGACTGAGATTCACCTAGAGTCCCAATGTACGTCTCTGCACATCTTGGGGACAAACCACTCTCCCATGTGCACATGCCTCTAGCTACTCCCACACATCCCCACCAGCAGCACAGTGCGCATATATGTAGATGTTTGGCTGCAAGTGTACGTGTATATGTAAAGCGCATGCACACCCACACAGTCAGGGACACAGCATTCAAAAATTCAGTTCACAGGCTGGATGCACATGCTCCCTCAGCGGATGCAGACCCACATTTGCCAGGAATAGCACTTACATGCAGCTGCTCGCCCACAGCTGGGCAAATGCACAACTTGCTTGTTCAGTGGGAGGGAAGCGGCTTTTTGGATCAAAAGGAGCACTAAGAGACAAGAGACCTTGCCCTTAATCATGATGCTGGTCTATAATCTCACAGGGCTAACTGGTAGCTGATGAGGAGGAAGGAGCCCCTGTATACCTCTTCCCACTCTGCCCCTTTGTGCAGGGCCCCTGACACATTGGTTGCTGTCTCTGCCTTGATTTCTTTGCCTACACCAAGGAGGTAACAAGGCTTCCTGAGCTCATGCCCTGTGTGAGGCTGAAGAGAAGTGTCTTAAACCCCCCTGAGAAATACATACTGTGTCTAAATTCTGAATATGGAAATCTATGAATACGGAAATCTCTGTACCCAGGAGTTACTATCTAGAGACGAATAAACGCTGGTGCACACTATCAATCCACAGTGAGTGTATATACAAAAGCGCATTGCAAAAACTCACATACCTGCATAGAAATCCACAGGTGCAAACAGACCTTGCAAGTATAGGCACTGTGTTGTGAAAATGTCCACCTGTGTGCACCTCTCTAGCCTCTTTACAGCGAATAAAATGAGGCAATCGAGCTATCTCTCTGTAAGGTGCCCAGTAAGGAGCACAGCTCAGACACAACCCCAGCACAAGTGCTGAACAGTTTGTCCATGAGCCAAAACTGGGCCCAAGAGGTGTGCTGTCTCATATTCACACATCACTCTTCAGATGAGAAATCTCTACATATACACGGCCTGGGCATGCAGAGCCCTAACGCATGCCCAGACTGCCTGGTGGTCCCACATGCCTCCACCCACACCTGTACAGAGAGCCTGGCCACCCATGAACCCAGCCTCTGACACCCACAGATGCCTGTTTACATGCACCTGCATAAATCATATTCACACCCCTGTGCCTGCTCCTAATGCGATAGAGCAAGTTCTGCACCTGTAGTCCCTTCCACGCAGACTTGGATGAGGTCACACACATGCACACACGTTTGAGCACATCTGTCACAGCTGCAGCCTTGAGATCCAGTGCCTTCATGTGTCTGCATGTTTGTGTGCTCACGCAGGAGCCTATACATCCACTGTAGAGCCAGGAGGGTGTGCTGACCTGTCTGCCTGTGCAGATGCAATTACATGTCAGTGCAAACCCCTGTGTCCGGTGAGGTGCGGGGCTGGCTGGCAGAGGTAGTGCTTTGGTGCAGCTTTCTTTTGACTTGGATGGATGTGGGAGGCAGTGTTGACAGGGAGACATGCTGTTTTGGTGGGTGAGTGCAAAGAGCTGCACTTGTCACTGGTAGGGTCCCCATTTTTATGCAAAGCAGGGGGCAGAGGGTGGCACAGGGGCTGGGTTTCAGGTGAGAGAACCTATATACCCTGCAACATTGAATAGGTTCAATATTTTTAGCATCTTCTGTGTTCTGTTTTCCCACCTTCAGTTTTGCTTTGGCTCATGGGCTGCTTTTAGGGGGAGCCCCCTTCTTGCTGAAATGGCTGGAGGGGCTGGAGCAGTGCTAGGGAGAGTGGCAGCCCCCAGCATGGCAATCAGAGGGCTGGGAGGGAAAGGAGCCGTGCCATGGCACACAGAACGAAAGATGGACTCTCTTTGCCATCTCTGCCTCTTGATTCGTGTTGCTAAGAAGCCATGGTGATGCTGAGTGGCAGAAAATGAGTTTTTACATGCCGAAGATTGCCTGTGTGTTATGGCCATAGAAGCATTGCTTTTTCCTATGCTTCAATAACACGAAGGCATATCTGGGCACGCAGGGAAGCAGTGCTAGCACTGGGATGTGACAGTGCAGGCTGCATGTTGGGGGCAGGTGTGCAATGGGGACCTCAGTGCATGACAATTCCTTGCTGTGTGGTGTGAAAACAGGAGAAAGTGCCCGGCGAGGGGGGTTGGTAGCCAGTGGTGCACGGCGAGCAGTGCCCACGCAGGGGTGTACCAGCCTGCGGGACGGCTGGGAGACATACATGCATTGGGAGGCAGCGCAGGCTGTGTGGTGCTGAAGCATGTGAGAGATGCAAGGGATCCTGTGGGATGCTGTGGGATGTGAGGGAAGCTGGGGTGGTGCTGCCTGGCTGGGACCCCCGCCCACAGGGCTGGGAGCACACAGGATGACGAGGACTCTCTCCTTTCTTATTTCAGCCCATCCACTGGGAATATTTCTGTGGTGAAAGAGATTGTGGACAAACTGCTGAAGGGCTATGACGTCCGCCTCAGGCCTGACTTTGGAGGTATGGTGGCAGCCGGTCACAGGGAGCGGAGCGCGGGGTCCTGCCTGCAACATGCACTGAACTGCAACATGCTCCCTCCTACCTCCTCCCTCACTTTTACTTCTTGCCTCCTGGTTTTCCTCCTCCTCTCCATCATCCCTCTCCTCCCACCCTTCCCTCCCTACTTTTCCCCATCCCTGGCTCCTCAGTCTCCCCAATACCTATGTTGGTCCTCTGGCTCCCATGCTGAACGCTGAGCTCCACAGTGCATGGGTCAGTCAGAGGAACTCTGTTGGTCCAGGTTCAACCTTGCTGAGAGCTGCTGGAGAGCAGAAGTGTGGGAAAAAAAAAGGAACTCTATTCCAAATTTGCAGTTTCTGCAGACTGATGGGAGATTGTCCACGGTGGGATGTTTCTGGGGACATTTTGCTGGGATGCTCTGGATTTTCTCTACTCTGAACTTTCCTCTGTCACAGACCACAAGTTACACCTCCACCACTTCTGCTGCACCCAATGCCAACTTTTTTAGCTATTTTCCCTGCAGAGGGTTGGGGTGTCCATTGGCAGCACTGTCAGTCAGTCTGCCAGGCTGCGCCCCTCAATTATGATATGGGATAAAATAATCCCTGGGGAGCTGGTGTCCTCACTGTTATTCAGTAGGAGATGGAGGGATCTGCAATTCCTCTCTTGTGTCCTGTGAAGAGAGAGGAAAATGAGAAGGGTCTGTTCTTTGTCGCTCTGGTGGAGATAAAATAAGAAATAATCTTTGGGTATTGTCATACTGCAGGGTACTGCTGAGATCTGTTGGAGAGAAGCAGGCAGTGGAGAGCCCACCACTGACCACGTGGTTGGGGGCTTTGGAGCATTTTTGGCTTCACTTGCCATACTTGGCTGTTTTTAGTCTTCTCTGGGCAATGCTAGTTCCTCCTCAGGAGAAGGAGTGTGGAACCAGGGGACCTTCAGCCTGCAAGAGGACAGGAACCACAGCCAGATGTTCTCCAGGCAGCTGCTGCGAAGCAGATTCATTCATGGGCTTTTGAGGGGAGGAGATGCCAGTGCCAGGTCAACGATGGGCAAGGGAGGAATTTTCTCCCAAAGGGCCCAATCCAAAGCTCCATGAAGCTGGTAGTAGGGGAACATCCCCACTGATTCATCAGGTTTTGAAGTCACCCTGGTGACAGCAGGGCAGCATGAGCTGTTGCTGGCCCTGGGGGCGGGTCTGGGGGGGTGATGCTTGTTCCTCCATGGTGCAGCTGGGTGGTCACTTCAGTGCATGGGGTTTGGCTTCAGAATGGATTGCAAAAAAGCAGGATTCCCCCTTCTTCCTCCTCTCCTCTGAAAGTGGGATATAGCTGGATTTGATTTAAAGGTTCTGTCTGGGTAATGTGAAATGCCCCTATTAGCTGACCAGCCCCAATCACAGGAATTGGTGCAGTCACATTTTATGAGGGGGAGAACTGCAGAGATGACATAAAAACTGCAAGGAAAACCATCTCGTAAACCGCTGAGATGATTATGATACAGTAAAACAGCAGGTGACCTGGCTCCATGGGGGCACAGAGCAGAGGGGTGTGGGGGGTGCAGCGGGGAGTCCCAGCTCACAGCCTGCACACCCCGGCCCATGTCCCTGGGACACCCAGCCCACCCCCAGGGCACACCACCCTGTCCATCAGCCCAGGTGCTGGCGATGCTGCTGGCCCTGCCAGATCTGTGAAGTGCACAGGCTGGGCTGGGCATGCACTGCATCCTTTCTGACTCTAAGATGGATGTTTTGGGGAAACCATCTCAGTTTACTTGATTTTACCCTGGATTCCCAACGTACAAACTGCAGTTTCCTCGCATGAGCAGAGAAAGAGAAAGACAGCAGTAGCCCTCTTCCCTTGTACTCATCTCACTGTTGCCTCCCTGTGCAAAGTCCTGGCTGGCAGCTCCCTTGATCGTGCCTTTGGTGCTCAGTGTGCAGGGACACCCTAGCTCTCAGCGTGTCTGGCTCTCTGCCCCTAAGGATAAGATTTTGTGTACAAAAATTGCCCTTGCAGCATTTACAAATAAGGAAAGGATGGGCTAAGAGGTGGATCTGAAAGCTGGAGATCATTAGCGTTGCACGCTCAGGGAAAAGGAGTGGAAGTCTCCTTGCACCATTGCTGTCCCCAGAGCTCACCAGTTCTCTGAGATTTTGGGCTAAATCCATTTCTAGGATAAATCCAGAGGGATCACACCAGGACTTACCTAACCCCTTGTGGCGTCTGGTCCCAGGAGACCTAAGGACTGGGCTCTTCTCCAGGACACTGTCCCATGCCCTGGATGCTTGGCCAGATGGTCATAATCCATCTTTGCTTGGGAACATGATCACTCTTCACCAACTTGGGCTCTAGTCCTGGGAAGACCAGTTAGGATCATCTGCAAATGGCCAAGACAGCATCTTGGAAAGGTGGCAGATCCTGCTTGGAGCCATGTGCCCTGGAGAAACAGCATGGGGCTGTCTTGGGGCTGGCCCAGCAGTGACTGAGTTCTCTGACTGGACAGGCAAATACCTGCAGGAGGAGTGGACAGACTCGAGGAAAGTAACTCCTCTCCCCTTCTGGCACTAAGGAACGTAGTCCCCTCTTTCACTTTCACACCCTGGGTCCATTGCCTTGTCCACAACCATGATCTGACCCCAGTCCATCTGCAGTGCCAGGCTTGGATTTGAGGCAGACAGGTGCAGAAATAAGCCCACTGGTCTCAAAGTGAAGAATGCTGCTTCTCTCCTCTACCTGGAGAAGAAAGGATTTCCAATGGCATCAAAGACCTTTGTCCTGCTCTCTCCATCCAAGTGCCCTCCTTGTCCCAGCACCTCCACTGCCCCTGGGAAGTGGTGCTTCAACAGCTCCAAATGCAACTCACGGTTCCCCAGTCCTCTTTTGTTTTTGAGAGAAAGAGAACTCCGACTAATGCCAAAAGGAGGACAGGCCTGCTGGGGATTGCAGTTCACTTTTTAATTTTGAGATGCCTCGTTAGCTCTGGGCCGAGCTGAGTGGCTGAGAAACATCAGCCACTCACTCTCCCCCCCTCTCCCCCACCCCGTGGAAATCCATTAGGTCAATGAGCAGGTCGGCTCTCAGGGGTGGTGCGGTGGCACCGAGTGTGACATGCTCACCTGGGAGATGAGCTGAACAGGAGGAAACACAGGAGAAAGGGGGAAAGCTGGAGCCATGGATAGGTGATGGAAAAATGTGGGAACACCTTCTCCAGAAAGCCATCCTGGATCAGCAGAGGCAGCCCAAAGGAGTCAGAAGCCAGGAGAGGCGGAGTGGAGGGGGTGATATTGAAGTGCATGCTGTGGGGCCAGCAGGCACTTCAGTCCTTGTGGCACAGGTGATAAACCCTTCCAGCCTAGGGAGCCCTGGACAGTCCCCTCTTACTTCCCAGTCACTGTCCCCCAAAACCTAGAGGAGCACAGCAGGTCAGGGAGATGTGGGACAGTGACAGGGTGGGACGTGTAGGGACAACAATGCCCAATTTTCATGGGCTGAGCAAGGAGAAAGGGCAGGGTGTCATTGCAACACGGGTCTAAGGGGTCTGGTCAGGATTGTGGTGTGGATCTGGAACAGGTCTGGAGGAGGGATCTGCAGGGCAGGAGAAAGACCCAGCCAATGTTCTTAGTCTGCTGAAGAGGGAGACCTCTGTTGTGGTACTGCAAGAACAGCAATGGTGGGGAGTGAGGTTTTCTGGCAGGACATGCAGGGGAGCATGCTCAGCTTTGGGGGAGCAGGGCAGCATGTCCCACAGGGACACCAAATGGCAGGTGGGTGTGATCCAGCTGGCCCTGACCTGAGGGATGGACAGCACAGGGGGCAATGACTCCTTTCAGCGGGTGGGTTGCAAACCAGGCCACAGTACAGCAAGCAGGATGCTCACGATTTAGGACTGGATGAGCAGCGGATGCTGCAGATCAGGTCTGGGAAGAATTGCTGAGCTACGGGTGGGGGAGAGAGGGAGCTTTCAGAGCAGCACCCTGGTTCTTGTAAGTGCTCTAAGGCACTCGCTTTCAGAAGCATTATTTCTATAGGAGGGAAAAAAAAAAAAAGAGAGAGGGAGAAAAAAGAAAAAGAAAAGAAAAAAAAGAGAAGGGAAAGTAAATGAAGACTGTCTTGCCCCAGGGTTGAAAAGGCAATGAAGGGATGGCAGGAGGATCCCACTTGAGCTCAGTGACTCAGCTGCTCTCTGTTGGTGCAACATTTCCAGCCCAAAACTTTGCAAGAGTTTCAAGCAGATGTTGTCTCTGCTTCCCAGGAGCTGATGGAAAGGGGACCCTGCATAATTTCCCAGCATCATTTACAGATCTTCTTAGCCAAAAAAGTAAGGGGAGGGTATTCTCTGCTCCTTGCCTGCAGCCCACCTAGAAAGCACAAGGTTCCTGGTGTTTCTCCTGGGTGAAGTGCATGGTGCCTGAAACTGTGTGGTGAAAAGGGAATGATTTGAAAGCCTTCAGGATTACAACATAAATCCTGTTTCCCTGTCTGTGGGTCCAGCAGCCTCACCTGCTTCAGTTTTTATTCAAACTTCCCTAAGGGGAATTAGAGCTTAGGGGGTCTTGGATCAAAACAAGCCTTTGCTCTGCTCCTTGTCTGCTCTGCAGCATGGACCTGGCTTTCCAGCTTTCATCACGTTGGCCCAGTATCACCCCTCTCCTTTGAGACACAGACCCTTCCCTAGCTGCAGTATCTTGCCCTCCCTGCTTTCTCTCCCCTGCCCTTCCTGCCTTCATCCCTCTCTGCTCCATCACACCTGCACCATCTCGCAGTCCCAGCCTCTCCCCACGTCCTGCTTGTTCCCCAGTGTTTCTTCTTCAGGGGCAGCAAGGGCCACTCCAAGTTGAGTGGACCTGGGATGAAATCCTTAGCCATTCCCTGCATAACAATATCTCTTGAAACCCAGAATTGTCAAAATAAATGATTGCTGATGCATAAAGTGTTGCAGTGAAGCATCATCAGTAGTTCAGGACTCTGAAACCAGCAGGGCTGGCAGGCAGAGCGGCTGTGTTGGCTGGCACGAATGCGGCAGGAGGTGGTGGGGGCCCGAGCCCTGGCCCACCAGCCCTGCGTGGCTGGGAAAAAACTGGTCGTAGTGGTGCTGTACTGGAGGGAAAGGGAATTTGGTGTCTTACATAGTCAAGGCTGGCAGTGTTGCATATTGCTAAGGCTCCCTGACAATGTCCCTGTTTTCCACTGCGTATACGGTTTGGCCACTGTGATTGTGGTTGTTTTTTTTTGTTTGTTTGTTTTGTTTTGTTTTTTCCATGTGGCTAGCTTGCTTTGACTTTTCTGAGGGAAGGGGGGAAATTTTAGGCAAAATGATTCAGACGTTTCTGAGAACAAGCTGAGGCACATATGTGCTGGGTTTTTTTTCCTCTTTCAAAATGTTGGAGAGTGAAGCTGGAGGCACCCCCAGCAGGGCTGGCCCTGGTGCATGCACAGCTGGGTGCCTGGGGCCACCACCGACCCAGCTCCAGCATCTCAGCCCCACCACCTCCACTCCATCCCAGCACAGTGGGGAGCGAGGGGGCAGCCCCGCAGAGTGGTGGGTGCTGGTCCTTGACCACCTGCCCCAAGGGCTGCAGGAGCTGCAAACCTGCCCTTCCAAGGCTTAGTTCTCAGCTCTCCATCTCTCTTCTCTTACCTTTCAGTGGCAAAAATGTTAAATTCTCAGAGCAGCCAGATTCAATTTTCTCAAAGCTTCTGAGATGCCTTTAGCCAACACTTTCACATGCTTTGGGGCAGGGAATTGACACCTAGCAGGAAGGCACCCTGCTCCAGGGCCATCTCCTTCACTGTCCATAGGAGACACTGCCCAAAGCTAGACACAGTATTAACCTGCTGCACTTCACAGAGCCTGACGACGGTGGGAAATATCATCCTTCCTTCCCGGTACCCAGCTCTGGGATTGAAAGCAGAGGGGTGAATATGAATCAGAAGGGAAAAAGGAGTAAATTGAGGAAGGAGGGGCAGGAGCTGTCTGGAGAAGTCAGCAAACCCCTGTGCCACCCAGGGTCAAAGCAAAGGTGGATATGCCACCAGGGCTGCCAGTAGTCCCACTCTTCTTCCTAAGGAAAGGGTGCTAAGAAAAGGGTGTTCTTGGTCAGTAAAATAGTCTGCAGCTGCGCAGCCCCAGTTCCTCCCCCATTTACATGACTTCTGGCTCCAGACCGTGGGTCACATCCTCTCTAGGGCTAATCCAGAAGGAAGATGACAACCTCCTGCTGTTGTGTCTTACTTCATTAGCTGAAGTGGCAGGAAATGAAAGGATCCAGACCTTGTTGGGACATATGTGGATGTTAACACATTGCCACATGATGGAATTTCTATTTTTTTTCACTTTGCTCTTTTTATAGGAAATACATACTGTGATAAGGACTTTGAGGCTGTAAAGTCAAACACTCAGGACTTCAGAAAAGCCAGAAATGATGTTGCTCCCTGGCTCTGTATTTGGTCCCCTTGTGAAGGTGCATCCGGAGGCGAGATCTAGCAACCTGGAGGCTTCTCCCTCACTCACTGCATGGCTATCAGATTCTTCAGCAAATCAGGCAGGGACCCCACTGACAACACTGTCCTTCACTATATAATCCTGCATCATCCTAACAGCAAATCCATCCTCTACCTAACAAAGAAGAGGAATGAACAAGGATCCTGTGGACTGTTTAATTAAGAACTGCCTCCGTAACATCCATTCAGCAGTGGGCATCATTCTACCTAAGTTTCATCCACGTTGTTTTTTTCATGCAGTTTTTTGGGTGCAGTAATATTTTGGAATATTAGACCAGTCCCTTCCTCCAGTGTGACATAGCTTGCAAACTTCTTGTTGCATGCTGAGCATACTTGTGTATTCATCTGTGGCCCCACAAGATCCTTATTATCCTCCTTCAGAGACAGGAAGCTCTGGGTGGTATGACAAAGACAGCAATGAGGATGGGTTTCCCCGACTCTCAGCACAGAGTAAAATTGGATTTGGGTGTCCAAGCAGTTTGGATGCCTGCCCTAGAGCAGTGCTCGATAGCACCAAGTGTTGTTTTCTGCTTTTGGTATCCAGTGAAGGACATGAAACCTTGCTGTCATCCATGAAGCCATGACACTTTCACAGCAACAGGAGATGTTGATTCTCTTGTCTATGACAATCCCACATAGGATTAATGCATTCAGTTGCCCTTCTCCTTCCTTTTCACCCTTGGCTGGTGTGGCCTTTCCCTACCACTCCATCCCACCTAACACAACCACTTTCAGTGCTGCCGGAGCTCATCCTCGGCAGTGCACTGTGGCTGGTGGAGGGCTCTGAGATCTCTCTCTCTCTAAAAGAAAGATGTCAACATCATTTTGCAAAGCATTTATTCCGTGAATTTTGCCTCTTTTCCTAGTCATGGATTTTTTTATTACTGAAGAAAATGTATACAAGTTATTGATTAGCAGAAAAATTTCAATAATTCTTAATTAATTAACTGATCAAAAGCAGGTTGTTGCTTATAGCCAGTCTGGAGGATGCTTGCCATCTCACCTGGACACATCTTCCTCCTTGATTAATATCTACATAACACTCAACCATTTCTGAGACTATTCCTGCCAGTAGACTTGCCTTCTAGGGATTGTCACTGCAAGCAAAATGTGAAAAGAGTGCAAAACCCATTAGCACAAGTCTTTTTGATTACTCAAAATATATTCCCACAGCCCTAGAGCAGTTCATCAGAGCAGCTTTACATATCTGCATTGTTCGTTTCCTAAGACTCCCAATATCCCAGTTAGGCAGAAAAATGTTTTTAACCCCTTACAGTATGAAATATAAAAGACCAGGGGTAAGCTGTAGCTTTACTCCTACATGAAACACAGACTCTGTGTGCATGTCAGTTTTCTCACCTACGTCTGGTTCAAAGAAAAAAAGCAGGAGGCTACTAAAGTATCAGGCTGAACTGATGTAATACAGTTCTTCAGCTATAGTGACAGCATTTGGTGTGGAAGACTCTAAGATCCATTCTTGCAGATAGCCCTTGGTGGGGTTTGTTAAATGTCTATTTATATCTTGATATTTTGTGTGGAATATCATGCACTTGTTAAAACATCACTAGAAATATGGACAAGACAAATGATGTGCTTAATGATGGCATAAAGCCCATTAAAGGAATTCACATCATATACGTGAAGAAGGGAGAAATGCTGGGTGATGGAGCTCTATAGCATGAACAGATCTGTGAAGTAAACAGGTATTCTGTTGATCCAGTAATTGATCCTTTTCCCATTAAATGGAAAGCAACAGAGCTCTGCTCAGTCAGCCCTTCCTCCCAGGCTGTAGGAGCATCGCTATTTGCTTTGAGCAGGGTATGAATTTCAAGGTGGTTTGGAGAACACTGATCACACAATTCCTATAGGCTATTCTTCTGATTTTGGCATTTATTTTTGGTTCCGTGTCAGAGCTAAAAACTTTTTCTTCTCTGATCTTCCCTCCCTCCTCTTTCTGTTCCTTTCTGTTTCTCCTGTTCTTTGTAGTCCTGCAGGAATAGTGCTGTTAAGTAATTGTGCACTTACAGATGTCTGTGCTTGTGACAGGGGTGAGCCTCAGCCAAACCTACCGTGGCTTGAATTCCTGCCCCCCTCCCCACCCCACCCCAGACCTCGGGACCTCTTAGTTCAAGTCTGGGATGGCTTGAACTACAGTTATGGTTGGAAAAGAGCCTCTGTAAAAATTACATCTTGTTGTTCCATATTTATTCTCCCTCAGTGGTTTCCATGTCAAATTTGCTCAGTTTACCAGTCAAAACAAGATATTTCTACCTGCCAGCTCTGCCAGCTCAGCCTGGGCTCTGGAAATCAAGCTGTGCTCTCTCTGCTCTGGACATCATCACCAGCCAAAAAGGATTCTCGAATCAGGGATGAACTCCATGCGATTTTGATTATGCATGAATATAATTTGTTCTCAGGTAGTATTATGGGCTCTGTGTGACAGCAGCAAGGCTTCTGTGCTGTACAAACATTAACTAACAGGTCTTCCCCACTACCTATGGGTTGATGAGCTTCTACTAGCTCCTTTTTTACAACTGGTGGACACCAAGAGGTGGCAACCTGTTGGGAATGACAGAGAAAAAAAAAAAATGTGGCAGGGCAAGGAACAGAACTGGGAAGTTCTGCTTCCTGCTATTGCTCTTTATTCACAAGAACACACTCGAGGGCTGTCAGTGCTCTGGTCCACTGCTTGGTCAGCAAACCATGACCTTCCCTTTGATTGCAGTAGCCTGTGATATCCCCAGAGGGAAGGGGTACAAGTGCCCATTTCTTGCTGTAGAGAAATGGAAGGGGTATAGCCATAGAAAAAGTTCTGACACTCAATGGGCATTAATCTTGTTTGCAAATAGTTCACCTCCTGGTGGACAAAGCAGGAGAGCATTCCCCACATCCTTTTCAGAAAATCTGAAATTTTGAAAAATCATTGGCTGAATAGTTGGAAAAAAGATATGTGGCAGATAATATATTCATTGTGTATGATCATGTCATATAGCAGAAAAACTGGGAAGGGTGTCCTGGCTTTTGCACTAGTTCCAGCACCTACTGTTCATGTGCTTCTGTAATGAACCTCACCACAGGCTGTCAGCAAGAACAGACACCAGGACCTTCCCTGCCCGGGAGCAAGTCTCAGCTCTCTGAGCCAGTAGGGTCATTTCAGCCTTTAAAAGTGGTAGTGGATTTTTGTCTACTACACAGACCAACCTCTACCAAGAACAATGACCCAGAAGTACTATGTCTTAATCAGTTCCTACAACAGTTTATTGTCCAGTTTCTGCATTCGTAACCATGGCTTACCAGGTAGCTGGGAAATGAGAAGACCAAACTGCCCTTTCCCATTCCACAGGTCATAACTGCAGCAGTGCTGTAAAACTATGACTGATTTCCTCATCTAGAAATCTTTCCAAACACATCTCCTTTCAGCTACCAGGCAGTTTCCTGATATTCTTCTTGCTCTTCTCTTGCATATTGGCCACAGTGAGACAATCCACCTGTAGACTTCTTTCTTTAAGCACCTTTGCATTAGTAAGATCACAGTAGAAGACTCCTTCAGGTTGTGGGAAGGTTGTGTTTTGGGAAAGGCCAGATTCGGGGAGGTACTGTGGGTCTGCACCGAGCAGTTCAGCAGGGAATGCACAAAGGGGACTGCTCATTACAGTTGCCAAAGCTCTGAGTGTAACATCAGAGGCTTCACCCCAGGACAGGAGGCCACCCACGGTATGTGAGGGAGCTCACTGGTGCAATATCGCTACGTGAAGAAGGAAACCTCCTCCAGATGGGGAGAGGAAGCTCTATTAGGCAGAAAGGCTGTACGTGAGGTCTGCAGGAAAGCCCAATTTGCTGGCCTGTGGGAAAGGGTCTCAGCTTGGCAGAAAATTTTTGGAAGAGAGGGAGAAGGAAGACTATGATCTGATTTTTTCTTCTTATTCTCCTTTCATAGCAAAAAATAGAACATTCATCACAAGTTCCCCTACATGTTTTTCTTCTCTATTGCACACTAACTCCTTGCTAGTATTTGAAGCTAGAGAAAAAAATTGATGAGTACTCAAGTTAATAATGCGTGATTATTATGTTGATGAATTGCTGGAGATGAATATATATGTAAAAGCTCTGCAAGATTCGCTCATCCATGCATCCTGAGTGAAAGCAATTATTTTGGTGAACAAATTGCAGTTAGTTTTATCTCTTAATAGGAGGTACTGGGGTAAAAGGTGGCCTGGTAACTTAGGTCCTGCTGAAACTCCAGGGCACTTTTGCAAACTGATCATTACCTGATGGAAACATCAGCCTGAAGGTCTGTCTTTCAAAAGTGACCAGCTTACAAATTTCAATTCTTCTTCCTACAATGGTCTTGCAATTCTCAGTCATCACTGAATTCAGTAAGATTTTCTCTGTCTTGACACTCGTGAAAAAGCAGAACCTGAACAAAGCACATCTGAGACACTAAGAAAATGGGAGATGAAAACGTATAATCCCATATATAACATTTGGAAAGGAGGAGGCTTGTTTGTGTGTGCTTTGCTTCTCATGATTTCTAACTCAGGCTCATGATTTTAATGTGAATGTCATGATATTTTCAGGCCTGACTCATTGCTTTTTTCACTGGCAATACTTGCACTGTAAATTGTCCTGACTGTCACTGAGCATAAGCCTTGGGCACTGTATGACCCCAAAGCTCTACCTCTGAGCCGAGCCACTTGCTTGGGAGGGTAGGGGTAGGGAAAGGAGCAGGTGCGTTATACGGAGAGGTGGTGGTGGGAGGCATCCGAAGTCAGCATTAGCAAAATCCCTGATAGCAGTGTCTATTGGGAAGGACAAGGTGGGCACTGAGAACAGCTGTATATCCACCAAGGACTTGACAGAGCTAACAAGAAAGGAATGACCATCTCTCCCACGGGGACCCCAGCTACTGATTTTGTACTGTGTTGGGGAATGAAGGACCATTTCCAGCACCATCAGGAAATCACCTCATAGGAAGTATGGCAGGATGGCCACAGCAGGGCTGTCCACTGCTACCACTGGATGTCCCAGCCCTGATTTCACTATTTGCACCAGTCTGATGGGTCCTGACCTGGCCATTCTGTTTCTTTTCTTTTTTTGATCCCCATGCTGTGTATCTCTGACTGGATTAAACACAGGAATTAGAAACAGTGGTATCCTTTAAAGATATGAGTCCATGAGCAGTGATGAGGAGGTGTGACTAACACATTAAAAATTGAAAGGGGGGGGGGGGGGGGGGNAAAATGATAAGTCCAGATATTTTGTTGTTGTTACAAATACTTCCAAGACAGGGTAATGGATTTGATGTGAACAGAGAAGCTTGTGTTAACCCATTTAAATTAATTTGGTTCGGCTCATTTTCAGCTCAGGGGATTAGATGGCTCAGGATTTGGTAATGCATGAAAGTGTTTTCCCAGAGAGGTCACATACTTAAGTACAGACTAGGTCTGCAGTTGTTTGAGGCATGATATTTCCAGGGTATCACAAAAGAGAGCCTCCTCCACGTAGCAGACATTTATTAGTAATGTGCCAGAAAAGCTCAGCACTGAAGAGGTAGGTCAGGACCTTTGCGCCCTGAGCAGTCAGATAAGATACGAGACAGACTGGTGGGCAAAGTGGGAGAAGTATCAACAGTTGTCATTTGGTAAGGAGGAAAAATAGCTAAGTGGCCTCACCTGTGTGCCACCCTGGCAGCCTCACCTGATGGGAAGAGGTGGGGTGGGGTGCCCCACATATAGTACCACCTCTGCTACTGGGGGCTGTTTGGCTGTAGGCAGGAGGATAGTGGTGTGTACTCTGTTTTTTCCAGTTATTTGCTGCACTCCTACCTTCTGGGCAGCTGCAGGAGGGTCATAGTGTTGTAGGTCTTGGACCCAGTGGATAAACACCCTGCTCCCTCTCATGGGGTTCAAAATACTTCATGTCTGTGTGTAATGCTTTCTAAAGTTCTGCCTTTATCTGTGTACCCTACAAAGCCAAGGAACTGGCAGTGGGCTAGGAAATGGGGAGCAGCAGGGTGCAAAGGTTTCCCAGCCTGCCTGAGCTGGGAGTCAGGTGGCTCTGGAGCACAAGTGGTGCCCTGGCTGGATGAGGAGGTGGAGCAAACCTGAGCACTGAGGGCCTGAGTAAAAGCAGAAGGGATGCATTCCACCTGAGTCCTTCACAGCTTCTCTGGGTGAGCAGAGCTGTGCCCTGCTGCTGTGCTGGCAGGGCCTGCAGGGGAGATGCCTGCCAGGATCCTGATGAAGGTAGGAGGGAGACTTCTCAGGTGGAGAAATGTGGGGGTGGTTAATCAGTGTGGGTCTGATGGTTCATGTTGTTGCTGGAGAAAAAATGCATGTCTTGGGTTGATCTGCTGTTGGTCTACAACATATGCTTGCTGGGGAAGCCCTGTTGCCCTCCTGCCACCACTTTTGGTGGGGATTAAGAGCTGAAGGGAGCTGGGACACTCAGTGCATTTGCTTTTCCCAGGGCCTGTTCCCAGGGGAAATGCAATGTTTACAGAAGTGCCCTGCTCCACAGGGAGGGAAGTAAAAGCAAAAACCCTCAAACTAAGTGTTTGCTCTATAAACTGCAAAGCCAGGGATCTGCTTTGTGTGTGTGCCCTGGAGGACGCGGGGAGGAATGTCCCCAGATGGAGAAGGTGGGTGACTGATCCTTGCTCTAGTCGTGTGGTGCACCAGGGTGTTGCCCTCATCTCCTGATGGTTGGATGTGGATCTGCCTTCTGCAATCACCCTTCTCTAACAGAGAAAACAATGGTTATGGCCATTGCATTGTTTACTCTGCAAAATAAACTTGCTGTGGTGTGAGCTGGGTGTTGACTATTTCAAGGGATCAACTGTATTTGGGAATTGGTGTTTTTGGTAAGGTTGCTCTTTAAATGTTGATTGCTCAGGACCCAGTGGTGATGCCAGGTTGATAACTATCAGATTTAGTAAGGTATGCAGTTGTGTATGTCTCTAAATGAGAACAAATATCCAGTTTCTTTTCCTTTTAATTTGCTGTAACCTTATCAAATGTTTATCACCCAGGAAAAAGATAATCCTACAGAAGGCTTTGGAAGGTTATTGACATCACTGAGGATGAAATAGCTTTAAAAATCTGTCTCCTGAATACTGACCTAGGCTTCTCCCAAGAACAGATCATATTCTGAGGAGTCAGTGACTTTTCTTAATGCTGAAAGCTGTGTGTGTACAGGTGCTTTGCTGAACAGAGTCTACCAGTAGTACAGATGCTCTAAGGGTTGGTGTCTACTCTCTTGTTCCATTTTTAAGCCTATACATTGAGATCTTTTTTTATTCAGCTTGGGTAGCTGTCTACCAACATCTTTTAAAATCAACCTTGATTTAGCTTCCTCTGTAATCCTTCAATACCTCTGGGACAACCTTTACACTGTTTTTGCAGCTAGTTGATTGTTGTCTCTCACTTCCAAATTTCCATGGGATATTTGCAATATCCCACTCTAATACCTACTAATCCATTAAAAATACCCATGAGATAGATTAGGTAATCCACTCTGCCTCACAGATTGTGCTCCTTAGCTCTCTGCTTTCCCTAGAACAGTTGCAGAATGAGCATTACGTCTGCACTGGGAAAGCGTTGTTCCTCCGGAAGAATCCCTCAGCACTGGCTCACAGGCAGGCACAGAGGAAATCTTCTCTACTCACATCTACAGGGACAGCTTCATTTGACAACATACAGGAAATGCAGCTGTTATTATCAATGTTAACCTGTACGTTTGCAGAGAGCATCATGGGATAGTTCTTGAGTGGTCAGCTCTGCCTGCTCTGCAAGTGCTGCATTTCATGGCTTTGCTGAAGAGCCAGCTTTGTTGCTTGCTTAGAGATAAGCCTGTCTCTACTGAAGTCCTTCATTTGTTCAGTGTTTGGATATTCCAAAGATCTGCTCAAGAAATATGCTAGCCCAGCCCTCCTGTCTTGTGAGTTACCAGGGCCAAGAGATAGTATGACTTAGAAAAATATTGTGTAGCTTGGTTATCAGTTAGCTGTTCCATCAAACTTGTGTGACATCCTTGATATCACTGTCTTGGTAAGAGCTTGCTCTACCTTTCTGTTTCTCTTGGGAAGTCCCTAGCATTCCCCCTTGTTAAATGAATAGTGCAAGCTCAGTCGTCTGACCGGGTGAGGTGAAAAACCAGGCTTCCAGGTGAGCAGAATGGTGCAGGCTGGAAATCCTCATTAGCTTTCTCACACAGAGTTATGCTGTGTCTGGTCTGATGTGGATGGATGGGAAGCCTAGCAAAGTTAGGCAAACTCTTGTTCTGTGTAGAGGCTCAGTGGCTTAACATGTGCTGAGCTACGTCCCTAAAGAAGCATGGCAAAAGGCAGCAAACCTGTCAGGCAGAAGAAACTTTTCTGCCAGGCCTACCTGGAGACCAGCTGCAATCTCCATGAGTCAGTGGTGGTGGATATCCCTCCTGCCCCTGCAGAAGACTGAATCTGTGGGGAAGCAGCAGGCATTGACAGACCTATATATTCCGGAGATCAGGGCCCTGTCTTTCAGCTCCAAAATACCATACTTTCTTCACTTGAAGAAGGGAGATTCCTTAGCAGCAGCAAGTTCCTCAGCCTCCCCGTTCCCCCACAAACTGGAAGGCAGTGTCATATCTATCGACCTGCCGTGAGACCATCTCTCTGGTAACATACAACAGTGGCTAAAAGCCTAATGTCAGGGTACCATCTGCTCAAGTAAATCCAGCAGATGTCATGGAGTCATCTGCTAGGAGTAGTGGGAGAGCTTTGATATCAGCCTCTGGATGTGTGGTGTCCCTGGCTGTTGTGCTGAGGCTGGCAAGTTTACTGCATAGCTATTGGCTGCAGGTGGGGGAACAGGTCAGCAGTGAGTCACAGAAATAAGAATAAATAATAAAACAAAAGGTTTGGAGGGTGTTTAATAGGTATTTAAACCTATGTCTTGCTGGAAAAGTTTACATAGGTGCTTAAGAGACCCTGCTGAACTTGGCACTTCCAGATGTCACCACAAATCAGAGATGCTAGATGAAAGCTGCTCCCAAAACATTTGTGCTTTCATGATACATGGTCAACTTTCCTTGCTCTTCCAGCAGTGTTAATGCTTACCGAGTTTGTGTTTGATGCTGTACCCAAGCTAAAAGGAAAAGAATGGGAAAATTATTATTATGGAAACTTCATCATTTGACTTGTGTGTTGCCTGCTGGGATGGCATGTTTTAGACATTCTCTTGTTAACTGCTGTAACAGAGCCTTGGTGTTTCTTGAGATCAATGAGCACAACCATTATGCAGATAGCAATTTGTAAACTCCTCTTACAGTCCTCCTGTGTTGTGAAAAAACAGGAGCATTTTCATTCCCCCGGTACTATGTGATAGGTATGGACTCCTCTGCAGTGAATTTGAGTGTCTAGACAGTAGACTGGACTCTGAGCTGTCTTTTGGGAAGGTTTAGAAGAAACTATGGCCCAAGAATAATTAGTCTGTGGGGTGAAAGCTATTCAAGAGTATATGTTTTGGGAAGGACAGAGTGGGATTTCTTAGGAGATTGTATGGCTGCATCCAGGCAGCACAAAATTGTGCTGAACATGGCCCATTCTGCACCTCTGATTACCTGGTAGCTCTTGCCTCCTAACTAACCGCATCTGTCAGCCCTTGCGTAACTAACTCTTCACTGCATATAGCAGTGACGTGGGCATTGGTTTTAAGTTGTAACCACAAATCCAGGCTGCCCTGAGGTTCAATGCTGTGTGCAAAGCGGGGGCAGTGGCTTGGGCAAGCCTTTTTCTGCAGAAAGAGTAAGTAGATACTAACAGTTCTCCCTCCTTCAGGAAAGCGGGAATAACACTGAAGGAAAAAGTCCTAGGAGTGTTGTTAGTCTGCGTGTTGGTCTTGCCTTTGGCAAGCCTGAGAATATCCTAATTGGGTGTGGGCAATAGGGGGGAGGTGGAGAGAGGGCAATCAGTGAAAATGCAAGTAAGGCACCACGGTCCCATAGCTATGTGTATCAGGAAACCTTGCCCTCTTCATGTTTGCCTGTACTGCCTTGCTTTTGCAGAAACAATTCTGCTAGCCAATGCAGGGCAACCTTGTCTGTGGCTTGCTGTCTCCAGGTTCTAGTCCCACAGCTGTCATCCGGCTTCTGGAGAGCTGGGGATGAGGAACATGCATGGACATTATGCCTCATTGCAGGGTGAGGCACAGACCTGCTCTATATGTAGATTTAGTGGCTGAAAACTCATTTTCTGACTGGCTTTGTTTACTCAGCAGAAGACTTTAAAGCAGTTTTAATGCTGCTGCAGGGATCTGGGAGACCTGTGATGCCCCAGGCAGGGTCCAAGCAGGGAACGCTGGGACTTGTGCATAGATCTGTGTTGAATGAGCTTCATTCTTAGCCAAAAGACGGTGCTGTACTCCTTCTTTCTATATGTGATGCACTCAAATGGCAAGACCCAGGCTGCACATTGACATCTCTAGTCTACTACACAAAGTGAGCAGATCTCAGGATGGGTGCAGTGGGTTTGGAGAGGCTTTGGGGCATGAATACACCCAAACTGATTTTAGAATGCTATACTTTGGAGGTTTTTTCTCTGTGCTGGTGACTTGTCATCTTTACTTCAGTGTCTGGTTTCTGGCTGCCTTGCTTTAAAATAGAGCTGTAGACAAATTGGCAAAAGGCCAGAGGAGAACAGCACTAATTGTTAGAGCTTTAGAAAACATGACCTCTGAGGAGAGGTTGAAGAACTCAGGTACATTTAATCTAGGAAAGACAGTATTGGTGGGGGAGGGAGAGGTATGTCATGGTTTCTCAGTACATAAAAGCTGTTGTCAAAGAAGGATTGATTTATTCTTTCACTGTTGTTGGGGGAATGATGAGACAAAATCAACTACAGTTGTACTACAGAGAAGGTTTAGTGTGGATATTCAAGAAAAGCTTTGAGTGCAGTGGAATGCAGGAGGAGACTGTCCAGGGGAGCTAGGGAATTTCTGGTGTTGGTGGTTTTAAAGAAAACCTCCATTAAAGATGTCTTAAGTTTACTCCAGTCTGCTCCCATGAAGGATATAGGCTGACAGACCTCCCAAGATCCTTGTCAGCCCTTTGTTCCTGCAGTCTGGGATAAAAGGTAGACTTGAGGCTGTCTGTCCCTTAGCAGCTGCAAGCCCTTACTGTCCCAGCACTGCCAAGTTCACATGGTCAGAAATGCATGAACCAGGCTCCTCAAAGCATTGGCTGTAGTTCATAAAAATGATGTGGCTTTAGTGGATGATATAATGTAAGTTCTGTTTATCTGCCCACTGTTTTTGAGCTTTTTTGGCTGTGTCTGTATTGCAGTTGGAAATCTGATGGCAGGGAAATCCAAGCTCGCTCTAGTTTAACTTTCTGAGTTAGGAGTGGAGAGGGCAGAATGGATCCTAGTACAGACTAGTTGTCCAAGTAAGCATCTAGTGTCTGGAGACTTATTACATTGAATTTTGTGCTTAGTAGTAGTAGCTTCTTAGCTGTAGTCTTAGCTTCTTTCTGCAGCTGAACTACCAGGCTGAAATCTGGAAGAGAAGTCTTGATCCAGGCTGCCATCACCTCTGGCTGTGGTGCAGACAGGCATAGGCTTGGAAACATGACCTTTCCTCTGCAGTTGTGCCATAAGGGTGACTTCTGTAGCAACATGACTCTAGGTTCTAGGGCTTTAAAGCATTGTAAAACAAAATGTGAAAGTAATAATTGGTTGCTGGAAAAATATTGCAGATTAGCACAACTTGTTCTTTACTTTGGCTGGTTTTGTATTTGACAAGTATCACTTGCAGAAAAAGGACTGATTTTATTATAACTCTTTTGTCTGCTTCCTTTCCAACTTCCCCTGAGCACATTTTTCACAGACCTCAAACTGCTTTGAGGACAAAATGTTGGTGACTTCTCCAGTGGTGGTGAGAAATGGAGAAGTGTGATGGTGGTGTTCTCTGGTGGAAGTGGCAGAATTTCTCACACTCCCTCACTTGTGAACTTGCCTACAAATCTTTTCTAGGCATAAGCATTTTCTTTAAGAGGGGAAAAGGTCTAGTTTGCATGCATTGGTAAGGTACAGATAAAAGTATGGATCTTTAATACCAGGTTTCCTTTTGCATCTTGTCAGATCCATAAATGCAGAGCTCTGCCTTTTGGACAAATTCACACATGACGTTATCCTGTATTTAAAATACCCTACTTTTTGTATCCCTCTTGCCTGAAGCTATTAACATTGGCAGAATTGGTGTCCTTTGTTTATTTTGTGTACTACTTACAGCCTGAATCTTGGACACCAGTCGGTCTATTTTTTTGGGGCTGCGCTAAGAGGTGGGGCAAGCTTTTTTCTGCTGGTTTTGTACATACATGCACGTGCATCCCTGTCCTGGGGAGACTGCAAGCCAGACTTCACAACAGGGATGGAAAAGGTGAAATGGCTTGCCTGCAACCAAGCTAAGAGTAGATCCAATAAAGGCAGGACTTCGCATGCCTTCATCTCTGGAGTGTTGACTGACAACCTCGTGCTTCTGTGTGTGGGTTGACAGATCCACATCCAAGGGGTTGCAAGCAGGTGGTGGAGCCTCTTACTTGCTGTGATAGATGGGTTGTAGAGGCCTTGGCAGTGCCCAGAGTGACCTTTGGGAACAATGCTGACTGTGGGAGCTGGGTGTAGGGGGAGCCCACACCGGGGAGCAGTGCGGCCTATCTCCGCTTAAGCACTTGTCTTGGAGCTGGGAGGTCTGGATCTTATCCACAGCTCTGACACTGAGTCACTGCATGACCTGAGGCACTCAGATACCATGGTGATGAACACAGCACAAATGTCTAGACAGACAGATTAGATTGGATAGGCTCTGATTTTGACAAATATTTGTATATCACCACTGTCAGCGCTCCCCTGTTATTGCCACCCAGTCCAGTTGTTTCAGTGAGTCTCTTGCACAGCAGGGGGGAAGAAACTTTTTTTTGCACTGAGGAAGGAGGGGACACCTAGCTGCAGTACCATGATAACAAGTGTTGACAAACTGGAAGTAAAGCAGGCAGTAGGGCAGCTCTTGGAGGAAACAACACTGCATAGAAGAAGGGCTTAGGAGTCAGGAGCTGGCTTTTCCCCAGCTCTGCTGCAGCCCTGACATGGCCCTGTCTTTCCTTCTGCAGCCAATTAGTCTGTAAGGTCCTCAGGGCAGTGGCGACTTCCTCCTCCTGCTTGGATTCTATCACAACAAGGCCTTGGTTTCAGAAAAAAAGACAAACTACCGGAAGTGAGAATTCCTGAAGAGCTTTACTGGTGCCACTGTCAGCCTCTGGCACAAGGGAGGATCTGAGGTGATTGGCTCTCCTGGAGTGACTTGTGGTTATTTTCCCACCCGGTTCCCCAGTGATAGATGAGCAGAGCTATACAGTGAAAATACAGCTAAGAACCTGCCCTGTATACGGATTTTTGGAGGCTGCAAAGTCTTGAGCACTCCTGTCTCTGGCACTCCTGACAATGAGCCAGGAGTGCTGGATAAGAGTACTGCCTCTTTAAGGGGATTTGCATAGCAGGGCCTAATTACAGTTGTTGATTCTGATGTTTTCAGTGTTGTTCATATTCCATTAAAGGATAATGCTGCTTAATTTGCAGCAGAGGGTCTTGGTTAACAGTACACCCAATCACAAGGCAGCCTTAATGACACTACTTCCCTACTTCTGGTAACACATAATTAAAAAATCACTTCATTTCCAGTTGCTTGGTTCTCCCCTCTCCCCCAATCTCCTAATTACTTTCTAAGCCATTTCATGATTATCTGTAAATATTTCAGCACTTAGATCTACTAATGAGTCCATGGAAGAGTTAATACCTTGAGTGGCATAGATGCTTGCCATTCCTTCTCTAGTACTACATTGCAAGGAATCATTTTGCACCTGGCATGTGTAGGAAGAGGGGCTTTGGCTGTGGTAGGATTGTTTGTGTTCTGGCTTTGGAGCTGTGGGGATGACAGGAGAGGGGTGGCATTCAGAAACCACATCTCAAGCTGCAGGAGGCCTGCTGGTTTTAGTAGTGGACGAGTATCTCTGCAAATACTTTTACACAACTTAAATCCCACTGAAGGGGCTGTCCTGTTGCCTGGCTGTGGGGAGTTGCTTGTCAGAGGAGCTTAGGTTGAACTGGGTGTAAGTCAATCTAGCCAGGATGCCCACACTTCTGAAAGTACTGGCTGAAACGTTCTTCTGCCCTGACTCTAGAGGTCTGTGGGAATTGGTAACTTGGCTCTTGCTACACTTGGACAAGAAGGCAATAGGTCTGACTGTGACTGCCCTTGTGAGGTATCTCTTCACATGCTCATCTTGCATGCTGCAGTCAGTGGCATTTACTGCAGTGTAAGAGTACCTTGGTCACTGTGTAAGGAAATCTCCGCATTTCCCGGAAAAGTTGTGTACAGACATCTACCACAGCCCGGTGGCTGTGGGCAAGAGAGTGTGGGGTGGTGTGCCTGACACCAATGGTAAAATGTGGAGTTTGTTCTCTAATCCCAGCACTGCTCTGCTCTGAAAGGCCACTGTATAAATGTTTTCGCACTTCATGGATCTGGTTTCTGTACTTGTCTGGTATATTGGGTATTAAAACTCACTTGGGCTTTTCAAATGGAGTACAGCAGAGCTGGCAGGGTGATGGAGTGATCTGGAGTATCTTTCCTGCCCATGTGTTACATGGGCTTGATTGCTATGTTCTTTGTATGGTCAATCAGCAACACCTTATGCAAGCCCTCTGGGAGCCTTCTGATGTCTCTGAAGGCATTATTTGGAATAACCAGAGATAATTGTATAACTAGGGGGTAATTAACTTTCAGGAATTAAAGAATCAAGCTTAGACTGCACTATCTGTAGGGGTGAGTCTATAAAGCTGGGAGCTGGAGAAATCTACTCTTCTCTAATCATTTGAGCACATGTGAAATTGAAATTCTTGAGACTTGGGGAATGTGAGGCTGCTTCAAATCATATCTACGCATTTCTAGTCAATGCTGTAACAGCAGACAATAGAGGAGAGGTTGAATATGGTCCTAACCCAGTCCATTTGTGTTGCAGGTAACCCTGTCACAGTGGGAATGAGCATCCATATCTCCAGCATTGACCAGATCTCTGAAGTCAACATGGTAAGTATGTGAGCAAAAAAAAAAAGCCTAATAAACTATTCTTCCTTTTTCTGGTTGAGATGCACATCCGAGACAATGGCTTCTTGTAGTCAGCTGAGATCTTGGGGTGTCCTTCTAAAAAGAAGGGTAGCCACCCCTGCTTCATTAAGCTCCTCCTGCAGATCTTCCCTGCAGCTGGGAAGTTTTTGGAGGAAGAGTGGCACTTGTCTGGTACTGAGTAAGTGTTTTTTCTTCTGATTTGGACATAGGATTTTGAGGGATGATGGGAACTCTAATTTAAGACAGATTTAAGTTCTTCCTCACTAAAGCATAAGGAATTCAAGCTTGATTTCTCCATGTGCAGTGTGACAAAAAGGTTACACATCACTGGGCTGTATTAAATGAGTTTTCCAAATTTCTTTCTCAGCATACTGGCTTCAGTCTGAGCCTTGAGCCTTGCTTTTTCCACCCACTGATAGGTCTGTGTAACTGGGACTGCCAGTCAGTTGGCCCCACAACCCAGCTCCAGACTGAAAAAAATCTGAAATTAAACCCTTGCAAGACAACACTGTCATGATGGACCTCTCTGGTCACACCTACCTCTGTTGGCAGCATTTGTGATGTAATTGAAAGACTGTAGTTTGCTTCCAGATGAGGTAAATTCTAGTAGGGTTAATGAGTGTTTCTGCTAGCTCATAGAAGCATCTCTGATGTTACCTGTCAATGTATGGATGGAGAATCTCAGCTGGCATCTCTGGAGCTATTTGCATCTTATCCAGGGCAGATTCTCATCCCTTACTTTTCTGTGCTGGTTGCACAGCCATCTCTCCTAGCTATTAATGCTTATTCCTTAAAAGAGTAGATGCTTGTATTTTTCCAGTGACACAAAGGCAGTGGTGGCTTTACAGTCAGCCTGTGACTGCCTAGTTGAAAAACAGGCAGTGGCTTTGTATGCTTGCTGGTGGTAGTCTGGTATTTCTTTGGAGATCTGTACTGGAAAGGGAGGCATTTAATGGGGATCTGCTTGTTTGGAGTGGCATTGATAGGCTGGAGCTTTTCATACCACTGAAGAAAAACGTCCTCTGCTTGGATAATAGATTTTACCCCAAACCATTGCTAATGATTTGGTCATGGATTGGATACAAACCTGGCTTGTGCTGTGTCTCAGAAGCCCTTAGCACCTGGCAGAGGACATCTATTGCACTGATCTGTCACCTAACCCTGCCTTCCTCCCTCCTGCCCAGAGGCTTTTCCTCCAGGTTCCTTTGCTTTCTAAGAGGTTAGTTGGGGAGAAGGCTGGTGGGGACCATCTGGCAGCAGCTGTCCTGTTCCTCAGTTCCAGACCCATGCAGGAGAATCCTACGCCAATTTAGAGCTCTTGCTGATCAAGTCGATTAAAACCTTTGGTCTCCCAATGCTCCTGTCCTATTTATCTGATTCTGGGCTCTCCTGACCTGTTTATCTGCTCCACCAGCTATTTTGCTGTCACATTGAGGGAGGAGGGGAGTCAAGACAATCATCTGACTCGTTATTTTGTTTTCCAAACTGCTTGAAACTTCTGAATGTATCTGATACAATCCAAGCTGAAGGGACAGCCATGAGCCTTCAGGTTCTCATATGGAACAGTTTCTTTTGCACTTTCTTATACAGAAGAGGCTTGGATGGGGGGGTCAAACCAAGTTCTGGGCCTTCCTGGGAAAATTAGGATGAGCAATGCTGACCTGTGGGTTAAATCACTACCAAATAGTTGCTGTTTCTTCTCATGTTAAGCTATGGAACAGACTACAAATTGCAGACTCTCTATGCATCCCACCTTTACCATCATTATCTGTATGACATGTTACCCTTCAGTGTTAAGTGACACTGGGCAGCGTGTACATATAGAAATTCAGCTACAGACCTATGTCCCCACTGCATTGGGTAGTTGTGCTTGAGATTAGGCCCAACTTAGAAGAGACAGAAGGCTTGACCCAGTTCCATCTATCTCGCCTGTCAGGATAGAGCTCAATTTTGAACCACCCCCTCCCCTAGTCTCAAATTGCACCTGAAATTTCTCATGTGGTGAACCAGCTGTCAGCCTCCTTGTTACAGCAAGGATGAACAATTTGGGGTCTGGGAGTGTAGCCTAAGACCCCAGCTTGCACAGACACAGCTGGAGGGAGTGAGGGATTTGGCTCTCAGCTTAACTGCTACAATTGCCCTGACCTAAGAAGAGAGCTGAGAGCTGCAGAGACAGATTCAAGATGAAGTTCCGACTGGAGATGTGTCCATGGGCTACAAAGGCTGCTCAAGTTCTTTGCCATACACCTGTTGTAGTAAGGCATGCTGTGTCCTAGGCTAGCAGTCACTTCCTTAGCAATGCTTTTCAACCTGTTCATTGCAAAGGAAATGTTCCCCCCTTTCCAGTGAATAGCTTATTTCCGCTGCAACAGGATTGCTGGGGCAAAAGTGTATGTTTGGGGTTGGGAAGAAACCTATATTTCTGTGGAGTGTGGAGGAGAGAAGGTTTTCCGACATGGACCTTCATCCACATGCTGCTCTAGGTCTTACAGAATTTGGCAGCACTACTGATGGACACCAAGTGTTTTGGTAGGCATGGCATGGCTGTGACGAGGCTGGGTGCTAGGCGCTGTCAATGCCACAGTCCTGTTGATGCTGCTAAGGCATGTCACTTCTATGCTTTTGATCATTAATCCTGGCCTTCTGTACGTGCTGACAAGCACAATCTCCTGGTCACCCCTCCTGTATATGTTTGGGAGGCTACTCAATATCAAGATCTATAAGCATCATTGTCAGGTATCTTCAAAAGGGGTTAAAAAGTCAGAATCATCTTAAAGAACAAACATTTAGGGAGCAGAAGAGTTCTCATGTGATGCAAGTTTCCAGGCTGAAGAGATTTATGTGCATTGTTCTTGTGTGACAGATGCCCTGGGGAAAGGGCTGTCTTACTCCTGCTCTGGACATGGTTATGGGCAAGAAAAACAAGGCATTTTTTGGCATTGTGTGATTGGGGAAGGGAGTGTGCAATGAATAAATTAAAGGCAAACAAGTGGAGCTGGGTTGTCAAGGCAACCAAATAGCTTCTATTGTTCCACAAGGAGTGTTATTACTTACTGCCCCTTGTAGGATAATTAATTAATCCTCACACATCCTTTCTGGAACAATGTCCCTGGGGCTGGGCAGGCTGAGGAGAGCCCCCAGCTCTCCCATGCCTGTCCATGGGACTCCTGGCATCTACTGGCTGCATGATAGTGGGGAGCGAGTGCTGCCAGTGACTAGCCATTGCATGATTCAAAAAGTTGTTTTGCATGGGAGTCCAGCTGGATGTGGTGCTGTGGAGGAATACAGCTCCACACATGATCTAAGCAGCACTCTTTGCCTCCACTCCCATGGGAACTATTGCTGAAATGATGCGGTGACATTTCAGTCCCGGAGGCTACAGGGCTCTCTGCAAAGGCAACACAGCTATGTCTTTATACTGGAGGTTCCCAGACGCTGATACACAGAGTGTACTGCAGTTGCCTGTACAAGCCCCTTGTTTTCTGGTGCCTTGCTATACACAGGCAATGCATCTCCATCTCCTTGAGGGCCATGCCCTGATACCATGCCATGGTACAGTGCAGATGGAGTCATGCTGGGTTAAAGGAGGTTCCTAGGTGCACTGCTGGCTTTGTAATGATCTTTGTAATGATGAGGGACTAAAACTACTGTTCTTATTTAAAAAAAAAAAAAAGGAACCTTGTTCACCACACCTGCTGCCTGTGTGTGGTCAGCCATATTTTCAAGCTCACTTGCTCAAGTAATGCTTTATTACTGTGTACTCCCCTTAGCCCTGCTAAGCAACGCTGAGCTGCAGCCTCTGTTCTTGTCAGTGATTAGAAGGATTATTTGCTGAGCCAAGATCAGTGACATCAATTGAAATGCCTGGGAAAGGATGCCAGGGGCCAGACCAAATAGGTATTGGGGAAAGCACGTTTGACTGGCAGACCCTCTGCGAAGTGCTGATCCATGAAGATGAAAGGCCTAGCTGGAGACTTTTCAGGTCCTGTACAAATTTGCAAGTTGGGGATTTAAAGGCAGGCTGAAAGGAGAAACATTTTCTTAATGATGTTCTGTAATTCAGATGATGTGCTAAGAATGGAAGGATGGTATCTCCTAGTTCTTCTCTAAGGAAATAGACTGGATAAATTGTCTGGCAAATGCCATTTTGCTACAGGTGGTTGAACTGTAGTAAATGTGCAACTATGTGCAGCTATTTATAGATGCTTGGTGGTGTATAGCGATACTCAAACAGTGCTATGTTCAGACCTCTTACTATGATGCCCCACTTACTGAGGAGTCTAGCAACACTTCTGAACCAGGAGAATGAAGAGTGCTGTCCACTTGGAGCTCAAGTCACTCTGTAGCTGGAGAAACATGCAGGTTTCTGTCCTTCTGGTACATGGCCTTAGTGCTGCCCAAAGTCACTAGCTTAGCGGTCTGGTTCAACCTGCTCTGATGGATCCATTTCTGATGGAATCTAGTACGAACTGCTTCAGAAGGAGCTAGAAGTCTTTCCCTGCATGCCCTTTCAACAGACAGCTGAGGACTGGCCTGCTCAGGGTAGATTGCACTTGCTGCATGGTGGGAGTAGAGTCTGGTACTTCCAGCTGCAGCCTTGTCTCTCTAATCTTTGGGTATGTATTTTTCTGGTACCAGACAGTTCAGACTCCCTTCAAGCATTAATGAACTATTTCAATAAGGAAAACAACCAGAAGTTTTTTAAGTATTTAAAACAAGAGATGGTTACCCTTCATAATGCTTCAATTTTCCTGCCCTATGATCTGTGCAGTCCTAAACCTGCTCCCCTCTGTTTATCTGCACATCATAAACAGCTTGGAGCACACAGCCGCTGTCGTGATTTCTTTGTGGCTCCTATAATTTATTCATCCCAAGATGCTCTCCTACATCTGCAGTAACATTGTTTCAGTTTGTTATAGCACTAACTTTAAAGTTTTATAAACCTGGTGACAAGTTGAAAGTTACAAGAGCATTATTGTAGAGGACTAATGTAAGAAACAAGGCTTCCAAACAGAAACGCTTGCAGGAGTATATAACTTGTTAAAGAAGTGATACCTATGGGGTTGGTGATACCTTTTGCTGGGGGACAGTCTGCAGTGCTGACAGGTTAGTGTTTGGCACAGAACACTTGGCAAAGCTGATCCTGATGTTTTGCTTCATTGTCTCCTGCTCCTTACTCCTGTATCATCACCTCTTGCCATGTTGCTGTCTTGTGGGAGTGACTGCACTTGCACTGGCATACTGCACTTCGTCACTTGAGGGTTACGGAAGGAGGCATCACGTCTGCTATTTACCAACTTCCCGAAGCTTGTTTGAAAACCAAGTTGACTTGTTAGGAAAATAAGTTATCCCTGTTTAGGAGAGATTTAAAGTCCCAATAAATCTGAGCTGCAAGTGTTTTAAATTGCATTTTAACCCCAAAGAAGGTGGATTGGGTGTGTAAGGATGTTCTTGACCAGGAAAGATTATCCTACTACTTATGCCATCATCAGTAGGGCATCACTCTCTTCTCTGTCAAATTTTTCATCTATCAGGAATGTTTGAAATAGCCTTTGTGGAGAAATCTGTCCTGATCAGCCTTTGCAGTTTTATTTTCACTGAAGTACAAATTTGCATTGCCCAGCTGAATCTCACTTTTCTGTATAACCCATGCACACTAATACATGCATGACTGCTGTATGCTGGGCATAGTTGGTGAAAGAAGGCAATGTGGATGGATAGACTCAGTATGAGAGCCTTTCTTTGATGCACTACACAGCAGCTTCTTAGACTACTTGCTCATGGACACAGCTCTTGGCCTTTGAGCCCTTTCAGGTAGACCCTCTGTATGTCTGCAATAGCAGGCAGGAAATACTTTTGCTGCAATATACTCCTGAAAAGGATTTTCCATTGAAATGAATGTCTTGTTTTAAAAAAAAAAGATTTTTTAGGAGAGATTTCTGCTACCTACATTATATTACCATATTTTCTTCAAACATACCTGTGTTTTTCTGAAATTTAACTGAAAATATTCTGCTTTGTTGGCGTCTCTTTTCAATGGAAAAAAATGACAGATATTTTCTAGTCAGTCTATTCTGTCTCTGGGTATTTAAAGGTTTTTAAACAAAGAAAGCATTTAAATCCTACAGTCAGAGGTTTCTGGAGTTATATACTATGAGATACAAGCATGACAGGACACTTCAGTGCTGTAACTCTTTCCGTGTAGCCTCAGGTATCTTCAACCCTGTGACACTGCAGTATTTAAAGTGTGTGTGTGTGTACACTACATCTTAGTATTTAAAGTTGCCGAATATTGAAAACTGCCAAAATACAGTAGAGTTAAGAGACTTCTTTGGTGCTGTAATGTGATGTAATGGTACTGCAGGGGCTGTAGTCCTGTTGGATTGCTGTAGGCTGCTGGGATGGTAGTGGTGCAAGTAACAGAGGATGTTATGGTGCATTGGTGCTGAAGAAGGGCCAGGGTCTCATAGTCTGGCATAATGAGAATGGTACAGCTCTGGTTTACAGTGAGATCCCCAAATTTTGTGCTGGCATGGAAAGATAGGAGTTATGTGGGTTTTTCATGTGCTAGGGGCTTCTTGTGTGCTGTGATTTAAACTAAGATATTGCAAGCATGTGGCTGAGATGGTAGATTTCTTCAGAGCTGGCCATGGTCTGTGCCTTCCTCTGCCAATGATTGCTTTAGTACTACTTAGGTCGTGCAGCTATTGCCATTTCAAGTGCTTGTGTGCAGGGCTGTAATGCGTTGGGTGGCTGCTTGCTTGGAAAATCAAGCAGTCGCAGTTCTGTAAATGTGAAATGGTATTTCCCTGAAAGGGGAGTGTTAACAGGGAATGAGAGGTGTATTCCTGCACAATGGCTGTGAGCAGTTTCCTGTGCAGACTGCCGTCAGTCACATATAGTCACCTTGGCGGCCTTCTCACGTCTTTCTCCAGCAATAGGAAGTAGTTTGTGCATAAATACACAGCCACTTGGCTAGCTGAAGGAAAGCAACAGCATCTTGATGCTTTTTCCTATTGCCAGAGGGGTGTTTGGAGAAGTAAAAGATGTTGTAGAGGGGGAGAGAGGAACCTCTAATCCACCCTAGACATAGCTTAGTGCAGATCCATTGCAGGCAGAAGGTACAACTGCCTGCTCTGTGGCTCAGCTAGATAGATGGTAAGAGCAGAAACCCACTGAACTCCTAGAAACTTCTTTGCAACAATGCAGGGACTCATCTTCTCTGCCATTGCTAGATTTTTGGTTGCTTTGCCTATTCTTGCAGTGGTGGCATCCCATAATGGGCTACTGAGGCTCAGGGTGACTTTTGTCAGCACTGATATGGTCTGAAAAGCCAAGAGTCAAATGTGGATACCTGTTCACATCACCTTATAGTTTTCTTTAACAGAAATCCCACTGATTGTGCTGAAAGACCTCTTAGACTAAGATAGTGAATGAGGACAAGTAAAGTCTTTCTGCACCAAAGACAAGGATGGATGGTCCTTTCACAAGAGAGCGGGGTTCTTGCACAAAACAGGTGAGGAAAAAAGCAAACCATTGTGAAAGAGTCTGAAGTACTCCACATTTATTGGATCTGAAATTGGTTATGAAGAGATTGGCCTGGCTTAAACTAGAAAATAGGTCAGTGTGACTCATATGTCAATATTTACCGCATTTATGGCAACTTGTAGAAGGGAAAAATCTTGTCTTCCATAATGTTTTGGAGATTATCCTATTCCAATGACAAAATTCTCCGTATGTCCTCGGTCTTAATGTTGGTTGACTGCACAGAGAGCCCAGTAAATTCACTACATCTTAGAGTCAAGTTGCTAAGTAACAACCCAAAGATCACCATACAGTCTCTTCAAATGTAGTGGCCAGCAGAAAGCTAGTATCTTAAATGCTTAAGAAAGCCAGCAATTTCTTCTGAGATGGAGGTATCATGGACTTGGAGTGTGTAGCAGAGGGAAGTCTGGTAAAGCAGCAGTCCTACCTGGAGGTGGCCCCCTGTGAGAGGGGACAGCTTTATAACTTCCACTATAAAGGGGTCCCCTGTGCCTTGTGCTGAAGGGCTCTGATGTTTTGGTCATTAATGGTGTCCTTGAATGAAATATTTTTGGTGGCTGAATTGCACGATTTTGCCATGGACAGATCAGTTGATAATGAGCTGTGGAAACCTTGCCGAAACATATTCTCAGCTGAAGAAAGCCTGGGAACTGCTGGACTAGAGTATGACTCCTCCCCCTGAGGCTTTCTATTCTACCATTCTGATTTCCTCCTAGAAATCCTGTACTGTTCACAGGATAGTTTAATGGAAGGGTTTGCAGGAAGCCTTCTATCTATATAACTGGAAATGATTGGTTATGGGCAAGCTGTTAGATGGACTGGCTGATTCCTAAACCCTGGGGTTTGCAGCACTAATAAAATGTGGTGGCAATACTTTTGAGAATAAGTATTTACGTGCTTATTTAAATAAGCATCCCCCTGTGCATCTTTCCATGATGCTCTTTCCCCTAAGGAGCAGCTCTGCAAGTGCTCCAGTATTACAAGTTCGAGCCTCAGGAGGGCTGAGTCAACCCTGCTTCCAATACTGAGAGAGTTCATATGCCTGGCTCACCAGGTGATTTCCCCAGTGAGAACATTTCTGTACTTTCATGGAAGGGACTTAAGTTCACTCTGCATATCGTAGATGACTCCACCCCACAGCAGGAAAGAAGTCATACTGGAGAGGATGACAATCCACGGCTATATGGTTTGCAGCATGCTTTCAGCTGAACAGCGCTATATATCGCAGTGCTCCATCTGTTCCTGTATCAGCCAAGTTATCTTTAGATCTGAACATGTCAGTGTTGTATGGTGGTGGTATGAACCACTTTAGTTTGCATTCCAGCATTCCTATAGTAGGTAGAATTGTTACTGCAGCAAACTTTGTCCAGGATAAAAATGAATTTTTTCCTGCTGAGGTTTTTATTCAGGTTTTTACACAGGCAGAACTCCCACAGCCTTTATATATATATATATGTATATATATTTATATATATTAAAAAGCTGTTTGTATTTGAAAGCAATGTTCCAAATGGCCACCTGTTTCAATAGCAATGCAGCAGCATTGGAGAGGATTACTGCAGAGTGCTAAAGTATCTTCCCACAAGTGAAAGCTTTGGTTTGATTGAAAACCAAATTAGACCTTGAGGATCTGACCTGCTGACATCTTGTCATATATACATTTAAAGCATGCAGCAATAGAGTGTACGTGCGCAAGAGTGCCAGTGCCTTGATATAGAACCTAGATCTGAATACAAGTGCGTGCGTGTCGTGTTGCTATTGAATATGTAAATAAATGAGGCTATATATAGCTCTATATGTTATGTACGTGTTGAGTGAAGGTGGCAGATACGACAGCTGAATAGCTCTGCTGTTTCTGAATGCTGGTAGAGGCTCCTGGCATGCTCCCTACATCTCTCGTGCTTGCTCCTACCCCTATCAGCCTTTCTGCTATTACATTTTTCAGGCCTCTGGAGAAGATCGTGTGTGGGGACAGGAGTTGTTAATATTCTGAGTCTATGCTGAGTTGCTAGGCTACAGAGAAAAATGAACATTAAAGGGAAAAGGATGGTAAAAGAGAGAGGATCTGCTGAGCTGTTTGGAGACCCAGAAAGGCCTAGTCAGATGAAAGGGATCATTTTGGGGCAGGAGCCAATGCAGGCACGTGAGATGAAATGTGGGCAGTCCCTGCTGCCCTGGCATGAGCAGACTCTCAGGGCAGCTCCAGATAGAAAAATGGTAGAGAAAGAAGTAAAAGGCAGGATCCTCAAGCCACCACTCCCTTCCACAACACTGCTTGCAGGGCATGTGCGGGCTGCCTCCTGTCTGCCAGGGTGCAGTGGGCCACCAAGCTGGGGTGTGCACTCTTATATGTCCCTCACCCCATCTTTGCAGGATGCCCCAAGCTTCCACCTGAGGCTCAAGTGAAAAGGGAAGCAAACCCAAAACCTTTTCACAGCTTGCAGGTTGGACTTCATCTCCCTCTTTCACTGCAGCAGCCTGCTACCGTAGGATCTCCTTTAACTTCAGTGCGACTGCGGGGGAAGAAGGCAGCTTGTAGCTTTTATCTCCCTGATAAAACCTTTATATTCCTAGGTCATGGATACACAAAGTACTGACCCTTTCATCCATCAAGAGTTTTCAACTGAGGTTCAAGCAGACTTGAGGGTTTACAATACACAAGTTTCAGTCTGATCCTGGTTTTCCTGGGTCCCAATCAGGAATCCCAGTTCCTGAGCACTGATGCTCTTCAGCTGTTTCTCCTGTAAATGACTGAGGTATTTATCTGCAGAGGCTGTGAACTGTCAGACCTACCAGGTGTCTTGAGTTCCTCTCTTCTGAAAGGCCAGCTTTGCCCTGTGCTCCTGCTCCTGTCTGCAAGATTTGTTCCCTCTCAATATTGCTGGCTGTATCAGAACTCTCAGAAAAATTAAACAGTGCCTTTGGGTATTTTTATTATCTGGATACTTTATTTACCGAGCTCACATGGGCTCCCTGCCAATAACTTTCAGCCAGCTCTGCAAATAGAGCTCCTTGGCTCCAGGACTGTTGGTCCTGGTACTGCAGAGAGCACTCACTCAGCATGGACAAGGACTGCAGCTTGCTCTCCGCCATCCAGTTGGCTGTGAAGTCAGTCTGCTTGCTTGTGGACCTCCACAGCCTGCTGAAATCTTAATTTTTTTTCCTCATGTATCCTGTAATAAACTTGGCTTGTTCAGCAGGATCAGGAGTGTTTCATACAGCTATATTTTGAATGCTTTTGTCAGTTAACTGCACTGCACCTGTCCATCAGGTTTACGCTCCTGCAGCCAAGACTTGAATTGCTGAAGTGGAAGAATGATAGTATAGGCCGTAATGTGTGTGCTGCTGGTGTCGGTCTGGTTCCCTTGGCTTTATCCTGGCATGACCAAAGGCAGACTCACCCGTGACTGGAAGCAGAGGTAGACTAAAGCCATGATGATAAACCATCTGGTCAGTACCCTTGACAATGTTGTCTGGAACAAATTATCAGTTGGTATCCTTGTACTTTATTGTTGTCCCAGCATGGTTGTACAGTTCCCTGTTCACTCCTCAGTTGACTGCTAGCCCTTTTTTCTAACTCATTCTTATTGAGTCTGTCAGCCTAGAGGTCACAGATACAGCTATGCAGAGAATTCATATGTAGAAGCAGTCACTCCAGATACAGAAATGGATCTCTGTGCATGCAGAAGTACTGTTTTGTTTTGGTGTTTTTTTGAGTGCAACAGTTGGCATTCAGTTTTCTTGGGCTTGTTGAAAAGTAAGTCTTGTTTTTTCAAACCGCAGGACTTCCATCCTCTACCTTTAGGAGACCACCCTACTTGGCCTAACTGGACCCTATCGCCAGAAAAGTGTTTTTTCTCCATTTCCTGTACCTGGATCCACACCATCTTATCTACTTACTCCCAGTTATCCTTCCTACATAATCAAACTATTGTGCTTTCTAAAGGAGATTAACACCATCTTCTAATCTTTTGGTCAAGCCCCTCTGTGCCAACCTAGTTGTGGTGATTGTTCCGCCCAGGATACGTTAGTTGTCTTATATCATTTAAAGGATTTGTTTGCCTCCAGCTACCTCCGGGGAAATAACATCTTTGCAGCAGTTTTTTGAACATGGAATATCAAATCTTAAAGTTAGAACCATCTTTAAAGCACTGTGTGCCTTGATAGTGTTGCAGAAAGACTCATGGCTTTGGTGCTCAGAGCTGTATATAATATTTTATTCTGCCATGTAAAGTAGTAGTATTACTTCATTCATAACATGATTCCCTACCTATGCAGCCCTAATCTGTATTTGTGGTCTTGACTGCCACAGTGAGTTATAAACTCTGTTTAAAGTTTTAATTTCCCAGCGAGAAAAAGCAGTTTCTGTGCATTGCGTGCTTGGCACTTGCCTAGAGACATAGGGATCCCGAACCGCAACATGGAGGCAAGTTAGCGTCAGTGTCTCAAATTTACAGATAAGTGAAAATGGGGCATAAGTGAAAGTGCCCAAATTCTCCTACAGAATTAACACTGAGTGAGCTGAAACAGATGCATGGAGGTGTTTTCTGGAGTGCCCAATGGGCTTCTAAGACCCTTAAAGGATCTAGAAGTCTCCCTTTCTCCTCCCCATTCCTCCAGCCTCTCTTCCTATAGTCTCTGGCAGTCAGTGTCTATGTGGAGGGCTGCAGGACCTCTCCCATATGGATTAGGGTTTGACTAGATTGATGTCCAGTAAAACTCTTGGCAAGATGGCAAAGATGTTTCATTTAAAAAAAAAAAGAGGAATGAAGAATTCTGGGAATATTTTAAAGAAATCACCTTTTTGTTACCATGTTGCTCCTGCTAGGTAGCCTATTGATCATTGACCACTTGCAGTGAGCATCTCTCAGCAGATAGTTCTCTGAACGCACATGCAGAGGATGTGAAGCTCCTTTGAAAGGGTTTAGGGAGCATCATTGGTCTTCCAGCATCATTTTTCCCTAGGCATAATCCAATTTTGTTCCCCCAGCCTTCTGAGGGCTTTAGAAATTGATATCTTCACCAGTCACTGTTTAAATGTCTCACTCAAATTTAATTTAGCTTAATAGGCTAGTTGTTGCATGTTTAATTAAATACAAATGATTATTAAAAACATATTTTTGAGCTTTAATGGCTGTATATTAGATATGCCCATATGTGTATGTGGCAGGGCACTGGAAACAGATTCTGTAAGGCAGTAAGAGTAGTGTCTCGTAAGTACAAAAAGATGGGCTGGGGGAAGCTGGGTGGGAGATGGGAGAAGAGACAGGATACAGGCACCAGCACTGTTCCAATGTATGTGAGTGAGTGGAAGGCAAATACGTAGCATACTAGAATAGTGCAGGCAAATAGTAGCTTGCTGCCCTCCCTCCAGTATCCCAAGCCAGTTACCCCCCTAACTTATTCTTTCCCTGGAAGAAATTGCTCAAGTGGGGACTTGTCTGAGCTCCCTCCTGGTTTAAGTGAACATCTTCTCTGCTTTTAGCTCTCCCACTTGCTACAAGGAGTCCTTAACAGTTTCCAGCACATCTATTAATGAGAAAATTATGTAAGCAACATCCTTTTAATTTTCTGCCTGAAAACTGGTCAAACTCATGCATCACGTTTTACTGAACTTCTAATGTAGGACCTTGCTTCTCTGGCCTTAGTTAGCAATCTGCACAGAGCATGCCTTTCTGTGCTGGTTTGGCATGGGAAGGTATAGGCACCAAACATGAATCTGACCATCTCTCATTCAGTGGTTCCTCCCTGTGAAAGAGGACAATTTCTCAAGTTATGATGAGCTTTGGAGTGAAAGCTGGCTTGTGACTCAGAAATGGGAAGGCCAAACCATGCTGCTTTTGGAGGTAGAACGGGCTCTGGATTTTGCCCAGCCCAGCTCATGGGGAACTGAACAAGGAGACCTGACCAGCAGAAATAATATGCAGTAGCTCATAGATTTTGTGGTTTAAGAATAGAAACTGCCTGGCAATGTTTTTTAAGATCTTGCCCAAGGAAAATGGCATGCTGCAGGTGGTGACTATGGGATTGCTGCCTGTAACACTGAACAGGGTTGCTGTTTTGCATGTGCTCACAGCAGGTGCACAGCCTGTGCCTATCTTCTGACTTTCTCCTCTCAACCTCTGCTTCCAGCATGACTGCGGCTGTTAGGCAGACAACATAGTGTTGTTTCAGGCTCAGAAGGGGCTTTGATGCGCAGGCTAAGAAGTCTGAAGGCCTTGCCATGGGCAAGTCAACCCCTTTTTGGCACAGGACCCAGCTATGTATGTCCTGTCTTACACCTACAGGACCGGCATCAGCCCATGTGCTGCAGAGATGGGGCATGGCAGGAGAGAAATAGGACAGCAAAATGACACTTCACTTGCACACCTTTAGTTGTTGAGGATACAGCTGGTGTGTCCCAGTTTCTGGACATGCTTTCAGCAATTAAACACATGCAAATTACTACAAAAGTAGATCAGATCAGTAAGAAGAAACATCTCCATGCAAAATTCTTCTGAGGTCCAAAAGAAAATGAGTTCAAGAGCACAAAGTCCTGCTGCACAGAAGGGCACAGAGCATATCCTAGAGGCAAGCACATTTCTGTCCCCTTATATTATTGGCAGAGATATTGCAGGTGCAAGGTGGTTTTCCTGTTCCCCAAGTCAGTGTGAACAATTGGTTATTCAAAATTAGGGGATGTGGAGAGAGATTCTGGATTTCTCACCTGCTAAGCTGAAGCATAAGGAGAAGGGTAGTGTCTAAAATAGTTGTCGCTTTATGTATAACAGTTGTCATGCAGAACTTCAGACTTGTAAATCAGGCACTGGCTTGCACCAGAAGATAAATTAAAAGCAGGATGTTGGCAGAATGCTCTCCCTATGAAAAGCACAGTAAGTACAAGAGCTGCTGCCTCCTGCCCTAGGCAAAGGTGAGAGTCTAAAACAGACTTAGTGCTGTCTTGCAGCTGGAAAGATTGCTATCATGTCTTTGTCAGATTAACTGGTGCTTGTTAAGGTCTGGAACCCATTGATTTGTCTTATCTACATGGAAATGGACAAGCCATTAGGAGGGCAAAGTAGCTTTCTTAAACGAGCTTGCTAAGTAAGAACTGTGGCCATCTTGCTCCATCCTTCATGTATTCTCCTGTACAGTTTACTTGGCTCTGATTCTTTGCAACCAATTGCAGGCACATTGTCTCCTCCCCTTAAAAATAATTATTTCCCCTAACTCCTCCTTAAAATGAAACATACTTGAGGACAACTTTGTCCTTTAATTTCTCTCTCAAGAATGACGGGAACAGGAGCTGGTGTTTAATCATCAAAGAAGTTGAAGCCAACACACTGTTCATTAGTCTCTGGCAGTGGCAGCTTGGTTTTTACTAAGTCAGATGTTCCATTTTTCTCCCTTTTTCTGGAGCATCTTGGCTTTCCTAATGTTCTTTTATGATCTTGGACAAGGAGACCATATGTCATTTGCTTATATGGGGTAGGACTTTTATTTGGTCAGTTCTCCAAAAGGAGGTGCTTTATTAAATTGGGGGTGGAGGGGAAATAGGGGACAGTTAAGTGGTGTGGTTAGTGCTAGAGTTAAGTTGTAAAGCCTCTTCTTATCCCCCTCACTACTTCTAGTACCTTACAAGTGCTTGGTGAGACACAACCTTCACTTTCAAAGCTCCCCCCAGAAAGGTACCAGAGTCATTTGTCATACACAAAAAATAGGCTAGGCACAGGAGACATCCCTGTTGCCAGAAATGCTGTATTCTGAGCAAAGATTTGACCCTTTCATATAGTATTTCTTCCATTTCTAATCCTGGCTTCTGAGTCTACTATAGCCTGCAACAAGGATGCACACTTCTGCCTCTAGGTAAATTTAATACCAGGGTCTGTATAGATCACAACACAGAGGAAACCAATCTGACCCAACCTGCCAATGACCCAGGGTTTATGATGCAGCCTGCCCAGGAGGGATTCTTCTGGTGACTTTCTGTTGGAAGCTGGAGCTTCTGCCTTGCAGCAGGAGGCTCTGCATCCTTGGGCTATTCTCCTTTCCTGTTAATCCTTCCCTTTTATGACTTGGAAAACTGTTTTCCACATTATGCCTAGACCTTCCAAAACACTGCTAAGCACCTGACCTCATGCTTTTGCAACAAGTTTCATAGGCTCTGTGGAAAGTTATTTCCACTACCCTGTCCTCAATCTGTTCTTATACAGCAACCTATTGCAGAAAGTCAGATACTGTCATCACATGGCTCTGTTTTGTATTTAACCACTGCAGCAATCCTTCCCCCCCACCCCCCCCCCCCCCCCGCTGCTTCCTGCTTCTGTCAAAGCTTTTCTACTGTTTTTGAGTGTATTTAGTTATTTGTACACTGCTCAGTAACCCTTGAGCATCTGAAAGAGTGCGGGACTCTGTAAGCTTAAGTAACACAGGGTTATTACTTACTAAATACAACCACTACAGGGAATCAGATAAGAGTAAGTCTGATCTGTACCTATTTTAATGTGGTGTAAATACAGTGGAAAGCTAAACTGTAAAACTTACTACCTACCACAAGACTGCAGGTGCCAAAGGCTGAATATCCCGAGACAGACAAACTCTCAGAAAAGACACTGAGTATCTTCAATTAAGAAGGTACTAGCTCTGGCTCAGGAGATCATTAAGCCTGAAATAGCTGGAGAATAAAGTATCACAACACAAAGACCCTCTTTTGCTTATATTCCTCCCTGCTATTCTCTTGACTGGTACTGGAGACAGGATAATAAAGTACGACAACTTTTGGTCTGATACAGTACCAATGTCTCCAAAATGAGCAGAAGCACACTTGTAAGAATATCACTTTGGACATGTGTGTTCTGCATGCTGACATGACACTAGGCAGAGTGATAGCTCCTTCTGGGAAAAAGAGGCTCCTTAATTTTGGATCCCCTTCTCTCACTGCAATGAGCACCAAGGGGCACGTGATGCTGTCAAGTGTCAGCCGGCACATGTGGGGAAGGGTCCAAGGTGACTCCAGGTTTGCTCCCTAAGGATAGGTGAGTGCTGCACTCCCGAAGGGATTCTGTGAGACGAAGGTAGAGGGGCTTAGATCATAGATGCTAAAAAAGGTGTTTGGAATATGAGCCAGTGAAAATTTTTCCTTGAATTCAAACTAAAGGTGTTACTTCCCTTCTTGCTGTACCCCAGGCACTGTTCCCTTAGACTTATCTACCTTCTCTGAGAAACTGGGGAGTCCCTGTGCATGTCTCACAGCATTTGTTGTCTCTAGAGTTCTGCAGAAAATACCTTCCTTCATCCATACCTCTCTTATGCCAACATTTCAGCCTTTCACTGTTCAGTCCTCTTACATTATCTTTGGGGTCTCTGAGTTTCAGGAATGACTGTAGTTATCAGTCTCCTTCTCTTGTCTGGAGATATGTGCTAACAGCCCTGTCCTCTGTAGCTGGTAGGGTGCACCGCTATTTTAGCGTGTGAGGCCCCCAGGTAAGCTCCTTTTCATTCTCTGGGTCTTTTGCTGGCCACTAAGTGAGCTGTCCTCCCTCCTCGCAGGGAGGCAGCTCTGGAGTGCAAGTGTCTGCCAGCTCCATGTGTTACTCTCACCTCTGCTTTTTGCATGCATCATACAGTGAAGAGGAGGAGGAGGAGAGATAGCAAAGCCTCTGCAAGACCTGAGACAGAGAGGGGGGCCAGGGCTGACAGCTCACTTGGAGCTGCCGGGCAGAGCAGCGTGAATGGTGGGAAGTGGAGAGGTGTCCCACGGGGACGGCCATGCTGATCAGCTTTCCAGCAGGCTCAGGTGCCATCTCAGTTTTGTGAGGAGCTGAATGGGAGCTGCAGTGCTGAGCACAGCCCTGCATGCAGCTGGGCCACGAGGTCTGCCTTGCAAGGCAGGGTGGGCAGCATGCGGTAAATAAAAGGGCTGGGAGCAGCATCTGAGCCATACAACTAGTGAGCTAGTGGGCACTGGACCTGTGGGGCAAACCAAGGGATCTGGTGACCACTCAGCAGAGGGTCTTGCAGAGATGGAGGAGAGAACAACTTGTTTTGAAACACACAGCTCTTTTGATCTAAGAGATGTGTGGTTTGTAGTTCAGTGAGACTCTACAGGGCTCATCTGGGTCTGAAAGAGGCTCTCCCCTTTGTAAGGCTGTTGACTACAGCATTTCAGCTTCCTGCAGTGGGGTGCAGGCTGATGTGGCAAGTCAAGCTATGGTAACAAAGCCTAGCTAGAGAAGGTTTGCAGGTGTCTTTGGAAAGTTTGCATTTCCAAGGGGTGGAAAACGCAGAGGATCAGGTTGAGGCATTTAATTTCTTGCCACATCTACCCTTCAGAAGCCCCCTTTCCCTTGTCCTAGCTTGTGTTTTCAAAAATTGAAATCTAAATTCACACTAAACAGTTCCCTAAGGTCTTCACAGTGCAGCCTGCACTGAACTTCTGATGAGGAGTGGTGACTCCTGTATTCCACATTTGCCTCTCCTCACCCAGTAGACATCAGATGAAGCAGGAGGCTGCACAGGGTGGCTGAGCATGTGCATGCTCCCTACAGCACAGGTCTTGCCTTTCTTCCCCCATGCAGTAGATCTTCCTGGCAGGGTGAGCTGGGAGCTCTCTGCAAAGAGAGCTCTGCCAGCTCTCTGGCTGGCCTCAGCAAAACGCTGGCCTTGTCTGAGCTTTTTATGGTCCTCTAGAAAGATTCAGTGGGATCAATAACAGGAAACCTGGAAGCATTTTTGTTGCTGTTGGAGCTGCGCGGAGAGGGTCCAACGGAGACTGGAGACAAGTGGAAACTCTTATTTGCCTGCACTGCCTGCTTGCTCCTCCAGCAGCAGTGGAGAAAACTGCCACCTGGGTATGCATGACCAGAGACAGCCCCTTGCTTGTCCCCAGCACAGGCAGTGGGGAAGTTCAGCTGTGTTGTCCCACTAATGTGCTTTGATGGTGAGCTGGAGGGGTACATGGGATCCAGACGCATTTGGTTTTGAAGTTCCTTACTGAGTCTGCTGGTAACTTGACCATCTTTTTATCTGCTAGTAATGTTGGAAACCCAGCTTGTGGTACGCAGGTGGAAGCAGTAGACTTGTGAATGTCAGTGATTACTGGGAGGTTTGGGAAAGCCTCATATTAGCCCAACTGACAGATAAAACCATAGAACAAATGGAATGTTGTTCAAGGTTTGGAGGAAAATCAGATATTACTTCTGGTTCCTGAACTCACAAGCCACTGCATGCAGAACAATGTCACCCTTGATTATTATTTTATCTGCCTCTGAAGATGAGGCTTTAATTAAGATCTCATCAGCTCTGGAGCCTGGCCACCCCTCACTAATGGAGAGGAGAAAGGCATGCAGGGCAAGAACCATCAGTGGTGATGTTAGGTGGCACCTGGCTACTTCATATTTGATGGACCAGGTTATAGGGGATAAAAGGGGAAGGCTCATGGCTTTCTCCCAGGTTCTGGTCACTGTTGTCTGCTGTAGTGGGCCGTATCGGTGCTTCCTCTGGACCTCCCAGTATGTTCTCTGCTCTGTCTGAGGGACCTGGAGGTACAGCATGCCTCCTCACCATAGGTCAGTGCTGTGCCCATCAGCACATCAGCAGCACCTCTCCTCCCAGAGGGGACCAACCTCTGCATTTTGGATGCTTGTCCAGCTCTTTTGCTTCTGCCCAGGAGTCCTGCACACTGTTCAACAGAGCTGAGCCATAGGGTAGGGAGGGCAGGAGGATGAGAAGCAGAGCACAAGAGCCAACTGAGAGGAGCTGAAGCACTAGATGGACCTTGACCAAGTTCTCCAGACTTCCAGGGCACTGCCCAAACAAATTTGTTGTATCAAGAAGCCCAGGAAGAGTTGGAGAACAGAACTCAGCGCAGGGTTGTACTGACTGCTCTTCCCCCAGAAGAACCTGAAGAACATCAGTCCAGCGGCTAGGGTCTGGGCTCTTACTTCTGTGTCCTTCTGAGTTTGCTCCTATCAATCCAGGAAATACACAAGATACGTGGATAGAAGATGCATCTCCTAGGTGCTAGCAACCGTTTGCTTGTGCGTGTGCCCTTTTTGACTTCTGGAGTTCAGTGCCACCTCTTGTCCGCTCCTGCTTGAAGGCTGGCAGGAGTCTGCAATGAGAGGATGGTGGCCTGGTTAGGGGTGAGGTGTTGCAGAGCTCTGCCATGGATTAGGAAAATACAGATCAGTGAAGCAGCTGGCTGAGATGTGCTGGCGGAATTCTCAAAGGGGGAAAAGGAAACGGTGCCTCAGTGGCTGAATGTCCTACTGGGAAGAGCAGGGTACCAAGGAAGGTAAGAGATTCCAGGAACTCAGGTGCTCTGCTCATACTGCAATGCAGGTCCAAACCCACTGGGAGTGGTAACCAGGGAGAATATTTTCCTTATCAGGGTCCTATCAGACCAAAATGAGGATGTTGGTGCCCTGAGAGATGGACTGTAAGGCTTCTGAGGCAAGAGTTTAGCAGTCCGTTAAAAAGCAAAGCAAAACAGTTTCTTGGCCAGAAACCTGTCACTGTGTTTTTCTTCTTTTCAATATAAAACAGAAGGTGACAGATATAGCTTTTGTATCCAGATTACACCATAGATTTGCTCTGTGACCTTTCAGATATACATGTGGGTCTAGATTTCTGGATCATAGTTAGATACCCAAAAGCTGGCATGCCCTTACTGTGGGATTATTTGAGCTTGTTTTCAGAGGTGGTCATCAAACCTGGCTTTGAGTAAAGTCAGTGGGAGAAGATGGGCAGGCAGGATGCCTCTCTGCTCAGCCCAGATGTTAATGAATAAACAAGGTCCTCGCCAGCCCCTTGTAGAGAGCTGGCATTGCAGAGCAGAAACGCCCCTCATGCAAACCTGCATGGTCAGGAGGATTTCTTTGGCACTTTAAGTACCAACGTAAGAAGAAACAACATGTCTCTGGTCCCATCAGTTCATTTGCATGTATTTGCAGAATGTTTTTTAAGGACTAGTGAAAAGTTACCGGCTTCCATAAGGGTGCTATCAGCAAGTGTTAAGAGCACTACTTACCGTGCCCACTTCCTAATCTACATCTTGTTAGTTGTTTTACCCCCCAAAAAATCTTGGCTCCTAGCCTACTTAAGACCTGTTGTGAGAATATTTTGTCATCGATATGTACAAGACCCCTTCCTGTACTACTCATTTATTTGAGAGGAAATAATTGTTCTTCTAGCACAGTGCCACAATACCATGTGCATCTTTGTGAATAAGCTGATTTGGGGCCTCTGGGTCTCCCCAGGATGTGCAGTTACTGTATAGCATCTAGAATTGTTTCTGCAAAGCTACAGCTATGGGCCACAAAACAGCTCTTCCTGCCCTTTAGAAAAATCTTGACTCAGCAGAACTTTTAAGCTTCAACTTCATACTGTTGAACAGGGAAGAAACAGGAGATATGTATGGCATTGTGGTAACTGGAGATGGTTAGGGAACTGCCCTTTACCCAGTGGATCATGCTCCACTGGTGACAGATTTCCTCCACATATGTTCCTCTCTAAGAATTGCAATGAACTCCCAACTTAGCTCATACAACTAGGCAAGTGCTAATAGCTTGTCACGACTGGCCAGGGTTGACTTTGAATCCTTGGCCTAGAGGTGAGATTTTCCATGTGCCCTTGGGAATCTCCTGAATTTCTGCCCAGAATAAAAGTGACTTTTACCAACTGCATTGTTTCCATTTTCCCAGAACAAAACACAGTCCCCCCAGCTGGTGGAGGTGCAGACACAAGCATAAGGGTGCCAACAAATGTGGAGACCCACCAAAGGTCTCAGCAGTGGCATTAGAAAATGGACTGAGTTATGTCACTACCCTGAGGCCAGGCTGATGCTAGCATGTTTCTCTCATAGGACTACACCATCACCATGTACTTCCAGCAGAGCTGGCGAGACAAACGCCTGGCATATAATGACCTTCCTCTCAACCTGACCCTGGACAACCGGGTGGCTGACCAGTTGTGGCTGCCTGACACCTATTTCCTGAATGACAAGAAGTCCTTTTTGCATGGGGTGACAGTGAAGAATCGCATGATTCGGCTCCATCCTGATGGAACAGTCCTGTATGGCCTGAGGTAAGTCTGAAGGGAATTTTTGTTGGTTGTGAATGACATCTCATCTAAATTTCCCCCATGTTGAAAGACGTTCTGGTATTTTCTTTAAGCACAGACAAGGACCCAAAAGATTCTGAAGTGTTGTGCAGGTTTAAGCACCTGCTCTTTCTCCAAGCTGGAAGTGGTTGTTTCCTTAAGGCTTCCAAAGTTCCTTTTATTGCTGTAGACAAATGTTGGAGATGGGAATAGTTGGTTCTGTGTGTTTCAGGTCACTGTCATGCATGTTGCATAACATTTCCATTTCAAACACTCATTTTCAGTTGCTTATAATTTTCTACAAGTTTGGCCTATGGAGATGAGACTTCGTTACTCTGGTATCTAATGCTGAATTTCTGTAGCATTTGAGTAAAATCACTTCAGTCGTTTTTGAGTATGAGATAGACATTTTTGTACCATATTTAAAAAGTGTCTCTTGTCTTTACCAGAGCAATTTTGATGATTGAGCTTTGAAAGTTGATATCTAGCAGGGGAACGGTCCTCAATGAGGAGGCTTTTTATGGTGTCTGGAATAAATTTGTTGCAAGTCCACAGACTTTTTGAAAGTGCTGTGTTTGTGTGCAGTGGAGGTGGCAAAGGTTGGTCTTCCTGTGTTATCTGGATCTGTGGAGATGCCAGGGCGGGTAGGAAAGTTAAATGGCAGGGGGAAGGGGGCTAAATGGGGAGTTTGCAGCTGTAGGTAAGAGTGCAGATTTGGATGCTGTAGCTGAAATCTAGGCAACGATTTCCCCAACCCTGTATTTGTCTGTTTTGAGCTGTTCTCCTAGGCTTTTTGTTTTGTTTTGTTTTCTCCTTTTTGACTACCAAAATTCACAGCTGGCTTTTAGACCTGCCTCCACATTCACAAATGATTGCGATAGCAGCTCTGGGCTTATGTCCCAGTGCAGCAAAGGGGGAGGAAAGACCTTTCTCTTTCAAAGAGGGTACACCCACCCTTCCCATTTACAGTATCAGCTCCTCTTCTGCTTCGTGTTTTGTGGCAAAGACTGACTTTTTATGATGATTTCTTCCTTTTTAAGTAGCAGGGCTGTTTTGGGGAGGGTGGGGCTGATTGTAGGCGCAGCAAAGTAGGAGTCTGCCCAGGGCATCATCCTTCTAGGGCAGCAAGGTGGCTGTGCCCAGTGCTTCCGTATGGCAGAGCTCCGGGGAGCCAAAAGAGAAGCAGTGGCTGCTGGTGCTAAGGGACAGGCTGGGATATGTGTTGTGATGTTTGCACTCGGTTGTCCTTCCAATTACAGGATGCCTCTTGCTCCTGGTACAGCAAAAGATGCAACAAGCTAACTGCATGGCCCTGCCAGTTTTGCCTCTCCCTTTGCAGGACAGGAGCTTCCATCTCTTTACCTTGGGCCAGTAGTGTTGCTTGACTGATACTGCCCAGGAGCCCTGAGCTGGCTTTACTGACCCACCAAAAAATTGCAGCCGTCACCCAGCTGACTACCCCAAATTTCCTCCTTGTGTTAAACCAAGTGTAAAGGTTGGACAAGAAGACTAACTCAGGACAGGTAGGAGTATAAACTCCTGCTTGTTGTGAAAGAGAGGGCACAGAGTGCTGTGAAGCTCAGGCTGCTGAGCCAGCCCACTTGAGTGCAGAGCTGCCTCCCCCAAGCTAGTGGGAAATCTTATCATGCACCTGTGCTGCAAAAGAGGCAGAAATACTAGTATATTTTTATCAGCTGCCATTTAGTGAGCTCCAATAACAAGCAGTGTGAACCCTGCAGCACAGGTGATGAGCAGTGGAAGTCCATGGAGGGTTTGCAGGGCCAGGATGCTGCGTGAGCACCTCCGGCACTGTCCCTGCCCTTGCACACCTGCGGGGCTCTGTAGTGTGGGCAGGGGAGCTCGGCTCCCTCCCTCCCAGGGTCTGAGTAAATGAGTGAGATGAGGAAAATTGCATCCAGGCCAAAAGAAAGAAAATGACAGCTGTTTACCCCTGTTATTTCCAGGGCCATAGTAAGAGCTGCCTGTGTTGTTTTAACTTTTGGCTGGTTTTCCTGGAAGCTGCTCTCTTGCCCCTTGAGAAAACGGCAACTGCAAAAACAAAGCAGTGAGCAATTGCAAATGCTGTTCCCAGGCTGTGCGTCCAGCCAGGGTGGCTGGCTTTTGCTACCCTGAAAGCACTGGGGTACTGGGGACAGGCCATGTGCCCTGAGTTCTTGAAGTCCCTCTAGATTTATTCATAGTGGTACAGGCAGTGTTTTCTTCAGGGCTTGCTGTCTGGACTGACTTCTGCACCTGTGATTTTGCTGACGACAGAAGTGCTAGGTGCAGGTTTGCAGGTGCAAATAATTGTGATCATATTCAAAAATACATAGACATGTGCACAGCAGGTGTAAGCATGTAAGAAAATGCTCTGAATATTCACCCGTACTCCCTTTATCTTTGTATAAATGCACCCATGCTTGCCCTGCAAACAGGAAGGGAAGTGCAGGTCCTTCCCATATTATGAAATCTAGTCTTGTCTTTTCTTGCATTTTTGGAAGGATTTTTAAAATGGAGGTGCCCTGATACAAGAAGGCCAAAGGAGACAATTTCTGTGTTTTTTTCTTTTGTTTGCCCACTTGTTTGTTTTTCCCCAGGCAAGATACCACAGCTCTAATCCTTCTCCTGCTACCTTCTCACCAGTCGCTTCCCCCTCCTTTGAGCTGATCCTGTAGCAAAGTGACTCAATCGTGCTATTTGTGGCACAACAGTCATTTTTCTTTTCAGCAGCCTCTGATGTCAGAGACCGGGGAGGATGACACCCTGGCAGGCCCCAGCTTTCAGCAAGTGTTCAAGCAGGATCAGGCTCAAACCCCAGATCAGACCACAAGGTCCAAGTTAGCTCACATGGAAGTCAATGGATATTTGGTTTCTGACTTCAATGGAGACAAGATCAAGCTTCAGATAACTTCTTTCCATGAGTAAATGAAGCCCTTGATTCTGCTGCTCTGCTCCATTGTGGAAGTTGCGTGTCAGAAAAACATATGCTTGTTTTTGATAGAATTAGCGAATTAGTGGATGAAGGGAGTGCAGCAGATGTAATACAGCTACATCTTAGGAAAGCATTCGATACAAAAGCTTACTCCAAAATTAATTCACACTGGGCTGGGATTAAAAGCCGGTTGCCAGATCTCCAACAAAAGGAATGCATAAACAGCCACAGGCTGCATCAGGGAGGCAACGCCGGGCTGCGGGACCAGCGCTGGTGTTTCCCAGCTCTGCCCCTTCTGAGCTAGCAGATGGCCCAAATCCTGGGGTCTGGAGCCCAGATCCAGCCCAGGGGACACTCATAGCAGCTGAGGATGTGTGGTCCGTCACGGGAGGATGCAAAGCCAGCAGGGTTATAGGATGCATAAGGTGGTGGGATTGTGCCAGCACTCCTCTGGCCCCCAAGTACCTTGCAGGGATTAAAAGTGCCTGTGAAGCACAGGAGAGACAGACACCTGGGGCACGCAGCAGGAACACGCTAAAACAATACGGAAAGTCTGCAGTATGATGGGAGACTTAAAGGAGCTGCCCATGAAGATAAAAAGTGGAGGGAGGTGGACAAAATAGTGAGGAAGAGCTGGGTAGAACTGGCTAGATTTAATGTATTTTTCCTCCTAATGGCTTTTTGTCAGAAATTGCATTGGTTTCATCAAATTTTAAACAAAAAATTAGGGAGAAATTTTTCATTTAAGAAAAAATGTTTCAAAGTGTTGATGTTTCATTCCTAATTTTATGCAGAGAATTTTTCACTTATGTCAATATTTCCTTCACTATTTCAAGCTGCTGTACTACCACTACTGGAATTTGAGAGTTACAGGAAGAATCATCAAAGCCTTTCCCTGGACCTCCAGAGACTGTCTAGTCCACCTCTGCCATAATAATTTACATTATTACACATACAAGCTATACGTTAGTCTGAGATTTTTATTTCCCTTTTTAGACCATGCAGCTTCCATTTGCTAGTGAAACGAGTTAACACTCATCAAATGTTGATGTCATCAGTATTTTCCTATGTTTTCAGAGACCTAAAAATAGAAACAACTGTAACAATGCTGAAATTCTCATATGGTAATTTGAAATAGTATTTGAAACCAGCTTAAAAACATCCTTCGGGGAAATCTCAAAGCTATTTGATTTCATTCCAATTAAGGACAAAACTGAATTCCAGCAAAACAGGTGCTTTGAGGAGCTCAGACTGCATCCCTGTGCTCGCAGGAGAGCGGGCGGGCAGGCCGGGATGCTGGGCAGCAGGCGCGAAGCTGAGTGGACAGCGAGCGAGATGAAAAGCCTGGCTGGCGAGGAGCCCAGGCGATGTAAACTGAGCAACTAAAAAACTGCAGAGGAATTTGATGACGGAGACTAAATCCTGTTCAGGGAGAATGAGGGATCTCCTGCGAAGGTGGTAGTGGTGGGGGTGTGCATGTTTTGCCGTTTTTTTTTATTCTTGCCCACGATAGTCACCGCAGTGAGGTGTGGTTTAGAGATGAGGCAGTTTGGATGGATGCAAAGGAGCCGAGGCATAGCAGGGCACTGAGCCCAGTGGGAAAGCAGACCCCTGCTATCCTCATCAGTGTAAATGGCTGTTCAGTGCCTGAAGCAAGGGGGAGAGAATGGTTATATGTCAACTCAAAATTTGCAGTTTAAAACTGAGCAAAGCTGGAAGTATCTGCTTTGGCAGCACTTGATTTCTGCTTTTCACAGGGGTAAGTTCCCACCAGTCAGCTGCTCCCTGCAATGTAGGTGCTCGTGGGGGATGTCAGCCTTTCCGCTCAGCAAGCTGACCCACTCCTGGGACAGACCTTGCTCCTGGGTCACACAGCAGCTAGAGCACCACTTCTAGCTCACTCTACACAGGGAAGTGACATAGGTTGGCAGAGACATGTCTAGCATCTCACCTACCTGCTCATCCACCACCAGGCACTGCTGCGTGGTACCTCTGGGGCTGCCTTCCCTGCTCCCCATGGTTTGGGCTCCGCTGAAGCTCATCTTGAAGACTTCTTCATAACTCCCATTTCCAGGCCATCTCTTGACCAGGATCCAGCCCAGTCTGCATTGCATTCCCCAAATTCCAGCTTCGGATTATTGGTTCTCCAGCTGTTAGAAACGGTTCTCCCTCTCCTGTCTTGCTTGAAGCCTGCTGTTTGCAGCCATGTCCTTGCTCTCTTCATGGGTGTTATCTGATTTCCTGTGGGGTAGAGGACTGACAGGTTATAACTGAGGAATTTTCTCTGCACTGAGACCACTGAGCAATTTTCTCCTCCCACCTTGCAGGCCAGAAGAGATCTGCAAATTTTCTTTTTGCTTCCCCCTCCCTCCCTAAGGGAGGTTTCTCTGGAAATATGAGATGATTCAGTCTCTACCCTGCCTCTAGCAGCTCTACCTGCTCCCTCTGCAGGTTAGGCAATGGCAAAAGAAGTCTCTCCTTTGACAGCCTGGGTGCAAGGAGTCGGACTTGTGGCCAAGCATCTGGGCCCCAGAGCTGGTGCTGCAGCCTTGTGCTGCTCGCACCACCCAGCTCCGCCATGGGCTCCAGCACAAAGGTCTGGGGGTGGGAGAAGTTTGTTCAGTGAGTGAGAGGAAATAAGTATTTAATTAGGAGCTTGGCACCTCAGTTGAGATTAGGGACAGATCCACATGTGCATTTTGGCTTGCTGGGGGTCAAGATGAGGGACTTTGCTGTAAGCACTAGAAGGACATAGAACAGTCTGTATCTACATTTACATCCCTATCCTCCAGAAAAAGGGTGTGCTTTGTACTCTCCCAGGATGGAAAACAGGTTCATTTAGATGACTGGTACCCTGAGTACTAGTTCAGAAGAGATTTTTTTCTGTCCCATCTAATTCGAGTGCAGTGCATATTGTTATTTATCAAAGGATGCCTATGCAAGCACAGATGCTTTTGGAAACACAGTGACCTTAGCAGAATTGTGTCAAGGCTTATGGAGTTGGTTTTAGGCAAACAGACACAAGGGGGAAATATTCTATATCCTTGCCTTGCTCTTGGTTCCAACATGACCTCCAGGAGTTTGCAAAGATCAGACCGTGTTAAAAGAATGGCAAAATTCACCACGGGTTTATAAATCCCTCCAGGCCCTTCAAAGTTTGTGCTTACTGCCAGGCAGAAGGTGACATTTGCCAGCATGATTTTATGACTGACTTTGAGAATGCACACAGTAAAAATTCGATTTCATTTTTTTCCCACATTCAGCAAAACAGCAAATTTGCCTCTCCTTCTACTCTTAGTCACTAGAATTCCAGTACAAGTCTAACTTGCCCCACAGGGGGATCTGCACTTGTCCTGTGAAACTCAAACTGCTTCCATACATTCTCCTCATTGCTGCAAATTGAGCTTTGGGAGTCTATTGCTGGGGGACAGGAGCATCTTCGGCTTCTTAGGTAATTTGAAATCCATAAAGTTGCAACCAGCAACTTAATTTTTTTTTTTTCTGCCTTTTGCTGTGAGGGTGTTTGAATGTTTGTATTAGTCCCTGGATAATGAATCTTACTCCTTATCTGCAAAATAGGGGAAGTGCCTGAACTAGTGGTTCTGGCTCCCCTTGAATTAGGAAAGCAATGGTGGAGATCTTTGTGCTATGTTCCTCCTATTCTCATCCATAATGAATTGTAGGCAGCATCCATTTGAAGCTAAAGGTATCTGGGAACATTCCTGGGCACTGGACACCAGTGGTCCACACTGTCAAATTGTTTCCTGGGTTTGGTCTATGTCCATGAGTAGTCTCTTGGGCATTTCCCAGTTAGAACACAGCAGTGGCTGATGCCCATTCTCAACAGGTATTTTGCATGCAGCCAAATTCTTTCTCTGGAGGGTTAAAACTTATACCAGTTGACATTGGCCCCAGAAACCAGTCCCAGGCATGATACTTTGCTGGTATACACAGTTATGACGCACACAGTGCTGTAGTTCATTTTGTAAGGATGAACTTAAGGGGAAAGGGACCCTGCTTGCTTTAGGAACCCTTCAAAGAGGAGAGTATTCCCTTCTCCCCAACCTAGTCCTCCTTAGATAGGCTGGACCTGCTCCTTTTGAAATCAGACAGTATTTTGGGGAAGTCATTTTTTGCCCTTTACACTTGTAGCTGATGAATTTGGTTCTCTCAACACACTGGAGATTATCTAGAGGATAGATTGGTGGCTGAGGGCCTTCAGAGCTGAAGTTTGGTATAGGGAGATCAGATGTGGGGAGTTGAAGGGGCAGCTATTGTGGAGGAGGCAAGCAACAGGGTAAGAGGGAGATGGAGAGGAGACATTCAGCCAGGGTAGGTTTAAATAGCAGGTTGGAGCTCTACATTGCTCTGTCTTTGAACTTATATAATCATTCTAAATAAGACAGAAGCAGCCATTAATAAGTAAACACTGATGAGGATCAGAAAGGGAATGAAATGGTTGATGGTGTTCAAGTAGGAGAACTTGCAGAGGACCGATGTGCAGAAGTCTGAGTCTCTTTGAGCTGCAGCTGTGGTGGGACAGTCCCATGCCACTGCTGGGCTCATCTCACAGAGCAGGCAGCAGTGGAGGGGCAGCAGGGTGAGGCTGCATTGCCCTTTGTGTGCAAGCATTTGCTTTGTCAGTACAAGCTCCAGGTGGGCATCACTTCCCTGTTGTAACAAACGGAGACCTAGTACTTGCCTGGTGAGACTTGGAGCTTTGTGGCTGCTGCTCTTGAAATGATCCCTACCTCCCCTGTGGCTGAAGGACTCTCTCCAGAGTAAGGTATCTGTGCTACCTCAGCTTCTGCTTGGAACTGCTGGTGCTGGCAGAGAAGGGGGATGCCCACAGACTGCCAGAGCTGCTTGACGACTCATGAATGCAAGTCCCTTTTTTCCTTTTTCTTTTCAGAAGTGTACGGTGGTTTCTCCATAGTCCTGTCTCCCCCCAGATGAACTGTCTGCCTGCCAGCTGTGCAGCAGAGTAGTGGGGCAGTAAGGACCTGGCTGCTTGATAGCACAACTGTCTACAGACCTGGGGAGCAATGATTAGGGCAAGGGCACAAATACATCTTTTTTGTGGGGAGGGAGGTGGAAAGGTTGTGATGTGAGGGGCTGACTTGGAGGGCTACAGAGGGGACAAAGATGGAGGGAGGACAGGGGAGCTGGAGATGGTGGGTGGTGGTGGCCAGGCTCAGCTGCTTCATTGAGCGCATCGTGTGAAGAGCAGGCAAGCCTCTCTCCTCTGATGGGCAGTGTCTCTGCGAATTGCCATCAAAGCAGATGAAGTTTCACACCACACAAATTTTTGAATTTAAAAGGGGAGGGAGGGAGGGTAAAGAAGCAAGAGAGAGGGAGGGAGGGAGAAGAAACAACCTGGCCGGGTGCCAGCTCCTCTTGCCAGTGCCACGGGGAAGGTGGCATCCTTCCCCAGCGTCCCCTCCGGCCCCTGAGCTCCCTGCTCCCTTCCACTTCAGTTACACCTCCTGCGGGCAGCGTGTTCTGTCTCGAGCTGTTTACAGGGCAATGGTTTGTTCTGTCTCCTCATCTCCTTTCACACAGAATGAGTATCCGCTCCTCTGCTTTGTCTTTTTACCTCCCATTCTTCTCTGGATTTCCTTCCCCAGGCTCCTTCCACTGATCCCTCTCCTCTGCTCCCTTACCCCACTGGCCTCCTGTCCTGCACTACCTGCTCTCCTGCATCTCATCTCTGCTCCTGCCTCCCACACCAGCACTCACGCCATCACCACTCTTTTGTCCTCTCCTCACTTTTCCACCTCTTAATTTTCCTCCTCCTTTATTGCCCATTAACTCTGTGGAGACACCCAGGAGTGTCAGCCTCCCCATCTGTCTCTGCAGCTACTCCTCCCCATGCCAAATCCTGTGGCACACCTCTTCACGCAGCAGCCCAGGGTGTATCAAGGTAATACATTTAAAACCATCAAAGCAAGAGGGAGAGATTGGTCCAGTGGCCTTCAGGACCAGATAGGGCCACTGGGGTGCTTGAGTTTTGCTCCTGTCGCCCTTTGGCTGTGAAGGGTGAATGGAGCCTCTCATCTTTGCTGTGTCCTACCCATCCATGATACACAGCCACCAAAGTAGCTGGAGAAGTCCCCTGTTGGCCCCTCTAGGAGTGAGTGAGTGGTGGGGTCACAGAGACAGGTCACAGGTGGACATTTCACCAATGGTGGCAGGTGCTGTATTAAGTAATGACAGACAGGTGTGCTTTGGGAGCAGGGGAATAGAGTTGTGATGCTGTGGATCACCCTTGGTCTCTGAGCAGGGTATGGTAAAGGGCTGTCAGAGTCCAGAATGATTTTTGAGGTCTAAAGAATTAAATATCCTCCTTTCCTATCTGGGACGTCACTTTCTTTATCCCAAGAAGGGTGGTTTATCAAGGCTTAGGAAGCCCAGTGCCCCAGGCCAGCTGCTCCCCACACCTAGTCGTGCTGCAGGAGCCAAACATCCAGGTGGTCCCATGGTGCTGGTGCCCATGGGCTTGCTGGGTGCACCTCGCTGTGGGTGCAGCATTGCAGCTGAAATGCTCCAGATAAGCAGGTAGCTACAGTCCAGTGTGGCTGTGCTACCCCTGCTCTGAAAAAAGAATAAAACCTGCATGCAACTTGGTCCCAGTTCTCACCTGTCCCTGCAGTGTCACATGGGCAGGTCACCAGGAGTTTGGGACCTCAAGCCAAATGGGGTATTTCTGGAGGATGCTGAGCTATGCAGCATGATTATGCCCACCATTCAATTTGAATGAAAAAAATTATCTGATATTTAAGAACAGATGTCCTCTTAATCTCATTTTTCTCCTTTCTGTCCTATCTGTCCTGAAGTTCTCTTCTTTTTGAATCAACAAGGATAAATTCTGCTCTGATGTAAATCTCTGCTGATGTAAATTGGTGTGATCTTGCAAAAAATCATTGGAGTGGCTCTGGATTTATGTTGGCTGTTAGTGTGAGCAGGATTTGGCGCATGGAGTGTGGTAGCCATAGCTCACTGTGTCGTGCTCTGCATTTCCAACCAGCACTGCAGGTGACGAGCAAATCCTGCCGAGAGGCGAGAAGGTCCCTTTCAGACCAGAAGAGGCTTCCCCTGGATCCTTAGTGTGGCCAGGTTAACCAGCCAGGCTGCAATTTTAGGATGGACGCTGTAGAAAGGTTTTAGCCCACAGGGTCCCACAAATGGGGTGGAAATTTTTCGTTTAATACATTTTTGTATCTCACACTTCAGGGAAAATAGAGCACATTTGTAGCTGCTATTTCCCATGGGTGCAGTATAACATATACAGTATATGCTGTGTGAGGCATAGGGGGATGAGTCATACCCGTTCGTGACTCTTTGGTCTCTGTGCCTGGCCAGGATGGTCTCTGCACCTGCCACTGTGGGCTCTCCTGGCAAGGTGCAGCTCCCCCAGGCGTGCTTTGGATCTGCTCCTCCGCCGTGATCTCCTGTGCCCAGCCGCCCTGGTCCAGGAGGGTTGGGGTGGGAGAGGCATTGCGTTTCCAGCAGTCCTTCCAGAGGCGCCAAACTTGGCGGCTGAAAAAGCAGTACGCGCAATCCCAAAGCTGCAGTGATAATTTGTAAGTGGCTCCTGTCCTGTCATCCTTCTCCCCCTCTGTGCTTTCTATTCCACCCCAACTGCATTACAGATAAAAGGGTTAAGAGCTCGCTTGGGCCCCCTGCTCGGAGAGAGGGCAGTTGCAATGTTGTATCTAGACCCAGCGAGGATATATATAAATTCCCTCCGTCTCTTCGGATCTATTTATAGCACGGCAGGCAGTGGCAAAGGCTCTCCTCAAGGCTTCATCTCCTACAAACAGTCTTCACAGACAGCAGAGAGATAAATTTAGCACACGAGATTTCTTAAAGAGCCAGCAGCTCCACGGGGCTGCTCGCCTGTCCTGCTCTGGCCCCCGCCCTGGTACCCCCCAGGGCTGTGCTCTCCCATGGGTGCTTGCACCCATATTCTCTCCCCATTCTCCAATTTTCTGTCCAGCTTCACCCATCCTCCCCTACCCTCTTTCTGGTTTCTTTTTCTTTTTTTTTTTTTTTTTTTTTTTTTTTTTTTTGCTGGTTTGCCATCTCATCCTCTGCTTTCTTGTCTTTTTTTCTCTTCTCTCTCTCTGGCCACAGGGCTCAGGAGATAAAGCTTTCTTGTTAACAGTTCACTGGTTATGCCTACATAGTGTAAAAAAAAAAAAAAGTGTAGCTTGATTAATGCCTTCCAGATGGTTAATTGAAAAAAAGAGGGGGGGAATGCACCAATCTCTCCCCCCTCTTCAGCACTCTGCACACATACACTGCATAGGAAGAAAACTGCATTAAAGGGTGAGGGGAGCAATATATTTGAGAAATGGGGGCAGCCTGCGAATGGTAGGGCTGGTAAGTTAGCGGCTGATTTGCTCTGTCCCTGCTTTCTGCCCACTCCCTCAGCTACCCCACTGCAAAATGCCCCATTCCAGAGAGCAATGCTTCTTTGTGCGCACCATGTAACACACAAACACCGCCCCTGCACACGTGTGAACCCTCTGTGGGTACTGTTTTGCTCTGACACCCCCAAAACAACACCAACCCTCTTTCTCTCCCCATATTTGTTTTTCTAGAGGATGCACGCACACACACACCCATGCGTCAGGTGAATTTCAACTGTGAAATCACTTGTGCAAGAGTGAATCTGTTAGCAGAGCCGCCAGTTCATAGTACAGGAGCGGGAGGGCAGTGGGTATGACGCAGGGGGTGTGGATGGGTCAGGACTGCAATAGGGTCCTTGGGGCAATCTGGGAGGAAAGGGGGGAAAAACATGGTCAGTCATTCTTCCTCCTAGGTCGCTGTGGGGCAATTTAATCAATGTGTTTTCTGTTTTACGGACCTGTGTCTTCTGCCTCTCTCTAATAAACTGACATCTCTCCTCTCCCAGCTCTGCCCATCGCTCTGCCTACTCCCAGTTTCTTTGTCTCTCTCCCAGAGAGACAGAGGAGGAACACAAATCCCTCCCTACCTCGCTAATAGAGATACTGCCTTGCTGACGTGAGTCACGAAGGGTTTAAGCCATGCAGTTGAGGGTGAGCCGCATCCAGCCCCCCGCACACCTCCCTCCCGCCCCCCCACCGCGGCTCTCCCTGGTTTCCAGGGAAACAGCGGCCCCAAATGCTGCCTGACTTTCACATCTGCCTTTCATTTCTCCTTTTTTTTTTTTAAAAGAAAATCCTAATTTTTTTTTTCTCCTTCTTTCAGGATCACTACCACAGCTGCTTGCATGATGGACCTGCGGAGGTACCCTCTGGACCAGCAGAACTGCACGCTGGAGATCGAGAGCTGTGCGTATGCCACGCAATGCCACGCGCCAACCCACCCCAGCCAAGCCTTACCACCCGGGGGCTGCCTCCCAGGGGTGTTAAGGCCATCCCTGCCCAAGGATGTCCCCTGGGGCAGGACCAGGCTCCCTCACCCACATTCCATCCCCAGGGGACCTCGTGGGTGAAATGCTCAGGGAAATGGAGCTCTAGAGGCAGGCTGGGCACTAAAATCACCCTCACTTTTGGGAGGGTAGAGAAGCCTCCCTTAGACCAAGGAAAGCCCTGGGAACCCGGCTTCACTAGTGGCTGAGTCTGCTCTTCATGGGAGGTCGGACCAGAGCCCCCCGCAGCCCCTCCCCACCTGGATTTTCCTTGGACTCCCATGAAAATCCTCCCCTGACTGCACTGGTGAAGGGAGGTTCGTCTCTCCCTCATAAAAATGCACTGCACTATCCCCGCAGGAGCGGTCCAGAGCAGCAGATCTCACAGTAATGATGATGCAGCTTCAGTGGTGATTATCAGAGAATTGCTTTTTTCATAAAAGAGGTCCCACAGCTTCAGTAGCCGGCAGGCACGGTGCTGCCTCCCCAGCCCTGCCCGTGCCTGGCAGCCCTGTTTCCGCTCGGGATGCGCAGCAATAGCAGTGCTTGGCGTGGTGGGTAATGGGATGTAAATGAGGTCCTCCTGGAGGCACTAATGGCATGTCATTTCTGGCATTCCTTCGTATTTTGAGAATAGTTTACGGTACAACCAAGAAAACAGAAGGCAGAGAATTACCCACAGTTCCCCATGTTGCGATTTTGTTCTTAATGGGACATGTCAAGCCAATTTGTTAGTTGAAGTTACGTTTCCTTACAATGTTTCTAAGATCCAGGCAGAGATGAAGAGACTCATGGTTTCCCTCCCAAGAGCTTTTGTCTCTTACACTCTTGCACATTGGAAATCCACAGGGCTCCATTTTGTTTGCTTCCATGTCCACACAACTTTGCAACAAAACTCCTTTCATGCCTGGCTTAAAAAAAAAAAAACTGAAAATAAACAAACAAACAAAAAAAACCACTTTTGTGGTGCAGGAGTGCCGGGTTTATACAGCAGCAGCAAGCAGCTCCTGTCTCCCTCCCCACAACAGCTTGTGGCACTTACCTGCAGGAGCTAAGCCCCTGCTGGCACTGCCTGTTGATCCAAGCTGCCATCCCAAAAACAGCCCTCACCCCATGAAGCCTCTCCTAACTGTACCTGGACTCAGCAAAAAAGTGATGAGGCAGGCAACAAACTGGCCGTTAATCTGACATTTTAAGACATTGTATCAGTACTTCACGATATTTTGGGTTGAAATGACTTCTCTTTTTGAAAGTTCTTTTGCTTTTTAAAATTAAAATGGAAACTTCATTTTCTTTTCTAAAGCTGCAAAACAAAGTGGAACATTTATTTTTAGACTGAACAATCTTTCCCTTTAGAATCACTTTAAAAAATGGCTTCTTGAAAAACATGTTTGATTACATATTGCATAATAACATTAAAAAAAAGAGATTGGTTCCCAATATTAGCAGGTCATAGAATAAATGGAATAGAGCTAGTTACCGTGAGATATCCTAAAATTAGTTACTGTAATTTGACATTTTCATTGCTGATCAGGAAGTAAATTTGAAGTCATCGCTGTTAAATTTGTGGATGATGAAGATAGCAGTCTGCGTAGCTTGCTTGCTACACATTTGAATGTATCCCAATTTGAATACATCCCGAATACATTTGAATACAGCTAAATGTGGAGGTCTGTGTCTGGGTGTGGGAGCACGGGCTAGGCTGCCAGACTGAGGGACGCTACCTGCACGACCATCGACTAGGGGAAATGATGGAGGGATCACAGCCCCGAGCATCACTGCTAAAGGTTTCATAGCAGGGCTGTGTCAGAAAAGGCTGGGGTGAGCCTCAGTTATATAAACCAGGGGAGCAGTGAGTCAGAGCAGGGAATCGATTGACCTCTGAATGTGTTGCTGGTGAGACTGGGAAAGAGGCTCTGCCTAATTTTGGTTTCCATTATTTAGAAAGGAAGTTGAAAAATCAAGAGGTTGAGAAAAGATACTAAAAAGTGTTCAAGGGCTAGAGCAGATATTTTGCAGTAAGAAACTTAGCTCAGCCTGGTTTGTTTACTGCAAAGGAGGTGGAGAGGTGACTTGTTTGCAGGCTGGGTGCACCTCTGCAGAGGGGGAGCACTGGGTGGAAAGAGCTTGGTAACCTCACAGAAAAAAATACAGAGTGACCACCAGTATCTGAAAGTCTGAGCCAGCTGAATTCAAACGTAAACTCTCGCACAACGTTTTTAGCTGCAAGAGTGTTTGAGCCACAGGAATCAACCACCAGGACCTTCTGAATCCCTGTGGGCTTGTGAGTCTGGGTACTTTACCACTTATGGCTATGGAGCAGAAGCAGCGATCAGGGAGGAGGTGGAGGCCTGGCTTAGCTGATTTACACCAGAAGCAGAGCTGGCATAGCATTTGGAAGATTGTTATTACTTTTTTAGCACCTGTGAATAAGCACAATAATGACTGTGAGCACAGGACGTGGGCTTGGAGACTACAGAGTCATCAAATAATTCAGTTTGGAAGGGACCTCAGGGTGTCTCTAGTCCAGCCCCCAGCTCAAAGCAGGGTCAGCTATGAGATCAGAGCAGGTTACTCAGGACTTTGTCCACTCAGGAGCTGCAGCATGACACCATCCTCAAAGGTTCTGACCTGAGCCAGGGGAACCCTTGGCCCCTGAGGTTAGGTAGAATAATTCCTCCTCCTCCATGGTGCATTCAACAGCTCTTCATTCCCCTGCTGTCATTAAGAAACTGGTGCGGGCTTTGGTGGCAGCTCTCTGTAGCGGATGTTGGCATTGCTGGGTTTTGCAAGCCATCTGCCTCTGCTGCGAGGGCTTGTGGACAAGGCTGACTGTCATGCTGCAGTGCAGGTTGTGAATAAAAGCTGTCTGTGGTCATAGGTGAAGTTCATGTTCTGAACAAAGCCTTCCACAGCGGTGCACCAAAGCCTGTGCATGTTGGTGTCTCTCTGAGCACAGAGGTGTTCCCATGCAGCTCCACACTTTGCTTAGAATAAGAGGCCATCCCTTGTCCAGAAACAGTAATGGTGCTGCAAAACCTAGCTTGCCAAAAGCAATATTAATTTTCAAGTGGAGATGAATCCTTGCCCACAAGGGCAATGGGCAGTTCTGTAACCATCACACTAATGGGAGCATAGCTGCATGATTTCATCCCCTGGGCCTTGCTCCTAATGAGGCCAGAACACCTGGGCAGTCTTTCTCCTGGGACTGTGGCTGTGGGCTCCTCAGCACTTCCAGCCCATGCAGCCCTGCTGTATGTGGTTCAGGGTTACAGCATGAGGCTGTACCCTCAGCTGAGTTAACCTCTAAGCAAATCCATTATCCTGAAACATAATGGATGAGCATTTGTCACCAGCCTGACTTCCCTTCCTTTCTTCCCCCATTAGTGCTCTTTCCAGCTAGCACTTGGTAAAAGCAGTCCCCAACCTCAGAGGTGCTGTCCGCTTCCCAGCTCCAAATTTTGACTGAGAGTATTAAAAAGGAGGAGATGTTCTGATGCTCAAATTTCTTTTAAACCATTGTTGTAAATCTTTTTCTCTCTGGGAATTTTTAATAATTGGAGGCTCTGTTTACCTAGTCCACATCAGAAAGTATTGTGTGATCTCCCCCTTCTGGTAAAAAGAGGCAGCTTTTGAAAAGCAAAATGCGGTTTGGTGCATGTGGTAGAGGCTTCTGATGTACAAATCCCTGTTGTGTTAGCCATGGAGATTATGTGGCATAAGTCAAGGCTTCATGGACCATTTCCCACTTTTTTTTCCTGAATGCTAGCCAGAATGGGGAGTTCTGACCAATTTTTTTTTTCTCTTCTCTGAGGGACTGTACTGCCAAGCTCAGCTGAAGAAAAGTACATCAGTAGGGAGGAGCTATGCTTTCTGTCTGATGATGTGGGCTTTCCTTCGGATCCTCTTCCAGATCACATTAGAGAAAATGGGGGTGTTATCTGCTGCAGCTTGTCAGCTTAGTTTTCTCTCTGTGCTTCTCCACCTCTGCAGATGGTTACACGGTTGATGACATTGTCTTCTTCTGGCAAGGAAATGATTCTGCTGTCACAGGGATGGAGGTGCTAGAACTGCCCCAGTTCACCATCATTGAGCAGAGGCTGGTCAGCAGGGAAGTGGTCTTCACCACCGGTGAGTCTCTGCCCAAGAGCTGTGATGGAACACCTAAACTCTCTGCCGATCTAGGTCAATGTGGTTGCTCCTCTGATTTAGATGCTGAGGCATTAACTTAGAATCTAGGCTTTCTTAGTCAAAACACCAGCTAAGCTCAAAACAGAACCTCCTCAGAAGGTTCTCACCCTTTGCCTTATTTTTTCTGTGATTTGGAACTGGCTCTCAAAGCCAATGGAGGTGTATCAGTAAGCAGAAGAATATTTCTCTTCAGAAGTAGGTAGTCTATGGAATGAAGGAAACCCAACTGCACACCGCAGTAAAAAGATCTGGAGAGAACACTTTGGACAATTCAAATACCGCCAGTTGGAAAGTTGGAGGGGTTTGAATTTTGGTTGCTCTCTTCACTTTCATCTGGCATGGAGTTCACTGTCAAAGTGGCATGCCACACACCTGTTAAATTGGATGATTTTTGAAATGCCACGGAATCACAGACGTAGTCTGTGCATGGTGGTGGCAGATGGTGATGTTGTTACAATGGTACCTCAAGGGGTATGCCAGGAGCAGGGTCCCATTGCAGTGGTAACCTAGAGATCTACAAGAGGCAGTGCCCATCCAAAAGAAGTTTGCAGCCTAAATAGATAAGACCTTCAAAAAACACTGGTGAAGTACTGTATTCAAGCTATGCAAATGGCACATAGTGGTGAGAGAACATAACTTCTTTTTTCCCAGCCTACCTCCTTGATCATTAAAGACTGTTGTTCCCATGTTAGCATAGCTGCCAACCCACAATTATACTCACATTTCAGGCTGTTGTGTTGCCTAGGGAAGGAGGTGAGAAGGAGGAATGGCTTGGACTTTGTTTTACAGCAATGAGAGGGGCAATGCTTTGTTCCTGTCAAAATGACCATACTCCAGTGGAATGACTGTAAAAGTACTTATTGTTGTCACTATCCCCATTAGATTTGCTAAAACGTTAGGAGGAATTTGCAACAACTTGAAGAAGAAAAAGAAGTACAGATTAAGTAACAGTACTCTATTTGCATATGAATTTGCCCAGTCTGACCATAACCCATTTTTAGAACAGCATGGGAAAAATACAACTCAGATCTTCATTGCTGTTTGGAGGAAAAGCTAGTACATGACGCAAAGGAAAATCATCTCACTAAATCCAGATATAGGGTTAAAGTCTCCTGTGTAAGCCCATATCTTATTGGCACATATCATAATAGCAGTTTCTGCTGAGTATTGAGCAGACATTTTCCCAAGATGTCTGATATAATAATGTCACTTATGTAGAGTTTCCTTTCTTCTTAATATTCTGAGCCAACTGAGCAGACTGAAGAGCCCCTCCCTAATGCTGATGAGTCTGCAAAACCTAAGGAAGGAAAGAGGAGAGATTCCTCATTATCATTGCCTCTTGAGAACATTTTCTAAATAAAATTTCAGTTCCTAACACAAGCTCCTACCATAAACACAGCTTTGCCCTCCTCTCAAGACATCTCCCCTTAATATCTCATTGACAGGTTCATACCTGCGCTTATCTTTGAGTTTCCGGATTAAGAGGAACATTGGTTACTTCATTCTTCAGACTTACATGCCATCTATCCTCATCACCATCCTGTCCTGGGTCTCTTTCTGGATCAATTATGATGCTTCTGCTGCACGAGTGGCACTGGGTATGTACCTTTTCATTATACATTGAAGAAGATGGTTTTTTGAGGGAGATCAGACAGGGCAGCTCTAAGAAAGTAGCAGCTAAACAAGCTGTCATCTCAAATGAAGGACGTTTATTCTGAGAACAAACTGCAAGTTTTCAGCCTGAAGTATTACTTTTTTGTTCAGAAATAACACTGTCTCCCAAGCTTGTGTCTGTATTATTTGAATCAATAAAGGTTACTTTATAGATTTCTGTGGGTGCAAGTTAAGACTTTGTAACAGAGATATAAATGGTCATAGCTTCTCAGACACATGAGACTGTGACGTGCCGTGAGCCCACCAGTTCCCTCACTCTGGTTTGTACTTGTTTTCTTAAGTAGAGAGGTCTGGGCACCTCTTGGTCAATAGGTGTGCTTGGGAGCAGGTTAGTGGAATGATACATGCTGAGACTGGAAGACCAAAGAGCAGTAAGGATGGTTAGTGAATGGCTAAAAGTTTAAGAAAATTAAAATAAGTGGCATTATGCATTTTCATGATATTTTAGGCCCCATGCAGTCATTTTCTGTAGTTGAAGACCCTCATAACCAAGTCAAATGTGGGACAGTCCAAGTTTTTCTTAAGCATATGCTCCCCTAAATAGGGATGTTTTCCTACAAGAGGGAAAGAAAAAAAAAAAAGTACTTGAGCACTTTCAAGCAACAGAAGGGAAGTGGGGGTGGATTGCAGATGAGGATTTTGAAGAAGGAACAGGAGAAAAGGGGGGGTGGCTGGCATATGAGAATGGGACTGTGCAACATGATAGAAAATTCAGAGGAAATAGGAGAGCCAAAGAGGGAGAAAAATTTTGGGGGGATGGGGGGAGGAGGAAGGAAGGCTCAGAGATGCAGTGGAGCACAGTTAGAGGCTGGGTCTTACAGAGAAATTTGGGGCTTAAATTAGCTCTAGGAGAAGACAATTTGTGAAGATTCAGAGGAGGAGTGGTTTGTAAAATGACAAATAAAAGAGATTATTTGGCTGTGCTTGTTTGGAGAGGCTGGAGCAGGGAAGGGACAAGAAAAGCATGGTAAATTAAAAAGGTAAGTTGCAATGATAAGAGTATCAGTGAGAGACAAAAAAGAGACCATGGCAGACATTGCTGGCACAGTCAGAGTACAAGCAGAAGAGTGGACAAGAGATGCACAGCTGTTGAGTTTCTGCTGACATCTGGATTCAAAGGAGAAGACAGAAGGAAAACATTGTAGATCAGAACTGGAACAGCTCTCAGTAAGACATTCCTGACAGCTCTCTATCTAATTTGTCCTTTAAAAGCTCCAAAGGAGAATCCGCAGCCTCCTCTGGGCACTTTATTTCCAGATTTGCCTGCTCATACAGTCAGAAATCTCTTCTTTGCCTCTGTCTTAAATCTCCAATGCAATTTTTCCAGTTTTGGTGGACATTGAGAACATTCTATTCCCCCTTTCTTTGCATAAAACTTCTGGATATTTAAAGACTATTGTCTTATCTCCCTTCTGTTTACTCTTCTGTGAACTGAAGGCTACTAGCTCTTTAAGTGTTTTATTAGGAATAACACTAAAGACATGATAAGGGTAGTGGGGGAACAGGACAAGCAGAGGTTCAGGATGCACAGAGAGATTGGTAGCAATCACTTTAGAGGTAGGGCTGAAACCAGAAGAGCAAATTAAAGTCATGGAGAATGAGAGAGGGAGACAAAGAACTTGGTCTGGAATGCCAACAGAGATGAGGAGGAGAGACACTGGAAGAAAAGGAGATCAGCAAGGTAGTAACAAAAGCAGGAATATAAGAATGAGAAGAGGGAAAAGAAGACTAGGTCAAAGAAGCAAAGTTACTGCCCCAAAAGAAACATGAAGGCTAATTGCCATCTTTTTGAAGCTGGCAGAAAACTGTTGAAGAGACAAATTTGAGGCCATTCTAAGAGTCCAAAGAAGATCAGCAGCTAGGAAGAAACTGAAGAAAAGGAATGAAGCTGAGAGAGTAATCATGGTGTACCAGGCTCTTGGAAACTGAGTATATGAGGGAAAAAGAAAAAAGCGGTCAATGAGACCAAGAAATGTTTATTTAAGATGCAGGGAATGTGAGTAGGCCTAAAAAGGAGAACATGAGAGGAGTTTGTACAGGTAATTGAAGTCGTGAGAGGTACAGCTGGTGAGAGGAAGGTGGGAATTGACAGGGTCAAGGATGTAGACAAAAGCCTATGAGGCAGGTAAAAGGAGAGCCATGAGGTAGGAATCCCTTCTCTCTTTCTCGTATTCATGGCATTGGAAAGACAACGCAGATTAAAAATTCATGTCAAGGATACTGAGGCATTCAGTAGTGCCCAGGGAAGCCTAATGAGTTCATGAAGTAGAAAAAAAAGGACAAGAAGAGTGAGAGACTGAGAGCAAAACTCTGTATTTCCTATCATAGTGAGTGAAAGAGAGACGATCAGGGAGAACTTGGAGAACTAAGATCCAGAGAATGTTGATCCACATTGTCCTGATGATACTCAGCTTTGACATTTTCTCCCACTGTTGATGGCTTGTTTATTTTCTGCAGTGGCCAGCTGGGCTTAGAATAATGACAATTTTCTTCCCAATTGTACTGCTTCCAACCCTCCTGAGGTTCAGTCCAGCTGGGAGGAGGGATGCGGAAGCTCAGATTGGCATTTCAAGAAACCGCCCGACCTTGGTAACAGAACACCTATCCTCTCCTTACAGGGGTCACCACGGTACTTACAATGACTACCATCAACACCCATCTGCGGGAGACTCTCCCCAAGATCCCTTACGTCAAGGCTATTGATGTTTATCTCATGGGCTGCTTCGTCTTTGTGTTCCTGGCACTCCTGGAGTATGCTTTTGTCAACTACATATTCTTTGGGCGAGGCCCTCGACAGCAGAAGAAACAGAGTGAACGGATCAGCAAGGCCAACAATGAGCGCCACCGTTATGAAGAGAAGAGGGTGAGAGAGCAGGTTTGTCCCCTTCTTTCATTGTGGCAGGAGAATTCAGACTTTCCACTGTTCATTCAGTCCTGGGTGAGCTGTGGTGCAGCCTTTCTCCTCATCACGAGAGAAACTCCAGTTCCCTTGTCTTGTAAACACAAGTCTACTGAAGTTTGCAGATAGGTGCCTAATTACTTCCCAGTGATTACTGGGAATTTTTTCTCCTTGATCATTTCGTCATCATCCTCAAGCCAGTCTTGTCAGGACCATCCTTTTGCAACGGCAGGTCTACCCCAAAGTACCCCTGTGGCTTTTGGTCCACTCTGTTGGCAGAATCACTCTACCCCACTCAGCAGTTTGCTGCAAGCACAGGCTTCATCCTGTGGGCAACCAGCATCAATGGAGAACTTTTGCAAATGCAGAAGTCCAGGTTCAGAGCCCACTGATAACCCAACCAGCAGTACTGGTACACAGAAAACTGTTCAAAATCATCCCTGGTGGCATAGGCGTGTGCACAAGACAACCTCGCTACCTTTCTCTCTGTCTTCCCTGTTCTAGGTTGACCCTTACGGTAACATCCTCCTCAGCACTCTGGAGATGAACAACGAGCTGCTGGCCACAGATATGATGAGCAGCGCTGGCGACTCTCGAAACTCTGTCATGTCCTTTGAAGGCTCAGGAATCCAGTTCCGCAAGCAGCTGGCCTCTCGGGATGGATTTGGTCACCACCCAACCCTGGACCGCCACGTCCCACTGACCCACCATGCCGCAGCCCGCAACCGTGCCAATTGCCGTCTCCGCCGGCGGTCATCTAAGCTGAAGCTCAAAATCCCAGACCTGACAGATGTCAGCACCATTGACAAGTGGTCACGAATCATTTTTCCAATCACCTTTGGATTCTTCAACCTTGTTTACTGGTTGTACTATGTAAATTGATGCCTGCAGCCTCCGAGAGAGATAGGGACAGACACTCAGACAATGACAACACAGGAGTGTTGTGGTCTTTTGGGTTTGGGTTTTACTCTTTACTATCATTATCATTTATTCCTTTGATTCATTAGATTTATTCTAAGCTTACTCTTCTCTTTTCAGCTCATGTAGAACCACGGAGTGTGGGGAGAGGATAAGGGAGAGAAGGGTATATGGGAGGGGGTTTGGTTTCAGGGAGGGATGTGTTTGTCTTGATTTTGGTTTCCTGCTGAAGGACTTAAATCATTGTAAAAAAAAAAAAAAAAAAAAAGGAAAAAAAAAGAAAAAAAACAAAAAAAAGAAAAAAAACAAAACAAAAAAAAAAAAAAAACAAAACAAGAAAAGTTTAAAAGGGGGGGAGGGAGACTTAAAGAAATTGAGTCAAAAACTGGTGTGGGGGGATAGTTTATCTTTGGCTGTGCTCACTAATGCACAATCCTCACTTCCATTTCACTACTGAATTTCATCTTTCTCTTGTCAGTATTACTATATTTTTTTTAATCTTTCTTCTGTCACTGTTCTTAACCCCTTCATGTTTATTCCTTCACGGATTCATGAGATAGTGGGGTTTCATTCTCATGCTATGAGACTTCTCTTTTCTTTTTCTCTCTCCCTCTCTCTTGCTTACAAGCCTAAAAGAATCTTTTAAACCAACAAATAAGAAGAATATTTATTTTGGAAGAGCG
>VXAL01014703.1:202953-288795 GCA_013399475.1 Chauna torquata
GTGGGGGCATAGGGGGGTGGGAGGAGGGAGCTTATCAAAAGCAAAGGCACATTTGCAAGTTGCCTTTTTCCACCTTCAGGAGTTTGCAAGCTGTTTTTCCTGTGTGAATGGGTGTGGCTGTGTGTGTGATGCAGCTGTGTGCATGTGCGTGTGTATGTAAGTATGGATGTGTGCGTGCAAGCATGTTTTCTGGGGAGGGGAGCTGGGGAGGGGGGTTTTGTAATGTCTTTTGTAGAAAGAGAACACAGTTGACATTTAACCGGCAGTGTTTTGGGGGGAATAGCAGGGTTTTGTTTGCTCATTGCAGCTTTGTGAGGTTGGAGGTTGGAGTCCCAGCTTGTACTAGAGACACAGGGCTGGGGACAGTAAATTGTGCAAATACACTCGCTGAGGAGAGAGAGGGCTTCGGGAATCAGCAATGGGATGGTGCCATTGTCCACTGCTAGCATCTGATCTCAGCTGGTTTAGTCTTGAAATGAGGGCTTGTTCCTAATCATTTCCACCCTGCATCTTTCTTACTGAGTTTTGGGAGAAAAGCAGTTACAGGACTCTGAAAACTCAGCTATTTCACCCCTCTACCTGCTCTTTGTGCCAGACAAGGGACTTCACACTCCAGCCCACCAAGTGACCATAGCCTACAGCAAGGTGCAGGAAGGGGTGGAGGTCGTTTAGATTTGTTGTGCTTCAGGATGAAAAAATGCAGAAATGATAACTATTCCCTTTCCTAAGAACTTCAGAAGCAAATGGTGGGCTGGCACCCTCTGATGTGTACTGCTTCTGTCTGGCCTTGCTTTGTGTCTGTTAAAACATGCAGATTGTAGAAAACAGCACCCTGTGTCCCTTCCTGCAGAAGATGCAACTAAGGATGCAGTAGAGTTCTGTGGAGCATCATCCCTCTGGAAGACAATGGCCTTCAAAAACCGGGCAGGGTCAAAGTTGCAATGCAAATGCTGAGCTTGTCAATGCTTGTGGAAGCCTCTAAGTATGTAGCAGCTTACATCCACAGGCACAGGTTATTAAGGTACAAAAGGGTAACTTGGCCTTGTACAGCAAGGTCAGCTTTTTTCCAAAGGAGCCAATGACTTTCAGAAAATCACTGAATTATTGGCCACTTTGGCAATCATGGATGATTGATAATCTCCCTTATAATGTTAATAAAAGCCATGAAAATAATAAATTCACAAGTGCAAAACTTTAACCTTAGGGTCATTCTGCCATTCCTGGAGTAATGATGAGAATCTTTTCTTACTTGATGGAGGTTTTTACATGCCAGACACACACACACACACGCCCTTGAATCCAAACATTCCTTTATTTTCCTGCTAGCATTCTCTTCCTTTTTCCTTAGTCCTTATTGTTTGGGAGAGCAGAGTGATCCTCTGAGACCAGGGAAACTCCTGTTTTTGAGATGACAGGTGCATCTAATGCATATCTTCTTATTTACTAATTTATGTCTATACAATGCCATGAAAATGTGAATCACTGTAGGCCTGACCTAGTAACACTGAAGTCATGGAAAGTTTTGTCTTGACTTGGATGAAGCAGGATCAGGGCTCATCAGAGTAATAAGTATTATTTTTATATCAGTAATCTGTTTTATGCATTTTCTACTGATAGAATCCTAAGCATAAATGTAGATCATCCATCCTTCTCAATCATCCCCAATCTCTGTCTCCCTCTCTTATGTTCATGCATGCACACATTTAGTCCAGGACTCCCTGGACTCACCAAGGTTTTAGCACAATTTTTAAATCAGGCTTAGATTTCCAGCTGCCCTGCAGAACAGTCTCTTGCTGGTTTCCACATTCAAGAGTGATACTGTTGAAAACAGGTTTTCCCAATGTTGTTGCAGTTTATTGTTGGCATGTGTCTGTATAGGAACAAGAGTTTGAAGAGCAGATCTGGATCATAGGACTAGTGCTGAATCAGGTAGTTTTGTCTGCCTGATATGCAGGAAGTTAAAGGTTGGCCAGAGGGGAAAGCTACACTTTCTAGTGGAGTTCAATTTGGAAATGGCTTTTAAAAGTTTTAATAGAAGTCATAAAGTTGTGTTTCATGACATCAGCAGTCTAATGTAGGTGGATATATGCATGCCAGATGGAGGCTGTCTATCAGCAGGTTTGGTTTTTAAGGGGAGTCTAACCAGCTGATTGGTCATAAAATAAAATATCTAAACACTTGCCCTTTATATATGATTGCAATGGAAAGGGTGGTCAGAATGACAGAAGAGAAAAAAAGAGGCTGTTGTAAGAAGCCTGTTAAGGCTGGAGGGAGAACAAATGGCCACATGGTAAGAAATGATGAAGCTGAGGGATATGACTCAGGAACTCCAGTAATATGACAGCTGTAGTAGAAGCCTGACAAATCTGTGGTAGAAGGTAGGCACCTGAGAGCTCGCTCAGCTGGTCCCAAAGTCCAGCAATGGCAGTGGCACACAGATATGATGCAAAGCCCACCTGTGCTCTGTGCTGCTTGGGCACAGAGGCCTACACTGAGGGGGCTCCCGCCAGCCACTGACTGACCCCATGCAGCCCTGCAGGTACAGCCCAAGGCCTCCAGCAGCTGGAGATCAGGCACAGGCGTGTCTGTGTTTACTCTTTGAGGCTTCAATCAGAGATTGAGCCCAGAATTTCACAGTGACAATCCAAAAGCTTTCCAGGGAAAAAGCATTGCTCAGCTGATTTCTTCACCTGCTGGGATTCAAAGACAGGCTCCTTTGCTATTGCCTCGGTTCTCTGTTGACTGGGTTCTCTTTCTTACCAGGAGTCATCCTAGTTTCTCTCTTTGAATGTTTCTGACCTGTCATTACCAGGCCAGTTTTACTTCATGGAGTCAGTCTTAGTATATCCAGACATCTGGACTATTTTGTCATATATAATAATCTTTGCCAAAGAGTGTGCGGTCAGGACTTTTCACAGTTCAGGAACTGCCTTATAATTTCTGGTGACAGGGCAGGATGATTGGAGAACAACTGAGTCCTGTAAGTCAGATGAGTAACAGAAAAAGTGGTCCTGGACAGGAGTGAGGGAAGAATGCTAAAGGCCTTTGGAAATACCCTCCTCCAGGACCAAGGTGGCACCTCCATTTTCCCCCTCCATAGCAATCTGTGTCCACCCTTAAGAAAGGCAACAAACCCATGTGCTGTTTTAAGGTCCAGTGATCCAGAAAGGAGACAGTGGAGAAAAAAAGTTTTAATCAAACTCAAGGCTGAGAGGTTTCAAGCCATCACAAGCATGAGGAAAGGAAAGGCATGAGCCTCTAATGCAGTAGGTACAAAGCTCATGTTATTGGAAAGTTGGAGGAGATTTCCACTCTGCAGCTTTGTGCCCACTGCTGTCCCACTTTTGCTTCATGAAGGGAGAGCAGTGGGGAAGTGCAGAGGAAAGAGTGTGAGTGCTATTCCAAAGACGATCTGCTTCTGGCTTTTGCAGCCGTGGTGCAAGAGGCAATTCTGAATGGAGATCGCTTTGTTTGCAGCTTGGGACAGGGTTGCTACTTGCTGGGTCTTCTTATTTTTTTTGGCAAAGACTTTAATATGAGCATGATGGAAGCTCCAGGATGCCTGAGGGAGCTGGTCTGGAGAACCTTTCCCATGCATAACAGCCTAAGGCAGGCATGTGGAGGAAAAGAAGGAAGAGAAGTAGAAATGAAATCTCTCTCAGGATATACATGGCCAACACAACCCTAACGCTTCATTTTCTGATACTGTATAGTGCTGTCACTCAGGGACCTTTAGGAACTAGGACCTTGGGACTGTAACCCTGCTTGTCCCCCTCCTATCCCCCCTTCACCTTGAGAATTAAGAACTGAAGAGAGAAAGAGCAGAAGAGGAAAATAAGAGCCCTGGTAGCAAACCCCTGCTATTCCATGGGTGAAAGTAAAGCTTTGGTTACTAAAGTAAAAGGAAAATGTATACCTTTATATTCATGTCTTCAAGCATAAACCAGCCTGTAGTGTATATAGGATAAGTTCACAGTGCATGAAACAAACAGGACTATAGGTCTTAAGTGGCATCCAGCTTTCTTGCATGCACATCTGACACCATGCCAGCAGCTTATGTCTTGCAAATAAGTAGAGAACCTGCCAAGGCTTGGCACTTCCTCTGTCCAATGGACAGCACATCCACTTCCCAGAAACAGAGCTGTGTGGGGAACTGATTGGGCCAGTCTGTTTGACCAGATCCGCTCCAGAGGCCCTGGTATGAGGAGATAAGGGATGGGGGAGGGAGTTGGTTTTGTTTTCCTTTTTGTTGGGGGGGGAAAGGGGTTTTAAATCTCTCAGCTGTTTTCAGGCAGAAGAAAAATGTCTGGAGCTGCAAACAAAAGGACAGTGGCTTTAGGAAAGGTGGTTACTGAAATCCTGATGGAGAAGATGGGATGAGGAAGAGGTGGTTGGTTGCAGAGAGCTGTAACTTCAGAAGCAGAGCTGAATAGCAGAGAGATAGTGAAAATATATGTGCAATACAGTAGGTTTGAAAGAACTAGAGCACTGGAAACTGGGGACCTGCAGTGAGCCAGACAGGCTGGGTGCAGCTGCAGGCAGCACTCAAGGAGACCCAGCCATGGCAGCAGTCCCTGGTGGGCAGAGACCACAGGCTCTGGGAGATGGTGAGGTCAGGAACTGGAAAAAGATGTGGAGACTCAAGGTGCTCTGCTGTCAGAATGAGCTCAGTCCCTTTAGGCAGGGACAATCATTTACATCTGGACAATGTTGCAGGAGCTGGGCTGGGATATGCAGGGGAGCTACCACCGTCCCTAGCTGGGGCAACAGCTAAGCTCTGCCCTGGTGTCAGAGATAAGAGACAACTGGACAAGAAATGCCATGCGGGTTACCAAATGCTTTGTTGGAGATGAAACTGGGCTTACCAAGCAGGGTGGGATGTCTTTACAGTAGGCATGGAAATTGAGTCAGGGGCATGGGTCGGGCAAGAAATGTGCAACTTATGTATTGGAAGCAGGACCTAATGCAGATGCTGGGAGGGAGGGAGGGNGGTTGGTTGGTTTTTGTTTTTGTTTTTTGGAAAAAAGTTTGATTTCTAACGTCTTGATGTAAACCAAATAAAAATGGTTCTGTACAACCAGAAGCAAAGAACAGCTGAAAGGTGACAAGTGTAATAAAGAAGCACTGTCCTCCAGGCTGATACTATAACATGTTTCCCCAGGCTTTTCCCACAGGGGTTGGAGGGCAAACCTGTGCCCATGCCTGCACAGAGGTGCAGCCAGCTGGAATAGTGGCTTTAGGGCTGGCTCCCTGATCCACCTCCAAGTATAGTAAAGAAGAGGTGGGCAGTAGAGGTGGAAGTGATGGTATGTAAGTAACTTTTCAGTGTTTGATCCCCCATTCCTGAGGAGGCTGTGTATTAGACCCTAATCTCTTGCACATGTGGTCTCTTCCTGGAGAGCCAAACTGCACTATGCCTTACTGTATCCTGGGATGTAGTAGCAAAGGGGTGAGGATGGTATCAGGTACCACTTGCATAAATGAAGTAATGCAAGTGGAGTATAGGCAGTATGAGCCTGAACAATCTTGGAGAAACTGTTGTTGCTGCTGCTGCTTTCTGCCTTGTGACTTAGTCTAGGGTGACAAGTGCTAGGAAATGCCCAGCTGCTCAGAAAAGTTACCAAGGAAGCCCTTGATGTCAAAAGATTTATCTTAAGTCCCTTTGCAATTCAGTAGACCTTTGCCTGTGGGTTCCTGGCTGTTTGGGAAGAGATGGCAAAGGATGGGTTTGGAAGAGAATACAAAGCAGGGACCTTGTGTTAAGCTTAGCTATCTGTTTTAGTGGCCATCGGCCTTGCAAAGACAAATTCTTCAGCAGAAGTACAGAAGGTCAGAAGTACAAATGAGTGGGCATTTGTGTAGGGCATTGATTGAATTTGAGCTGAGGGACACTTGGTTTCCATGCAGCTTCCAGTTAGCAGAAATGAGTGATAGAGGAATGCAATGGATGAAAATGGTGGTGGGTCTGAGACCTATTGGTAACCCTCTGTACCATCTTTGCCTGGACTGTATTATAGTCTATCTTTGCCTGGACTGGAAGGAGCATCAAGTGTGAAAAACAAGATGACAATCTGCTTGTCTGTTTTATCTTATGCTTAGTGCTTTGGAAAAGCAGAGGACAGTCTTGCCTCCATGGGGCAGAAGTGTGGTTTCTGCAGCCAATAAATGTTGTATTGTTTGTGTTACTGCAGCGAGGATAAAAGAAAAATCTTTGCACAGAAGGCATAACAGAGGGAAGTCTCCATCCTCTTAAGAATGGCCATTCTTCAGCAGTAAGGCTTCTCTCCAATGCAGCTGCCACTCCAGCTAAAGTGCATCAGTATGGTGCAGGCCACACAGCTCTGACTCAGCCATTTCTGCTGATGAGCAGCCTAGGCAGGACTGGTGGGTACAAAAGGACAAAACAAGGAGGAGTTTTGTGAGCATGAGTTCTGCACCCCATTGTGCTCTAAAATAGAAAATGCTGGGGAAAAAAAAAATTGCTCCATCCAAGAAGATTATGCCACCATCATCCTACTCTAGAGACATTGAACCTGCTGTCCCACACCGCCTGTTCTCAGCTCTGTGCTGTGGGCTGCCTGCTCCCGTCGGTGATAGCCAGAGCTTGCCAGTGCCACAGGTAGAATGCACTTACTGAGTAATATTGAATATGTGTTTGACCAAATGGGGAGATGAGGGGTAGTAGACCTATTTATGATGCAGGGATGCACATTTTATCATTTGCACAGGCTGAGCTTGGTGTTTATACTGGCAAACTTTTCCCCTGGAAAGGATGAGATAGCACAATGGAGAGTAACATTATTTTATGAAGACGGTAATGATTTCTCCTCCAATGTGTCTTAAACAGTAGATAGCATTGTTTTGCCTTCTGTAAAGGCTAATGCCTTCCAGCACTCAGTGTTATGCTAGCCGACTGATGTGGGGCAGCTCCAGGGTTAATTGCCATACTCAGATGCTGGGTCCAGGTTTTATTCAGGGCCCTCAATGGTCATCTGGTGGATAAAGTGTCCAAGCAGGAGGGTTGAAGATCTTTTCCCTAACTTTCCCACCCCTCTGAACGTGTCTTTTAGCTCAATGTGCTTCTCTGGGTATGCTGTCATATGGCTCGCACTGCCCAGCTGCACAGAAAGCCCTGCTGCTGCTGAGCCCACTGGGGAGGATTTGGGGACCAACAGGCTGAGAGAAGCCAGGCCAGAAAGGAAGGAAGAAGTGGCTGACTTTTGTATCATGCAGATACCTCCTGGGGAGTGAGACGTGCAATGGCCTTTTTTTCAGCATGAGGAACGTACTGGCTCAGGCTAGCAGAGGCATTTCTCTCTGTGGCTAATCTCCGCTCATCTCTGCAGAGAAGAGAACCAGCACTGCCTCTTCCCTGACAGATGATCAGCCCCACACTGGGATGGACTCACTCAGTCCTTAAGTGGGTCTTCTTTATGTTTACTGCTAGGGGAAAGTGCATTTGGTCAGTCTCTTCTTTCTCAACACCACCCCTGGCTGTGCCCAGGACTGTGGGGCCTGTGCTGCTGCAGCACCAGGCCTTGCCGAGGCAATGGCCGTTCCCAGCGAGACTGGAGGGACTCAGTGGTGACTCCTCGCTGCAACGGTGACTGTCACACAATATCATGACATGTCAGGTGGGAGTCCAAAGAGGAGGTGCACCTTGTGAGAGAGCTCATGCTGGCATAGCCGGTGATGCTTAACCTTGTTTCTTCAAAGACAGTGGCTCACAGGACCCAACATTCTGGGGATCATTGTGCTACCTGCCTCAGGGACACCTGGGGACCCATTACAGATGTTTTGAACAGGAATTTGTCCTTTGTTAGTGCAGCTTCCAGGCTGTTAGAGATCTCACCAGCCTTGTGCCCCACAAATTTGGAGGCAGAGAGAGGGGAGACACATCCCACAGAGAAAGCCTTTCAAAGGGAGAGACCCAGCAGAAATCTGAGTTTCAGCTCAAGGCTAGGTGATATTGAAGAGTTTGGCAAGGCGGGATGAGGTTGCCCCAGCCTTTTCCCTCTTCCATTCAATTGCATTGAAGCAAGAAAGGAATGGGCAAAGCAGAGGAACAGGGTAGGACTAAACCCACACCGTGCCTCAGTCCAGCAAAGTCCCATCCTGTGCTCACCTCTGAGCAGAGAAGCAGTCCTGATGACTGCTCATCTGCTTAAAATCATGCCTGGGTCCAGCATCTTCACAGGGTTGGGGCCAATGTGCTTGACAGACCAAAAGAGATGATCTTTAGTGAGCAACCCCCTAGAAAGGTTCAGCAGATGTCACAGAAAAGAGTTTTTAACACCTGGAAAGATGAATAGCTAAGTGTTGGAGAAGGAAACGGAAAAAAATGAGAATAAAGGAGAGCCTCAAGAATTACCAGAAAAATACCACCCTTTGGCAAGTACATGTGACCTTGGTGGCATGACCATTATCTGGTCTACGGTATTTTTTCTTGCCATTGCCTGGCATGTCATAATATTGTGTCTTTGTGTGAAATCACATCCCCTTTCAAAAGTGAAACTGGTTTCTGAAGGACAAATGCCCACTTGTGATGTGCTCACCCACAGGGATGTTATGGCAAGAGGTATGAAAGCAAACAAGATTAGACCTCTAAGTCCAGGGCATCCTACCCAGGAAAATCTAGACCGTTTATGCCAACGTATCATCCTCTCAAACTGCACTCATCCATCTTCCCTTCAAAGACAAAGAAGCGGCAACATCTCCTCTAACTGGGGACGTATTATGTGGCCAGAATTTCAAACAAAACCTAACTGAACAACAACGATAACAGAACAGGGAGATCAATGGCAATGTCGATATATATTATCAAAGGGACTGCTGCGAACCATCTTGACATATTCTGAGTGGCTGCGTTGCATCCTGTACAGCGTTAAAAAAAAGAAAAAAGAAAAAAAGAAAAAAAGCAACAACAAAAAAACAGAACAAAACACCCATTTTTAAGATCTTTAATTTGCATTTTCTGCATGAAATAAGACCTTGATCCTTGTCTTTTTTCACAAAAGCAGATTCTGCTTTAACTAATGTAAAAAAAAAGGAAAGAAAATAATGTTTCTAGCAAAGTGATTTAGATGTAGAAATTTTTGTATAAAAAAGGGGGGGAAAAAGAAAAAAAAGGGAAAAAACAACAAAGAAATAAAATAAAATGACCTAAAGAGCCATCTTTGTCTACTCTAGAGGTGGGAAGGTGAGATTGGTGGGTGGCACTCTCTGCTCTCAGAGCTGTCCTGTGTCAGTCGGAGAGGAGCCAGAGCCCACACCGTGCCACAGGAGGGCTCCCAGGACAGGCGCGCTCACCAATTACTGCTGGGTGCTTTCAAAAACTGTCTCCTTACATCTCCTTGTAGGGAGAGTGGGCGGGAGGGCAGGGGGAAGGATGGCCAGGGGCAAGGTGAGTTGCCTTGCTTTTGTTTTGGGGTTAGTTTGGGGTATTCCTGCAGTGACAGTTTTTGAAAGCCAATGATGAACAAATTAAAAGCAAACTTGAAAATAGTTTACAATTTTGTACAAACCATTATAAATATTAACAACAAATGTTTTTAAAAATGGTCCATACCGGTGCCAAAATAATGTAACGTGTACATTAATTTCTTCTCTTTCCTTTCTTTTCCTTTCTTTTTTTTTTTTTTGAAGAAAAGTGTTAAAACACTAAAAATATTTCCTTTTTTTAACAAATGATGTATGTGGACATAAATGTACTTGAAAGCTGTTAATTATCAATTGGTTAGGAATCTTTCTTGGGCTTTTGGGTTTGCTTTCTTTTTTTTTCCTACCCAGAACAAAAGTAACATATATAAAATACAACCTTTAAAGGAGAAACGGTCAACTTTTTCTCTGCTGGTTTGAATGTAAGAGATTTCCATTTTCAAGGCACTGTCTTTAGGCCAAATCTGCTTTACTGGTCTCTGAAAAGCAAACAATCTTACCATCCAGAGTGCTCAAACTTGTCCTGAACTTTACAGCGTAACTGTTATGATGTCATTTAAAATGTATGTCCAAAGGACTTTGCTAAAACTTACTTCAGCAAAGTTTTCTGCATGTCCAAGTATCCTGCTGGGTTTCACCAAGAGCTGGGATACACACAAGCTCTATGATATTGCCTAGAGCAGAGGGCAAAATTAAAATAAATCCCCAGTCTTACTTTTCCACCATGAGGTGAGTAACTTATCGTGACATTGAGGAGCAAAAGTCATAGATTATAATTTCAAATGCTCTTAAGACCTATTTCCACAAGCAAATGAAGTGTTCAAGCATTGCTGGACCTTGCCATGCTAACTGAAAGTAGCCGAGACAGCACCGTTTTCAGAAATGACTGATGCAAGGCATTGAGGTATTTAATGGAAATCTGTTAATAGGCTGAGTCCTAAGCTCCAAATGCCTTAGTTAAAAAGGCTTGGCCTCTTGAAGTCACCTAGAAGTTTTGGGATGTGCAGAGCAGCCAGGGTGCTACAGCTTGTCAGCAGCACTCAGCAGAGGGCTGTGGGAACACAGCGGGATGCCACTGGGGAGAGGGGATGTGTGGTCAGCCCTGACCATGGGTGAAGGGACATAGCTGGCTTTGAATGCCTGCTTCCTTGTGGTGCAAAATGACATTGTCACCCCAAATTCCCTCGCCACAGCTGCACCAGGTGTCCATGCTCCATCCAGGCTCCATTCTTCACAGATTGGTCTGCTCTACACCTCTGTAGCTTTGCACTGCAAGCATACAGCTGAGGAGTAAAAATGCAGAGAAAGTGAGCACTGGATGGATGCTGATGGATCTGGTGGTGCTGCAAGTCCCCTTCCTGCTAGCAGAACCATCCTTGCTTCCCTGAAGCAGAGAGACACTGTCAGGTAGGAAGGAAAAATGAGAAATTTATACTCTCCAGCTGGGCACTCAGGTACCTGTATCTCTTCTCAGCTGAGACCTACTGCCAGTGGGATCAGAGTGGGTGCTAGGATGAGAAGTCAGAAAAAAATATCATGCTAAGAGCTGGATTCAGCACTCAACGTGTGAAATCCAGTTCTTGTTCCCCTCTCCAACCCTAATCAAATCTCGCTACCACCATTCAGCAAACTGACTCAATGATTTTTGGCAGGTGATGGGGAGGAAGGTTTCTTTTTTGCCATTGGATCTTTTTTCCCAGAGTCTAATGTCATGTATAAAATAAAATCATTACCTTACCTCACATGGGACAATTCAACTTCTACCTCTCTCACAAGCCATTAGGACAGTTCTTGTGAGCACTGCTGAGCTGAGAGGCTGCCCTTTCCTGGTACAGCCACGATGGTGAGGTGGCCCTGCCTCCAGCTCTGCCAGCACCCAAATGTTTTCTTGTGCCCCTCTGCCACTCTCTCTTCTTGGACTTCCTTCCCACTGTCCCCATATTTGCTTAAAACTGAAGCTCTTCTAAGCCAAACGTGAGCTAGACATCAGGTCCTCAGTCTTGGGTATCAGGGGCTTCAGGGGCTCAGCCTTTCATCGTTTGCTCACCAAAATCATAGATGGATGGCTCAAGCTAAAGAGAACTTGCCCACCCAACAGGAAAAGAAAAGCCAACTATCTGATAGCTTTTAAAGAGAAAAAGCAAGTGGATAGTGTCTGCAGTGTTTATGCTTAAATAATGGAAGAATAAGGCAGGGGGAAGCAGCACAACAGAAATCTTATTGAGCTGTGATGGTGAATTACAGTTCCTGCTAACCTGCCACTCCAGAGACCTTCTGTTATGTTCTTTTTCCTCCTGCCTTCGTTTTATTAAAGAGATAACCGTGTATATGTTTAGCTGCTGGAAAAGCTACTTCATCTTCCTGTCTCATTTAATTTGAAGTTAGATTTTAGCCCTGTTAATTTCACCTTGCCTTCCTGTTCTCTTCTGTTTAATGTATTATACCCTGGGTTTCCATGGTAAGATCTCAAACGGCAACAGGGAGAAGGCTTTAATGATTTCTTCCAGTAGTAGTTCAGGGGAAGATGCTAATAACCCCTTCATATCCGTAGACAATCTTCAGGGGTCACACCTGCCCAACATAACTATCCTCTATCCTGTTATGAGGAATGTTTTGTGTAGATTAGAATTCCAGCAATTTTACTGTATTACTCCATATCCTTAGTAAGAGGCACTAGTATATACTCAGCCTTCCTGGAAGCCCAGGTAAGGTAGGTTTGCAGCAGCAGTCAAACACCCCATTAAATTCAATACCTGTCTACCTCTGTTATGAGGTACTGAAAGGATTTTTATTGTTAACAGCAAGGATATTGTTAGCATTAAAGGTGCTAATAAACCTATTAAATTGCAAATAATGATAGAGATCCACATTTTCAAAAGCACTTAATTGATTAAAACATCTGAGTTCCTCTGACTTTTCAGTGGTCTGAGCATTTAAGCTAATATCCAAAGTTTTTAAAAACATTATTGCCATGTTCAGACTGGTTTATTTTGGAAATTCTCTTGCTGTTGGAAAGAAGAAATCTTCAAGATCAGTTTCTATAACAGCAGGCAAGAATATCAATATACTCTTTCCTAACTTTATTTACAGGAAATACCATTGCAGATCAACCTCCAAAAGTTTAGGAGGTAGCAAGAAGGTAGAGCTTAGTGCATTGCTCTGCCAACTAACATGCATTAAAGTGAATCTACCCTCAAATTTGAGAAATTACAGAGATTCTGAAAAAAGAGTTGTTTTAGAAATTTCAAACTAATGTCATTAAGGCATATGAAATTTTCAGTGACAAAAAGGTTTCATTCTTTGTTGATATATCTTTGGAGCATTCATGTCCATGAATAAATAATGTTTTTACTTGATTCTGTATTAACAAAATTTGCATTGCCTAATTTCAGGCAGGCAAAGGCAGAAGGAGCGAAATTCAGAATAAGAAAAACTGAGAGCAGAATGGTTATTAAACTTGAAATGAAATATTTTATTTCAAGGCAGCTGAAAAGCATTTCACTGGAATCACCATGATTCCATTTTTCTTGGAGTTTTTGAGAAGCTGCAGATTTTTGGAGGTGAAAATAAGAAAAACTCACATTGTCCAGCCAGTTGTTTTGTGAAGTCTCATCTAATAGACTTTGTGCTGGAAAACCCTTGGAATTCACTCTCTGCCTGGAGAGAAGGAGCTAAGACAACTCAGCTGCAACCAGCCACGTGGTCTGAGGGAGCCTAGACATTTTGTGCTGGCTGTTCAGATCATGCGGCTTTCCCCCAGACAATACACTTCTCCAACTGAGGGTGATGCTGAAGCAGCTGTCTAAATCGGGCACTGTGTCAACAGTTTAAATATTAACTGTTCCATGTGCTCTCACCAGCCCGTGGGAAACACAGTATCAGCCAGAGGATTCAACCTTGAATCCCTCACATGGACTTTTTCCCCCAAACAGAGCTTTTCAGTTACAAACAGCCTGGAGACAGCTCACAGACCCTTCCACAGCCAGCACTGTCACTCTGTTTCTTACACCAAAAGAGCTGTGTAGGAAGACAGGCCTTTTTTATGACTGCAGGGTCTCCTTGGGCAGCCTTCTGCAAACAGAAGGCAAAAGAAACTCGGCATCCCAGGCTGTGTCTGCTGAAGGGCTGAAGGCTCCTCCTCCATGAAGCTGAGAACCTGCTACCTCCCAGGCAAGTAGGTTTGGGACCTTTTGCTTCTTGGCCAAAAAAAAAAAAAAAAACCACCTGCTTCCTACAAACCATGAGGCAGCTAGCATGCTTGGGGTCAACCAACCCAGCAACACACACTGCTGCCAAGCATGATGTCAGGGTCTGCACCAGCTCTGGCTGACAGGTTGGCTTAAGTTTTGATATCATGATAAGCTCAGCGCAGGAGTCTGGCATTGCAATAATGAAGGTACAAATTATGATAGCAAGGTCTGTAGCTGGAAAAAAAATTCTCCAGAGGAGCTCCTGGATAAAAAAGTGATTTATATAAGTTGTTCTTGACACTGGTTTTGTATGATCATCTCGGTTTTAGGAATGAAAATTTGACTCTGATAAACTGTATGTTAAATATCACTCTCATTCATGTTGTGTACTTAGAGGTCCTAAATCAGGATTTAGAAGAGCTGCCCTAAAGCTAATTGCACTGTATCAAGGAAGGGCTTAACTTCAACCTGTATCCATTATATGGAAAAAAGATCTACCCATACCTTTCCACTGTATTTGCCTTTGTGTGACAACAGAAGAGCTCAGATTTACCACTCGCACCACTCTCTTAGGAGATGTTGTCAAGTAGACATGCATGACCAATTAGAAAATATAATTCATTGAAATAAGAAGTAGTACCAGCAGGTATAGCAAATATGATGCTGTGCTTCTCATGCTCCTGGTCTAAATTCCCTGCTGTACAGACCCTTAGGAAAGAATTCACTCCGTGAAGAAAAAGTCAGCTTCTTGATGGGAATAAAAAACCTCATGGCATGATGCAGAGCTCTCAGTACTGCTTTGAGATGGCCCATCAACCATGTACCCGATGCCACAGGGTAGATCCATCCTCACCCACCCACATTCTCACACTGTATATTCTCTCACTCTGTGGTTTTTTTGGTGAATGATGAGTACATTTTCAACTGGATTCATCTTTCAGTTGCTATGCAGAGAAGCACCCTCCTCAGGGAGCTGTGAAGATCACAACAGGAGCTGCTGCCCAGTTTGTTAAAATTCTGAGTTTAGAGGCGGGTGCTGTGTGTACAGCTGGAGACTCTTTTTAGGACAGGGGCAGAAAGTCAGCACTGCTGAGCAGTGCTGGTTGCACTCCTGCTGGAGCAAGAATTGCTGTGGTGTCTCAGTTCTGCACCTGGACATCATCATCTGACAACGACATCCCACCCCTGCCATGCACCTGCAGGCAGAGCCACTGGCAAGCCAGTTCTTCTGCTTAACATTGGATGACCAAGGAGGATACACAAATACTATTACTATTTCAGATTTCTATTTCTGATCTATGTTCCTTTTCCCAAAGGCAAGCTTTTTTTCTTTTTTTCCTCTAAAGTCTGAGCAAAATCCATTCTGCCATTTTGAAGTCAGATGGGTGAAAATGAGCCAACTTTAAATCAAAGTTGCCAACTGGTTTAATTTAATTTGGTGAATTAATCATGAGCCTAGTTCTAAGTCCTTCTTCAAAAAAACAACAACATGTTCTTCGATTCATGGGAATACATCCAGGGCTGTGTTTGCAATTAAAAACAAAAAGTAAGTTTCTGTCACAGAGACAAGCTCTCACAAATGTGACTGTTGGAGCCTGTTATCTGAAGATAAATTAAAGAAATCAGCCATTAAATGTTTATTAATCATGTAATAGGTGTTAGGTAAAAATCAAGATTTTAAGGAAGTAAAAGGGCAAATAATAAATAACTACTGAATATGAGTCTAACAGTATTTCTATACCAATTCCTGTAGGTACAGACCCATGCCTGTCAGTGTTCAAGAGGCATTTGGACAATGCCCTCAACAATGTGCTTTAATTTTTGGTTAGCCCTGAAGCAGTCGGGCAGTTGGACTTGATGATCTTTGAAGGTACCTCCCAACTGAACTATTCTGTTCTATTCCTATTCTATTCTATTCTATTCTATTCTATTCTATTCTATTCTATTCTATTCTGTTCTGTTCTGTTCTGTTCTACTCCAAAATCTCCCCAGCTACCTTCCACAGCAACATACATGTATGTGTGTACACACACAATCCACAGAAGAATTTAACTTTCTCATCTGGGACTGTCTCTGAACAATGCTTCTGGTCAGCTTTATTGGACAAGGAAATGACTGTAATTTATCCAGTGGAAGGAAGGATAGCAGAGAAGTGCACCATTGCTCATTTTTACATTTTTGTTGTATAAGTTTCCACCTGGCTTCAAATTATGAAACAGCAATGAAGATTCACACTACAGGAGCACGTGAATGCCCCAGGAGGCTTGTAAGCAGAGCAAGAAGGAGCACCCAAGAATGGTATAAACAACAAAAATAGAAACATAGAGTTCAAGTCTCCAGATTTCCTGGTGCAGTAACATATCCACTGGTGCACAGCAGAATTTATAAGGGTTCTGCTGCAGAGGCGAGCGAGCCCACTCCCCATCAAGTGATGGTGCTAGAAGAGGAGATAGAACTTTCATCACATCAGCCCACTTTATTTACTGGTAGAACTGTCCAGCTGGAGTGGGGAGAAGCACTGCACTTCCTTGGAGACAGGATAAGGTGTCCGCTATGAGAGCTAGGGAGAAGCTCCTACAAACCTTTTATAAAAATGTGAGTGCTGCATTAGTGGAAGCTGTTGAGCACCCTGGGTCACCCTAATTGTCTGAAAAGGTTATCCACAGATGTTGTCAAGAAGGATAAAACAGAAGAGAGTGTTTCATCAATCTTCTTACTTCCCTATGAATTCGCACACATACTGACCCACTTGCCACCACACAAAGTTCGTGGTCAAAGTCATGTAGAAGTGTTGGGATAGTGAAAAGCATCTTCTTCACAGACCTTCGAGTTGAGTGAACAGTGTTTTGCAGAAGAGGATTCTTTCTCTAAAAACATCTTCAGATCACCACTTTCTTACCATAGCTTACAGCAGGGAGGTTGATGCATAGACAGGCAAAAGAAAGATGAAACTGCTCTCTACTAAGGGGGTCTTTTGCAATTTCCCCTCACACATGTGCCAAGTAACTTTTCTCAAAGAAGGTCGTTCACAAGAAGATCCCTTTTCATATGCAGCTCTCTGGAGCTTGCTAGATGTTTCTACACTGCTCATAAATCACAGAGGCAGCTGTTACCATCAGCATTTTCCTTCTCCCTTGAAGTACTAGCAGCGGCAGCAGCTGCTGAGCCTGAAGTTAATTTCACAAATTAACCTGAGATTCCCCCCACAGTCCCAGGACAGCAACCCTACCTGCTCCGTGCACCTTCCTGAGGGGACAAAGCTTGCAGCCTCAGCACTTCTGTAGGCTTTCAAGAAAGAGGGGGAATCTTAGAAGGGGGAAACCTCGGCTGGCTAAGTGTTGCAGCCAGAAGGCAAATGGAGAAGACAGGACGCATTATACAGTGGCAAAACACAGAGGATAAATAAAAATGAGAGAAGAGAAAGGCTCCTAAGAGTATGGATGAAATAAAGAAGAGATGCATAGTTACCAGGAGAAGAAAAATGCTGCAGGATGTAGAAGAAAGAGAGAGAGAGAGAGAGAGAGAGAGAGAGAGAGAGAGAGAGAGAGAGAAAGAGAGAAAGAAAGAAAGAAAGAAAGAAAGAAAGAAAGAAAGAAAGAAAGAAAGAAAGAAAGAAAGAAAAAGAAAGAAAGAAAGAAAGAAAGAAAGAAAAAGAGAAAAAGGAAGGAAGGAAGGAAAAGAAAGGAAGGAAGGAAGGAAAACAGTAAGACTGGGGCTGGAAAAACTTGGTGCTGGTGACAGCTAATCAGGTTCCCTCAGGTAGAATTCCCCTGTAACACAACCAAAAGGGCCTTGAAGGCAGGCAAATGAATAGCAGAGGGGATATTGAGCTTGCCTGCTTCCTACCGTATACAGGTTCTTTCCTAGGCACAAGGTCAAACTGCTGCAGAACAAGCTCCTGGACTCTTCATGTCCTGTCCTGTCTCCTCCAGTATGGCTGCTTTGTTTGGTATAAAAACAAGGACAGAAAATGACCTGGCAAAGACCTGGGATGCAGTCCATGACCTCTACTTCCTGCACCAGTGAACATTTTATTACTCATGTAAACTGGAAAGCCGTCAAAATGGGAGGGATGGAGCAGCTTTGTACACTTTACCCACACCAGAGATGCGGGAGCTGCCACTTCAAACCCTTTTGGGCACAGGAGGAAGCTGAGTTTGCCCACATCCTGACAGTAACTGCTGAACGTATGGTGGGACCAGGATTTCTCCTCCTGCTCCAGTTCCAGGAGACTACTTCTTCTTTTTTTTTTTTTCTTTCTTTTTCTTTCTATGGGGCTAAAAAAAGAATAAAGCCTTCCTTATGAAATGACTGATTCAGTGTTAAGCCATACATTCTTCTCCCACCCTTCTGTGAGAATTACTTCTTTACTTTGACTGACAAAAAAAAAATAGTGTGTTTGTATGAGCACAGCCCTACTTACAGGAAGAAATGAAACTTTAACATCATCCACAGTTTTGGGATTTGATATTCTTGAACACAATGTACCAAACAGAAGAGTCTGAGCCATCCCTTCTACAGAAAGGGGATATGTTTGAGATGCATATTTGACTATGCAAGATATAATACTGAGTGAGGTTGAATACACACAGGATTGGAACTGGCAGAGCTGAGGTGACAACATGCATCCCTTGCTCTGTGGAACTGCAATGACCAGAGAGAGGAATCTGCTTCTCCCTTGCTCATTGGCATGAGCCATGTTGCACCGGCCCTCTCCACCTGGCTGCAGGACCTGAGAGGGATGTGTGCTTGAGAACTGAGCCCTCACATCTACTTACATTTCAGCTTCCAAGAATTGCTCTTAAGTAAAGAACACTCCTGCCTTCGATTAAAAGAACTAATTTACAAAGCAACAATAAGCAAAGAAAACCCTTCTGCAAGCTCTGTACAACAGTCACAGCACCTCATTGCTACTAAGCTCAAAAGACCAACTTGACATTTCATGTTGGCTCCTGTGCTGAAGTAACAGGAATAATGGGGACCAGCTGAGTTCATGCAGACCTTCAGTCCTCTGGGTCCTTCAACAATTCGCAACTGTGAGTGGGGCCATGGTTACCCCGGAACAGCATCCTGTCGTAAAGCACTGGGGTAACAGTCATTCGGGCCTTCAAACTCCCCTTCAGAAGGAGTTTCCTATGTAATATCTCTTTAGATTTGCACCTACTATCTGCTTCTCTATTGTCGTCTTTAATAAGTATGTTTCAAGCCCCTGTTCTAATCTTGTACAGATTTCCCGGTTCTTTTTCTTAATGTCTGTCCAAGCTTTCTCTGTCAGGGCCTTCAAAATGCATTACAGGTCTACAGCTGTAGACTCACACCTTGATCTTGTTCTGATACATGACATCCTCTGGCATCTTTACGACCTAATGCAGGGATATTAAGGCAGAGTCTGGTCCAATGCATGCAGTTCTAATCTTGGTTTCCTCTTCACACATCCCCTTCTGCACTGTTCTGGTCCAATTAATTAATTAATCCCCTGCTACATATGCTTCTGCATCGTGTTGTTTTGGTGATGTTAGTTAAAGTGATGACATAATTTTTGGTCTGCATCCTGATTTTACCTTGGGTGTCTGTGGCTGGAAGGAGAGCACTTTAGCTCCAAATGGAGAGCTGTTGTAGTAAAGGGGTATGTGGTGGCACTGTGTTGTGTGGCAGTGGGAAGAGGGGACCAACCATCTGAGACGGTCCAACTGTGTGCCTACGCAGAATACTGGAGAGAGGAGCACATTCTGTAGAGGGGTAGATTGCGGAGAGGCTGCTTGACAATCATATCAATTAGTGTATGTAGCTACGCACATCTTGTTCTGGAGCTAAACCTCCAGGAAGCCTGACTGATGCTTGGTTTGAATCCACTGTGCTCAAAGCTGAGTCTGTGCTGTGCACTCTGCTTTTCACAGAGGATTGAGAGCTCTTTTTGGGTCTGTGTACTCCCTCTCTGATTTAATTTGGTCCTAATTAATTTTCACAGTAATAGGATGAGAGGCAGAATTGCAACAGAGGAAATTCCATTAGATAAAAGGAAAGAATTTCCATGGGGAAGGCAGTCAGTCATCAGAACATTGGCTCAGGTAGGCTGTGGGATCTCTGCACTTGGAGATATTCATTATTTGATGGGACAGACCAAAGCACCTAAGTTAACTTCACAGGTGGTCCTGCTTTGGTGGCAGGCTGGACTAGACACCTGCAGAACAGTCTTCCCACCTGTGTTACTCTATGATGCTGTGAACTCTGTATAGGCTCTTACCTTGCTTTCCTCTGCTCCTTGCCCCGTGCTGCCAGCCTTTGGTGCTGTCCCAGCACCACAAGGTCCAAAGGCACGGGTCAGACCAGGGGAAAGAGCCTGGGTATGCAGGCACAGTTCTGGAACAGGATTCAGTGAAGCAAACCGAGCTGGATGGAGGAGAGTAAAACTAAAGCACTGCCTTTATCAGTTGTCTGTGTCCAGAGGCCAAGGAATTAAACCAGAAACTGCACAAACGTCGTAATGGGGGCTGGGGGGTGACTTAATCAGCAGGAATTAGCTGTGGGGTTTGTCACTTCAGTTTTTTGTGTTTGGAGTGATTACAATTAAAATGCAAAGATCTGACTGCTTAAGTGCTCCGTGCTAATTGGGGGATCAGTGTGCTTTCTTTTCCTTTTCTCATCTAATTTATTTCAAGGCTTTGTTTCCAGTGCAGAAGGTGTGGCAAGCCCAAGGATTTCAAATGAGGGAGAGAGGTGGGAAATACCAAATCAAAATTGTGTGGGCAGTTCCTCCAAAGCTGGGGAGAGGGGGAAGCACTGGGCTTTCCCTGCAGAGGGAACAAATCTTTCCAACGGGGTGCAATCACCCTTGTTTCTTCTCCCCTAGTTACTTTTTAAGCTCTGGTCCAAAAGCTTTGGGACTTAATTGAATGAGATGGGTTGGTCAAGAGTGTGCATGTTTTTGCACCTAGTGTATGGGCTGAGGCAAAGCATTGTTCTTCAGAGAGAGCAGGCAGGTTTGTTTGTTTTTTTTCAAGTGTGACTTTTCAAGGGCGAGGTCCCCAGTTTTTGCAGAGGGCAGCTGAAGAGCTACCACACCAACCTTTTTATAGATATATTCTCATACAAGTAACTAACAGCCACGGCTGACATTCACAGAATAGATGTAGGGCAGCCGTCAGCACACTGACTTAGCTACCCAAGATCACAGTGATGCTTCTTGCTCCTGGAAGGGGGAAATCCTGCTTGGGCTACCTGAGTGAACGGTGTCTCAGGTCTTCAACACGTAAAAGAGTGCAGTGTGGAGATTTCTTCATGCACAAAATGGTGTACGGGGAAGAGTCTTGAACATAGTGCCACTGCAGTTAGTGAAGGGGCCAGTCCAGCCAGCGCAGTTCTGCTCCTGACTCCAGCTCTACTTTGGGTCACGCTTCAGCACCCAACAGGGACCAGCTCTGCAATGGGGTCAGGATTCAAGGACATCGAGGCACTGGTATCACAAAAAAAGAAAAGTGTTAAGTGTCATCATGGGCAAATATAGCTATTCCGACTCAAAATTTGCATTGTTAGCTCTGTTCTGCAGATAGCTGTGGCCAGGAGTGATGGACAGCTGGGCAAAATCATTGTCATATGCTGAATTCATCTTTAAGGCAGCTGAGTGCTCCTCAGTAGCCTTCTGCTTGTGCTCATCACAGCCTCTTAACTAGGGGATATGCAACTCCCTCCTTTTCTGATGGAGAGCTGAGGCCCAGAGCACACCTGCAATCCAACAGGGTGAATCCGGCACGGCTGGCAAGAGCCAGTAAGATTCTGATGCCCATCGGTCAGAGTCAAGAGGTTTGCAGAGCCCAGTGAGGACCAGCAGAGTGAGAACTGAGGATGTAGTGAGTCACAGGTTGCTCTACCAGCCCCTTGGGAAGGCAAATGGTCCTGGAGAGCCCCTCCTCAGATAAGGGTTGTAGCAATCCTCTACAAAATTCATGAGAGGCTCTGGAGCAGGGCAGGCATTTCACATGCTCAGTATCTCCATTACAGGAAGTGTTCGTAGCTGCAGCACTTAAAACAGAAAATAAAAACTGAGGCTCCCATCTAAATCTCCCTTCCTTCCCTTGGCAAGCTGCCCACATGCTGTGGGGCTGGGACATGACTGAGGCCATCACCAGGTCCAGCTGGAGACCAGAGGTGGCTCTGACAGGGTTGGAAGGAGGCGAATGCTCTTGTAGAGGAGAGCTAGCAAGGGGCACGCTGCCTGAACCAGGGTAGGACCCAAGGGAGCCCTCAGTCCCTGAGGAGCCTCCTTAAACCCAGTCCAGCACATTGGCAGAGTGGCCCCAACCCCAGCCAACGGGCAGTTGGGACCCGGGGGCTCTGCCACAGCCTGCCCGGCGGTACTGTGCCTGTTCTCGCTCCAGCAGTCTCCAGAGAAGGGCAGCTGTGTGTGAAACGTGTTCATATTTTTTTCATGAATTCAGCAGGAATTACCAACGGGAAGGGAGGAAGGAGAAAGGAAAATATCTTGTGATCCTGGGGGTGGGGGGAGAAGAAAAGAAAAAGCAGAGTTGTGGAGGGAGAGGAGAGGGGGCAATTGCAGGAGCTTGTAGCTGTTGGAACAGAGGTACTGCAAACCTACAGGCTGGTCCACGGTGGTTTTTCCTCCTCTATCACCCATGCTTGTCCTGTTGGTTTTTTTTTTGAGATTGGGTGCCTTGCCAGAGAAATATGGTTTTGATCCAAGTCCTGGGAGCAGGTTGCCCTCATCAAGGAGTCCACAGCCCCCTGTGCTTCCTCCTGCACTGAAGGTGTGACCCAAGCTGCAGGTTGGCTGCTGGACACCAAACTCTTCTGGAAACAGCTGCACTGCAGTTCTGTCACCACTTTGCTCCCAGACCCTGCCAGGCCCCCGCTGGCTGGCCCATAGTCAGACAGGCATGCAGCAACTGCAGACTGCATCTGTATCTCTGCCTGGGTAGGTATCTTAGCCGGTTGTGCCAAGGACTGGCTCCCTTTAGGGGTGCCAGTGTGTGTTTGGGGTGACACAGCCAGTGCTCACAGCCAGGCAGAGCAGATGCGGGGCTGGAGCCCATCCAAGTGTGAAGTGCTGCTAATAGCTGTTGCAGTTAAGGGTGGAATAGAGAAGGGAGCCTTTTGCCCCAAAATGAAGGTGAAAGTGGAATTCCGGTTCCTGGCCCTGAGAATATCTTCTGACCACAGCAGGCCCACATGACTTCTCCTTACGTGGGCTGGTTCCTTACCTCAAAAGTAATTGGGGCAGTAGGATGGGGTTGGCCTCTTTTGTCTCACTGCTGTCCAGTGGGACATGCTGCTTGAGCCACCAGCGCTTGTTCTGTTTAGAAAGAAGTTGGGAGCATCCCCAGGAGCCAAATGGTGCTTCTGTCATGAGGCCTCGGACTCAGCTGTTATTGGCAGTGAGGTGCTTCTGGAGCCAGGAGGGAGAGCAGCCGCTCAAAGAAGAAGTCTGTTTCCTTGTTCTCCTGACAAATGAATTTAAATCGAACCAGAATTTTGAGTGAAGCTGATAATAGCTGAGCTATTTTAATCCATCCGTGTCTCCCTCGCCTCAGCATCAGCACCGACGTCAAAGGCTGCTCAGCCAGGAAAGACCCCAGTTGGACCTCCTGGAAGCTGGCGCTCTCAGCCGCGGCACGGGAGGATTGTGATGCGCAGACGGCTGCAGCCCTGTCTCTGCTAATTGGCTTTGTTCCTCCGGATGCTGCTGTTTTATGCCCAGTGCTGAATCCTCTGCAACTGAGCAGAAAAAAATGTTGAGGAAGTTTCCTCCTGCAACAGCAAATCTCAAACCTATATAGCCTTGATAAATAAATAAGGATCCGTGTTCTGCTTCCAGATGTCACTGTGGAAAGGCAGAATAAGTTCTGTGATGTATTCCAAAGATGTTAGTGTCAGGGAGAGCTGAATTTAGCCTGAATGGCAGAAGAGGGAAATGGGATGCTTTTGCTCACTGCATTGAAGCATAAACACAATTTTCCGTGCGAAGTTTTATAGTGATCCTCTGAAATATCACAAAAGGAAGCTGTGACTCCTCAGCATCATTTCTTTCTTTAGCTGCCCATTGCTGACTGTACCAGAAACAAGATGTTATCTACGGTGCAGTGCCACAGAGGAGCACATCTTTGGGACTGTGAAAGCCAGGCATGTCCCGGGTGGGCTCCCTGACATCAGCAATACAAGTCACAGCAAAAAGAACAGCAAACTGAAAGACCTACCATGACCCTGCCTGCAGTCCTTCTGCCTAAAATGGAACCCCATCTCTTGTGATATCCAAGAAAAATCTCTTTTTTGCCTTGAATTAGGGTAAAGTCCTCCTTGATCTTTGCATGAGGTAGATCAGCTGAGTACACGAGAATTGTAAGAAAGGCAGAGGTAATGTGGTTTTACTTCATCAGTCATTTTTTCCCTTGTAACTTGCCTCCTTCCAGTTCCAAGATGATTTTTCTGAGCTCCATTATCTTTTCTCTTGTCCAACCTAACATTTAGCAGAAAGTTGTGTAAAATTAAATAAATAAATAACATAAAAGCCTGAAAACAAAACAAAACAACAACAAAGGAAAACAATGCAAAAGAGTTTCTTCGTAACCAACTTGATGCCAGCGTCTGTGGAAATGAAATATTTAGCCCAAGATTCAGTGCTTATCCTTCTGGTGTCAGCTCTAATCTGAGCCACCACTTAAGAAAATGAACAAACAAAGAAAAAAATAGTCTAACCTTTTCCCTTATGATAAGAGTTTCAAAGATGTAAACTCAGGACTTGGAATTATCATAATGAGTTTCTCTGCTTATACCACATTTTTCGGGGGAACTTGCGATGTCGCACCATGGCTTCTGCAGCTCGTCTCCACCGTTGCGTCTCTTCCCTCCCTACCCCCAGCTCCTTCTCCAAGTGCTCATCTCGTTCCCAAATGCTGGTGCTGACATGCCCCAGGGGAGTGGGGAACAGCAGCTCCGGGCCCTGCGGAGCACAGACTTTTTTACTTCAGTAGCTTTGTTATTTGCCATCACCTCTGCTCTCACCTGGTAGTGGTGGCTCTCAGCTTTGGTGGGTGCTAGGGCAAGGGGGCATGCTGGCAGGGAGGACAGGGACTTGCGCCTCTCCAGGCCCATGCAGAGATCCAGGCCAGGTTACTGGATTGCATCAAGACATAATAATATGTCTTGCAGAGACTCTTTAAATTGACCTTTAAACTCCCCCTTACGGGATTCTGTTGGGGATTTGGTTTTGATTTATTTTTGGCAGCAGTAACAACCAAAAACTCGTATGATATTTTTAGCTCTGGACACCCCAGGAGCCTTAAAAAATCCAAAAATATTCCTTAAAAGCAAGACAGTGGTGGTCTGCTTTTCCCATAAAAGCCACAAAAAGGCTAACTCCAGGAGAAACATTTTTTTAATGCTGAAAGTGAGTATATTTTCAGCCAAAATAGAAGTTGGTGTAATAGATTTGACCTTTCTTGCTTGATCCTGCACGATGCTCGTTCTTTTTTGCTAACACGTTGCTAATTTGGGGCCTTGCTACATCACAGTGCAACTTGTCGTGTCTCAGACATAACATATGCCCTGCCACGAGGCAGCGAGCCGGAGCTGGGGGTGCAGAAGAACCCACCAGCTCCAGGGTTTGCTCTTCTTGGGGGGAACCCTCTGACTGTTGGCAGTGCTGAGGACATCTGGCCAGCCTTGCTGAGCTGGTGTCTGCTGGTGGGGGTCCCCTTCAGGAGGCCCCTGGGTTTCCACAAGGCACTAGTGGGGGGGGCCTTCTGGGGCAGCCTGCTGCTCAACGTAGGGCTGCCACATTCACTAAACCAGGCCAGCATGGCATAGGCTTGCACAAAACTGATGAAACAGAAATGGTGATGGGAAGCCAACGGAGTAGCGCGATTTTTTTTTTTTCCAACTGAGGACCTTGCACCAATTATTTATTTCTTGGGGATAGACAGTATGGTCATTCCCCTGTTTTCCAGGATATGGTGGGTATCCTTATCCAGAGGCCAGTCTGAGAATGTTTTTACCTCGGTCAGACAGGCCCATTGCCCCCACCTTGGAAAAGTCACAGCCTCCCCAGAGAACTGCCAGCTCTCACCTTGTCCCTCTGTGTGCTGGTGCCGGGAGTCAGCAGGCCCTGCTTTTAATGACCGCAGCAATGTTCTCATTGCTGATGAGCCTGCATGTGTTTAAAGCAGCAAAATGAAAATCCCCTTGTCTCTCCTCCCCAGCCAAAAATGAAAAGTACGTCAAGATTGGCACAGCCAGGTGTCCTGAGTGCTCACCCTTGCTGGAGGCTCCCGCGGGGTTTCTTGGAAAGGTGACAATCCCCATCCAGCCAAGCTGTGTCCCCCAGCACCAGGGAGGGAAGGGGCACTGGTGGGTAGGAGGAGATGGGCAGTGGGGCAGTGGGAAGGACACAGAGTGGGGGCAACAAGAAGGGGGCTGAGAGGCTGCGTGAAGCAAAGGCACCAGAGCAATGGCCATACAGTGTCTCTGTAAATATACAGCAAAAAGCAGTCACTCTCTTGGCTTGCCAGAGGCACTCCTGCTGTCCTCACTGGGAATGGGAGACGACTGCTGCCATGTTGGGGATGGACCATGGGGATGTGGTGTCCCCAAGAAGGCTGCCCTACCCAGCAGTGACTGCTGCAGAGTGGGCAAAGTGCAGCTGCCAGATTTTCAGAGCAAGGCAGCCTCCCTCCTTCGCATTTGTGCAGCACCAAGCACCTTTTGGATTTGTTATGTGGTTTCTTGATACTGATCTAATGATTCTTACAGAGCTTCAGGTGGGCAATAAGGCAAAAGTAGCCCTGTGCCTGTAGCAAACATGCAGTCATCTGGTCTCCCGCCAGCTTTCTCCTCTGCTGTTATAAACACCTTCCCGGGTTTTCTGGATTAGGGGCTTTGCTTGTAACCCACTCATGGCTTTCTTTTTGCTTTTGATCCTTGCAGCTGGGCAAAACCCATGCAACAAATGATGTCTGCCTGCCTTCAACTTTTATTATCAAACTGAAATTTAGCCTAAGTTCACCAAGCTCTTTTAAACTAATGTAGGATGAGCAGCCCCAGGTCACAAGCCTCAGGCTTTTTCTTTTCCTCTAGGAGTCCTGATATAGGGTCCTCTGGATATATGAATGCAGTCATGGCCTTGCCTTGCAAGGAAGCCAGAGAGTGGTTGTGAGTGGCTTTGTTAAATCTTTTATTTCTTTTTTAGTAATCAAAAGAAGAAAAGCCTTTTGTAAAGCCAAAAGTAGATATTGGAGAGGGAAAGTCTCAATAAATTACACATTTTCAAAAAATATTCCAAAAAAACTACTTAACTGTACTCTAAATAAAAACACCAATCTTTTTTCCATAAACTCATATCAACACATAGTGCAAAATACATGCCATTTAAGAGATCAATGGGGAAATGAAACAAAAATTACCAGGACAATGCTTCAACAGCTCAAATGTGCTTATTTGTTTCCTTTTAGAACTTTATTTCCACTTGAAATTTCCATCCCCATTTTGGCTGAAAAAAATGCATATGAAACATCAAAACCACACCTGAACTGGCAAAAAATTATTTCCCTCTGCTTTTGAATGGCTCCTTTCCCAGGCTGTCAGCCACCCACCCAGCTCTCTGCAAAGTCCCTTTGGGCACGAGCTGTTTGCCAGCAGTTCATTTCTGCAGTCCCAGGCCTGCAAAGTGCCACTGCTGTTTACACAAAGGCCTGATGTCTCAGTGGGATGCCCCAAGAAGCATCTTGCTGATAACCCGCCATTTGCTGCTGGGTGCTTGCTGCTCCCCACGCCCCCAGTCTGCCAGCACTGGCCCGCAGTGCTGGGCTCCTGCCAGCCAGAGGCTCATGGTCCCAGCAGCTGGCTTTGTGCCTTGCTTTCCACATCCCTCTCTCTGGTTATAAACATAGTGTCACAGTCCTGGCCATGGCGGGAGCTTGCACAGCCCCTTGCAAGGCCAGTGGTGCTGCTTTAGCCACCTAGCAGAGGACTCTCCTGGCACCATGCTCCTGAGTCTGAAAGGCAATGGAAATGAAAGTCAGTACCTGAGTCTTGCTGACCAAGTGAGATAGGACTGCAAGAAAAAGATCTGGGACTGCCATTCCCTTTTTTCGGGCTTGCAATGAAGCCCTGAGACTAGTGATGCTGTCACTGGGAATCAGGAGGAGGTGCTTCTGGCGCTGACAGCTTGCACAAGGGGTGCCAAGAAGAGGGTTTGTGCAGGTGTCTGTGCTGGCTGCAACTCCATGTTATGTAAAACTGATGCAATTTGCTGTGCAGACAGAGTCTCTCCTGCACAGGGAGGGTATGGGGGAGATGCAGGTTTGGGAGAGAACAAGGAACAGGAGGGGAAGGGAGGGGATCTCTGTCTCATCACCCTCAGCAGCTGCAAAACAGCTCCTGCATCTTGGGGAAGGGTGACTTTTGCAGCCCCACAGGACCTGAGTATGACAAAACCCAGCTGTAGTTACAGCAGATGAAGGTGCCATTCTGTGCCTTGGACCTCTCTCTCCCTGAGACAAGTTATTCTTATTGCAAACTTCCGCTGCTCCTCCACAGACTTCTTGAGGAAATCAAAGCAGATTCTTGCCTTCAACGTTACTTACAGAGCAGAAGGGGAAGCCCATGTTAGACCGAGCACCTTTTAAACTGGATACCAGAAAAGCAATCTAGGATAACTCCTACCCCTGTATTCTGCTTCATGTAAACAGCTGATGACCTGGGCTGATACAAGACATGGGCTAGATTAAATAGCTGAATGGGTTATTTCTCTCTCTGTCATGAGCAAACCACCTCCACCTAGCTCAGGTTCTGCCTGCACTAGCTGATTCTAGTGAACAATGCCTGTCTGGATCCTCTCAGTTTGAGTTAAGAAGTGCTTATTTTGGAGGCAGGCAAGTTCATTTTAATGTTTTCTACATGGGTTTACACTAAATTGTAGTAGGAAATTAGGGCATCCTCACAGCATTTGCATAGGTCTAATGAAATGCATTTAAAAGCCTAGGTTCAAAGCTTATTTAGGCATTTCTTGATTTCCTTTTTGAAGCTGGTTTAATTATATAGGTTTAGAAAACAAGGTCTTCAGTGTATTGGATGCTTTTGTGAAAAAGTTACTCTTTGTCTAGTTATTTCACTAGGATTATGCTGGTACAAACACTTTTCACTGAGCATCTAGAAAAGAGAACTGGAAAGGACCAGGAGAAGTAATTGAGACCCAACCATGCAGTCATCTAGCTAGACCCCTCCAGAAGGTTTACATGAATGTACTTGTCCTGCTGGGCTCAGCCTATTGAAGTCAAGACATCTTCAAGCTGCATCAGATAGGTGAATGCAGCGTGTAACTCTGAGCTTGCCAGGGCTTCCCAGCTCAGCTACAGACTGCAGGGAACACCAAGGGGCAAGTCCCACTGGTCCTTGCCTCTCCTGAGATTTTTGGACTCTGGTTTCAGCACTGACCAGAGCTCAGAAGCAAACACCCAAGGGCATGTTAAATAGTGGGCATGTGAGGAAAGCAAGTTAATTCAATTGCATTACAGCTGAAGGTAGATTTCATCTCTACAAAGTCTGGTGCTGGCTCCTATTTTTCACCCAAAGTGTTCTCTTCAATCTTATAAATGGCTTTGGTATGTGCAGAGCACCAGAGAGGCTGTGATCAATTTGTTAGAATGAGTTTATTAAAGAAGAGAATTCCCAGAAGAAGAAATTGGGAATGTGGCACTTGCAATTATCTCCATCAATTGAGATGGATTCTGGAAACATGAGCTTCCTCTCTCTGGCTTAGCTGCAGCACTGGTGTTCTGCACACAAAATGCATCTCTGAGCAGTGCTGGTGAGTCTGACTTGTCCTCTGAACACTGAGTGATTCCTTCCTCTCCCCTCCCCATCATGCCATGAATAATCAAAACAAATATGCTAAATTGCTGAAAAACTGCCTTTTTGAGGTAGGCACAACCTGTGTGTGAATTTGGGTCAAACTCCGCAAAAAATTTCAGCTGAAAGCAGGCAGGACATGTTGAAACATTTTTGTTTTGACATCAAACTGAAATGTTTTGAAATGGCCTTTTTGAAATTTCAAAACTGATGCAAATTTTGTTTAGCCCAAGATTAAAAAGCAGACTGGATAATAGAGGAACTTTTCCTGTTGAAGGAACTGCTTAAGTGGTTCTCGACTTTAATGATCTTCAGGTTCTTATTTTGTTTTGCCAAAATGTTGACCCAAATTTTCTCTGGATTGCTTTATATTCAGCCACTCAAATGAAAAATAGTCTGTGCACCCAGATGTAATTCATACATCTCTTCCAGTTCCTTGCCTTCTGCCCTGGCTTTCCTCCAGCACGGTCTGTTTGCCTCCTTTCCCATTTGATGCTGGTCCTCAGTAAACCCCCTCTGTTTGTGATACACTCCCTCCTCTCCAGGCTGTTTCTCGGTGGAGGGCCTTTTAATTGGTTGGCATAATTCCCTTATTATTCAGCGCCACACATGTATGTACACATAATAGGAATGAATAATGGATGCTAATAATGCATAATTGATTCATGATAAGTGTCTGTTACAAAGTCAGCATGAGAAGCGGGATCACTGCAGGGAAATTCCCCATCCTCCTCTCAGGCTCCTGAAGAGGGGCTGGAAAAGACCTGAGCTCAGGGTGCACAATGGTGCTGCGACCAGGCTGGGGACCAATTCCTCCCCGAGTGTTCCTCATCCCACCTGACTCAGGAATGTCATCAGATCAACAGCAGCTGCTGTTGCAAACTCCCACTAATGTCAGAGAAGAGGATCAGATCCTGAACAGAGCCTTATACCTCTTCCTTAATCGTGTTAGTTCGCCCACGTCACCATCAGTCAGGTTGGCACTTGTGTATGACAGCTTTGATCTTTCTAACTGTGCTGCGGGAGGCCTGGCAGGGCCAAGGCTGCCTGCTGGAGACCATTAAAGCTTACTTGTTAGTGTACCTTGTGTCTGAGGCTCTTTGCACTGAGCCCAACAGACAAGGCTAAGCTTTGAAATGAGCACATACGAGTTCCTGCAGCCCCCAGTTCCTGCACTGCTGTCCAGGAAGCACCTGCGTCTCCTCCACCTCTTCTGCTTTCCACTGAGCATGAGCAAGGTCACAGATGGTGTCTGGGTGGGACCAGCCAAAATCATGTGTGTGATGGGGAAGGAGTCTTCAGCCCTAAGGTATTCTTTCTCCCTGAGTATCACTGTCTGTTCCTAGTTAACAGTCCCTGTCCATGCGAACATGGACAATATCCCTCTGGAGTTCACAGGATCTGCTTGTGTGGCAGGTATGGACCTCACATGTACTGAGAAGAGTTCCTCATTTGTTCCCTGACCAGATGGCAGAGCAATGCTTTATCTGAGTGGACTGTAAGCATCACTGAGACCATGATTTCATGCCCCATCAGCCTCTATGTCCTTGTCTCATCTGTGCAGACAAGAGATGCAGTGCAACATAGGTAGTCTTGGTTATAGCCTGGAGAGGAGCTTGGCCAGCCTCTGACCTCCTTCATAGGCATGCAGGACCCCAGCACCACCCACCACCAGCTTCTGAAGGAAGCAGTCAGGGGTTCTGTCTCATGTCTTGGAAAACCATGCTCTCACCCTGTTTCCACTGCTGCAGCTGAACTTGTGAGGCTCAGGGACTAATAACAGCTTGAAATATCCTCGCAACAGCACCAGTGATGCTAGTGCTGAGCAACCACTCAAAGTCTTGGCTGAGACGTTCAGCAGCATCTCTGCTGTTCCCTTTCCCCTGACCTTGCTTCCCACATGTCCCAATTTCCAATTCAGCTGCTGCCAAAACTAACAAGCCTTTGCAATGTTGCTGCTCTCCACTGCTGTTCCTTCTGCTCCTCCTTCATGTTCAGCCCCACACTCCTCTCTACTTGTCATCACTGACAGTGGAGCGGCTGCTGTCAGTCAAAGCCTTACTTCAGGGGAAAAAAGTCACAATTGCTCCAAGAGGAACTCTTCTGAAGGTTGGCTGGAAGAAAGTGAGTGTCTTCAACCAAGTCACCAAATACAGCAGTGGCCAGGAAGCCCTTGCACACTGCAAAGGGAGAGGCAGAAAGTGGAAGAAACCCCCCACAAGAGGGATCAGACTGAGTTATGCTGAGGACCTGCTCCGTGCAGGAGAGACAGGAGGGCTTGGTATGGAGGCAGGCCGCGTCGAGCCCTAACTAATGGACCCAGGGGATCAGCATCTCACCTATGGAGCTGTGAATACATTTCCTTCCAACCCAGCGTGCACTCGATTTCCCAGGCAGAGCAAGACACAATTATCCAACACTGTGTGCAGGAAGCCACCTCCTTGCCATGGTCTGTGCATTCCCACAGTAGCAAACTGATCTCATCCTAACCTTGGCACATGCTGCCTTCAAACTCCCTGCCTCAATGTGCTGCGATACGGCACCAGCATGCTAAAGGTCAGGTTTCCATTATAAGCAATTCACGGATTAAAGCTGTATCAAACACAGAAAAAGCTCATGATTCTGCACCACATAAAAACACAGTAAAATTGCAAAAATGTGTTTGACAAATCCATCAAGCTACATCAACATAGCGCCTGGTGTTTCTGGATTTCTCCATGCATGCTACTGAAAGCAGTAGGAGTTTGCCAGAGGCTTTCACCAAAGCTGAGCTGTGCCCTGAAACTGCAGTTTTCCAAGAGCTAATTGTACACTCATGGTCAAGCACACGAGCTGTGTGGTCTTATACCCTCCCATCTTTCCAAGGTCAGTTAAATTGCTGCGCACAGGACATTAGAAAGCCTGGTTCATTGTATTCCCCAGCCACCAGGTGACTTATTTCTTTAATTTCTAGATTTGCCTGCTACAAACAAACATCACATCCTGGCTCAGCCTTTCCTGTTTATCTAACTACAGTCTGAGCACAGGGGCAGGTTTTTTCCTTCCATCCTCCTTTTCCCATCTTGCCTACCCATGAAATTTGGCAGGAAAAGAAAACCAAGGGAAGGAAAAGCATGCTGTCTGCTGAGGGTGACCACAGTACCAGCAGTACCTTCCCCAGCCAGGGTGCAAGCCCACCACATTGAACATGGCAGACTGGTGACAGTAAGGGGACCTGGTGAGCCTATGGTCACAATCAGACAAGGCAATATATTACCCATGCAGCAGTTCAGTCAGGAATAGTTGAAGACAAAGCTAGAAACTGTGCCAGAGCTTAAATATAGCTCCTGGACTCATGGGTGGTGGGTAGGGGTCCCTGATGGGACTGGTCCAGACAATTAAAGCGTATTATTGCACACAGGGTGCTGACAAAATCTTTCATTTCTCTTTCTGTTGTAATATATGTAGTTTTTCCTTTATCAGACTGTCTGATCAGCATGCACACTAGTCATTTTCCTGAGGGAAATAAATGCTACAAGAATGACACAGTACCAGGGGAAGGACAGGGATGCTGACAGTGTCCCAGGTGGGGAAAGCCACGCAGGTATTGGAGTGAAGCAAGTCCTACCCCTCCCCACAAAGCACTCCAGGCACCACTCAGTAAGGGAAAGGCTTGGTGAAATGATTGGAAATGAGGTAAACTGAAGTGTCCGTGTCAGCCCTCAGTCTGGACATGACCCATATGCCAGGAAGAAACAGACCAGAGTCACCAGGGGCCATCTGGCTGCCACCTCATCATTGTTCCCCCTTCCATGGAGATCAAACCACCCACAGCCCATGCAACTGCAACCGCTGCAGTTTCTGCAGTGGCTCTTCTTGCTCTGGCAGGGAAATAGAACAGAGTACAAAGGGTGAAAGGCTGGCATCTGAGAACAAGGCATATGAGCTGGACATCAGACATCATGGTCTGACAGCTCTTCAAAAGCCTGGCTGGGGAGAGAGATGCTGCCTTCAGACAAACCCAGGCTGGGGTAGCACAGCCAGCTTTGCTGGATCCAGAAACTTTCCAGTTTCTCTTTCCAGCTCCCAGGATAAACTCAGGTGCCATTTTCAAATAAATCTTTGGGAAAAGAGTAGCTTATTATTTATACAGAGCTCAGTGAGAAGGAAACATGAAAGCCTGACTGAACAAAAAATCAAGCCTCTATGTCTGCTGTTTCTCCTTCCTGCCTGGCTTCCAGCTCTCTTCCTGGACAAAGTTAGTTGTGCAGTTGGTCCTGCATTGGCCTCACCAGAACTGCTACACTTGAGTCTCCCCAAGAATCACTGTAATTTGGGGTAGGTGGAAACAAAATTTGCCCTGTGATGCTCACTTAGAGAAACACCAAGGGACTCATGGCCATCTGGCCATGGATGAAAGCAGGGTATATTTCAATGGGAAGTGTATGTATGTGGGGGGCAAGTGGGGGTTAGTGTCAGAACATCTTGGTGCTCTTGACAAGAAACTTATTATTTTTCTTTAAGCTCTGCATTGCATGTGGTTCCCTTGCTTGGATCACTTGAGTACGTTGGATCACATTGTACCCAAACTAATCTACTGCATCTATCAATCCATCTGTTTGTGTTGAAGAATTCCCAGAATGGGAACATGTCTTCAAATGTTTATTTAAAGTATTTGGCCTGGTTAAAGACTTCATATGGTCTTCGGGGAAATGAAGAACATTGCTCTTGGTTCAGCTGTGCTGCAGATTGCAACAGTAAGTGAAGGGCTGCGTGCTGTTCTGAGCTATGAAATGGCTAGATTGGTTGGAGTGAAATGGAAGGTGGATTACTTCTTAAGGATAGGAGATGGCAGACAGCTTTGACAACTCACAAATTAGGAACTATATGGAGAAGGATATTTGTTGCTAGGAGAGTTATGTCCCAGTCCCCAAACTATTTTAATCATTGAAGCAAGCAACAGTAAGAGCTTTGTCGTATGATACCTGCAGATACTTTGTAGAGGGGCATCAAGCTCTGCCATGCTTCTATATGAACAATGCTTGATAAATAGGAGGTACGCTTCTCCCTGACTTCCTAAAATCTCACTTTTGGAGGAAAAAAAGAGATAGTGTGTGATTACCCCTCTCCATGCTTGAACACCTCATCTCAGAAGAGCTGATGTTCACATACAACAGAGCTGCCTATCACCCTACTGCTCACCCACCTTGTTCAATCAGTCCTGTCTGCTACAGCTGTACTGAGTTGGAGTTAAGAGGGGCAAAGCCTACTAGGAAGGGCCTGCTTTAGGGGGAGGGTTAGGATGGTGATGGGTTTTGGGGAGTAGTGTTCTGATGCAAGCCTTCAGGTAAGTGTTCAGGTGTGCTGTGTTGTGTTATTGGCTGGTAGCTGAGTTGGAGCAGGAGGGTTCAGTGTGAAGATGAGGGCCTGAAGATGCAGAGTTACTACAAAAATTTTGCCTGAGATGTTGGGTAGGTGGTAAGGAGGAGCAAGAAAAATCAGAGAAGAAAGGACAAGGTAAGGAGTGACTTGGGGAACAGAGAAGTTGGCTTTGGCTGTACCTTGAGTCTGGAGATTGTAGCTTTGATTTTTTTTTTTTTTATTATTATTCCCCCCTACCTGCCTAATTCTCAGAAATGTGTTACTCCAGAGGGGCAGGAGGTGGGTATCAAGATGTGATCCCCAATGGGGCAGCTGGCAGGCAGTTTGCTGGATGCAGGATGTGGCCAGGCAGGTCTTGAGCTCTTGGGGGAAGATGAATGGGTCATGCTCAGAGCTACGTCCTGTGTGTGCCTGGAACCCACCCAGAGGTGCAAGGTCATGCTGCAGCTATACAGGCTCATAATGCCTCTTATCACAAGGGAAAACCAGACTTCCATGGTTGTGTGGGGCCAGAAGTTGGAGGACAGTCTGGCTTTTGCTGTGTTTGACATGTACCAGCTCTGCCTGTGCCTAGCTTGAGAGTGCCTATGGAACTTGTTGTCTTTTCCTCTTATAGAGTGATCTCTGCTGGTGGCAATTTGATTGTTTGATGGTCTGTTGACAGTTAATGATTGTGACAATTTAAAAAAAAAGTTATTTACCAATTTTCTTTCCTGTGGAGCTGAAAATAATAGCAAAATCAATTTAAACCACATAATGCTAAGAAAACAAATAGATTATCCAAGATGACCAAATTAAGCTGCTCACAGAACTCATGGTGGTTCTGTTCAGTTGCTGCCATGGGGCTCTGAAATAATTATCACTAACTGCCAACTGCATGGTGTGTTGGAGCTTTTGGGGAGGGAGGATTTGTTCTTCTTTGGGGGCAGGGAGAGGGAAGTACAGACTTCATTCAGTAGAAAATGTGAAGATAACTGCTGATATCATATAGGCTTAATAGCACTTGGTGTGGTTTTTTTTTGTTGTTTTTTGGTTGGTTTTTTTTTTTTGCTATTCAAAAGAAGTACGCAGATAATAGCAGTGATATGAGGGGTACGTTCCAGGGCGAAATGCAGAAACCATTCACTGTGGGAGCAAGTTTGGTAATGATGTGGAGAGTCAGTTTTCTCATAGTAAAAGGCTGTGGGGGGCAGTGGGGAACCTACAGAAATACTACAACAAAAACATATTTTAGGAATGAAAGCAAAAGAAAAGTGGGAAAGGAAATTGTAATTGTTTTATTTATTTATTTTAGGCTGTGTCACTTGCAAGGCCATGTTTTAGCTGTGATGGGGTCAGGGTACTAGATAGCATGCCCTTGAATTTTTCTGCTTTTAATGACTTATTCCTGAAACACAGTTTTCTGGTGTTAAAGATTAAGCTGAGATGCAACAGGAGGGAAGCATGAGGCCTGGAGCACGGTGGGCAGTGGATTAGTCAGAGAGAGGCTTCTAATGATAGAAAAATATTCTCTCTTTGGAGAGCACTATATCTGTAATAGTGCCAGTATTGGGCTGTTACCTCTGCAGGGTCGTCTTCACCTGTGCTTCTTCCTTTCTACAAGGGAGGAGAATGACAGTGCTAGATCTGCTGAGGAGACAGCTGCAGTTGGGAAGAAATGAGGGCGCAGTCCCCAGGTGATACTTTTGCCCCAGTGCCAAGCCTGAGGAAAGAGTTTTGTAGGTACAAACAGACAAAGGGGTCTGGAGCACAGACTGTACCTTCTAACCCAAAATGCAGCAGCAGCAATCAGCATTTTGACTCTGGTTTACTCAGGGTTGTCCTTCTTGCTTGTCTGTTGGTGTTATTTCTTTGTTTGTTTGCTTTATCCTCATGCGCACCTGAATGACTTACTGGTGAGGTTAGACCTCCCCTGGCTTGTGTGTTCTGTGTGGATCCGGTCACCTGCCTCGGCTTGTATAGCAGCAGCCAGCTGGATGCAGCTTTGCAAGGCGTGCAGTCTTTGGGTTCAACGACCTGTCCAGGCATCGACTGCCTTTGCTTCACTTGTGGTATGGCTGGCTGAGAGTCCACCCAGGGCTGGGGGGACCTTGTGAGCAGCCAGAGAACCCAGTTAGTCTTACACGAGCCAATGGAGTCCTCCAAGTTGGCAAAGCAGCTGGGAGAGAAGCTGGGGATGGCCACTGGTCATCCAGGATCACAGGAGGGGTGAATTACTGTGGATAGTAAGGGCACTGACACCACAACGGCTCATCCTAAGATTAGGAGGTAGAAGATGGTCCGCAAGGAAAGCTGTACAAGCTGAAACAAGGAGTCTTTATTTGCCCACCAACAATTATTCCCAAGCTTTTAGACCTTTTCTAGTCCAGTAAACTAAGGCACCTCTCAACACACTGTGGCTCTGTCCAGATTTAATGCAGTCCACTTATGCTTAGTTTTGCTTTCTGCTACCCATGTCCTTTTACAAAAGAAAGATAAATTTGCCTAGCTTTCGTAAGAACAGTGGTGGCTTTTTTTTTTTCCTTTTTCTAAAGATACAGTTTAAGGAATTGATGCAGACTTGCTGATTTTCTTCAGCCGAAAAAAAAAAAATGAAAGAAACAGTTGAAACACTTCCCTTGGAAAACAGCAGATCTAAACACCCAGACACTTCAATATGAAGTGGCATTTTTTCATTTGAAAATTGGCTTTTTTTTTTAAAAGGGGTGAAGTAACTCAAAGAGAAATAAAGTATCAGGTGGAAATACTACCCTAAGTAAGTGCCCCTACTTCTAACTGCCTGTCCTGATATTGGGAAGATGTTCAACTCTCTCCCTTTTTGATGAAAGCAGGTGGCTCCTGGCTTTTTATTTTTAGAGCGTTCATAATGGAGAGGAAGCTGCTTCTGGAAAACTTCTGCCACATTCCCTTTGACATCTGGGTTCCTGCAGTTTGAGGCTGTTTTTAATGTTATTCTGTGTAATTAAGTGGAGCAAGAGAGGGGATTTCTGCAGCCACAGTGATGTTCTCTTGAATGTGGAGTGTACTTAAAACAGGATTAGCCAGCAAGCTCATTTAGGGGATGGAGTTAGACAATGCAGTCCTCACAGATCTGGCTTTGCATATGGAAAAGGAGCTTGAGGAAGAAGGGGCTGAAGGCAAGCCTGCTGCCTGCCTGGCTGGTAAGTAACAGGAGGGCAGCATGGAGGAAAAACACACAGGTTCAATGGGGAGGTATGAGCCTGGCAGTCTGGGAGGTTGCTTTTGCAAGGAGCAGAAAGAGACTGACTTGCTGAGTGCCATGGGATGGATGAGTACGTGCTCGTGGGGCTGCAGGTTGGGGTGTGAATGGAGGAGGACATTGAGCAGACATTGTAATGCAGCACACCAACTGTGCTGCTGCAACTTGGAGATGCTTGCCATCTTGCCAAGGGAGATTTGTATGTGTAGCATTTTGAAGAGGTGCATCCAATCTCTGGATGTGTTCTGGCATTCTCTGGTTGGAGACAATGGTGTTTGCTGGTCCCTGAGATGGCAGACCCTGCAGCTCCCGATAGCTCATCACCTCCTCAGCATGACATGGAGATGAAAGGAAGACTTTCCTGGAAAGAAGAGGTTTCAGACAGGTAGGATAAAAGGAAACTGTTTAACCACAAATCAGATTATAATTCCAGGAGGCAAAAAGGAGGTGGGAGATAGTGCTTGGAGTTTGAAATCAGATATAAAGGAATAATTAAGGGTTTTGCCACTGAGCGACAGCAATGAACTGGCTGGGAATAAATTGGATTGCACTTGGAGGAAGTGACCTGGAAATATATTACTGCCTGTTCCCTAGCCAGACCTCAGCACCATAGTGTGTCATTGAATGGTGGTGAGGTAACCCTGACCAGAGCTGAGGAGGGCTCAGCTGGGGGCTGAAACCTGCTGTGCAGGGCTCTAGAGCCTGCTCTGTGGCCTTTGTTCTTCCAGACCACGGAAACCTCTGCTCCAAGCAGACCAGCCCTTGTTGGTACAGTTTTGTCTCTTGAAAATGCACACAATCTTTTATTAAAAACCCTACAGATGAATTAACAACTGGGAGAAGCTGAATATGATTAATGTCTTGTGAATTAGCCCGGAGGTGCTTTATGGAAATAAGATTTACAACACTATTACACATGGTCTTGAATGTGGTTTACATTTCTAAATAAGGAGAATGAATGTTTTTCTCTGTTCTGCTCCCTTCCCCCTGGGCTCTTGCAGAAGTATGTGAAGACGATCCTGATCGATGTGGGACGGGAGGCTTTGGTGCTGGGGGAGGCACTGGACCGTGCAGTTAATTGAATGATCTTACTAGCCCTAGCAGTTTATCAGGCAAGGAATCAAAATGTGCCCTGACATGTAGGATGTGATTACAAGTCATTAACAGAGAAATTACAGATGCTGGGATGGAAAGAAGGGATTTGTTGGGCTGCTTTGTCCGTCCTCTTGCTGCCAACATAGGATTGCTTCTGACAGCATATGGTTCGGTGCTTCCAGAATAATTTAGCTCCTGACACCTGAGCAGCACAGTGCTTTGAGCAGTCCCATTTATTTCAGTATTTTAAATCTTTTACTTAAGAGTTTCCTTCCAGACTGCTCAAGTCTTGCTAGAGGGAGATGGTAACCTCGGTGGAAGCAGCAGTATGTGGAGGCTCTGCCTGGGTATGTGTCCCATACTAAAGGGGATGCTTCTGGAGATCTGCCTTGGGAGAAAAGGCCACTCAGGGCAAACATCCCCTCCTGGAAGCCCTCTGCTGCCAGGCCCATGGTACCCTAGGCTTGCCTTGCTACCAGAAATACACTGAATGACCCTATGTAGCAGCAGCAAAACTCTCCCATTCCTTATTCATGTCATTTTTCATCTGGAAGAGGAGCTGGGCTCCAGAAACTGTGTGAGCACCTTATACAACGCAGACCAAGTGTGCTCCCTCCCACTGCATGCAGGACAGATTAGAAACGTACAGCTGAATCTGTCGGTTTGGTTGCTCTGCTAAAGTTGAGCCAAAAGCTATGTGAAGGGAAGAAAAATCCCAGGAATGGGTAATAAGGGGTAGGTCGTGAAAATATGAGATACAGTGGTCTTGCGGGGTGGGGGGGAAGGTGGCAAACCAGATGCATCCACTTGGGTATCTCTACTAAAGCAATTGTTTTATTGGTGATTAGATGATGAAAGAAGAGCTCTGAACTGGCCTTGAACTCATACTGGTTTTTAGGTTTTTTGTGCCCCAAATCCAGTAATTTTCTATGAGAACTTAGTGTTTTAGAAAGCTGTGTTTAGGCAGAGACTGTTTTACCAGAACACTTTGCCATCCGTAGGGATCCTCAGGCTTGGCAGTGAGCCTTTCTGCTAAAGTCCTGGCTCTGTCTTAGGCTATCACAGCTGATCTTGGCCCTCAGAATGGGGACCTGTTAAAGGGTCCAATCAGACCTGCTTCCATGTCTGGGATGATATCCTGCCACAGGCAAGCCAGAGGCTATAATTATCCACTGGTTTACTGAATACTTCTCAGCAGGTGAACAAATCAGGGAGGAATTGGGATCTTGGTGAGCAGAAAGGGAAGCCCTGTTGGAGCGCTGTAAAGCCAGACAGCTTCTAGGACAGAGTGACTGCATGCACATGGAACCAAAGACTTGCTGAAAGCTCCTCAGCGGCAGGTAGCTGGGGCACTACAGGGCACAGTGCCGCAGGTTAGCTCTGTCCTGTGCTCGCCCCAGCCTGCCCTGCTGTGCAGCGTGCTTTTCTAACGCAGCTGAGGAGCCTGACTGCTGCAAGTTGAAGCCAGGAGGTAATCTCGGTCTGCTGGACTCCGAAGGGACAAGTGTCCCTTGTGGGCTCGCAGGCACAGAGGTGGTGTGGTGTTGGGACATTCCTGGGGCTGCGGTTGGCAGAGGTGTTCATGCCAAGACAGTTTTATTATTTTAGTATTTATTACCATCTAGTGGCAGAAGTTGGGAACTGAAGTCTTGAATCACACAAAACTATCTCAGAAGGTTGCAAAATATAATCTCGTAGCCTGTTGCTTTTGCTTCATTTTTGCCCCTCGCCGATTTTACCTTTCGTTTGGTATCATTTTTCCATTAACTGTTGGCTTCCAACAAATTCAGCCCTGAATCTCCATGTGGAAGGGATTGCATGCGCTTGTTTTACAACCCATGGCCCCACTGGTGTTTCAGCCTCTTGCAAAGCACAGCTTGAAGGCAGCAAACAAGTCCTAGAAGATGAATGTTCTATAAATTAACTGGAAAATAATTTGGTATAGATTGAAGAGAGGTAGCAGACCAGGGGCTCTGAATGTGCTAATGTGCTATCTTTGACCTTACCTCTGTGCTGGTTTAAGCAAAAGAGCACTGAATCTGTAATTAGCAAAGTTCATATTGAATTGTAACAGATAAGTAAATGTACTCATCTTTGTTTTTTCAGTGTGACTGCCCATCTAGCTGTGTATCTGAGCATTTCTAAGGTGTGTCTACTGTTTCTTAATCCAGTGGCTTTTTTAATATAGTTCTGCCACTAAATATCATGTCTTTGTACAGGCATACACGGCAAGCTTTCTGTACTGCTGCTGACATGAAGTTCACAAATCTTTAATCTGAAATTGAAATCTTCCAAGAATCTCTATCTGAAGCTACATGAAAGTCACCAGACAGAGACCTGCACTTCTACCACAGAGGCAAATAACCTAGAAATGTACTTTTATAAACTCTGCACCATCTTCTACAGCTCACTGCAGCTCTCTTAAAGCTGAAGAAAATATTCCTGGCAGGTCTCCATCCTTGCTGCTTATCCTACAATAATGAAAAGAAGTAGTTATGACTGTATTTTGAAAATAATTATCCCATTCTTTAATTGTTTGGAAACAAACTGTCAACTTCAGAAATGCTTACTGGATGTTGTGCACCTTTACCACGAATCCCTCCATCGTAGCACTCGCCTTTTTCTGGAGATCTCTTCTCATGGCTGCGGAACATTTGAGTGTTTCCTGGTTCACATGCAAGGGGGTCTTCTGGGGCTGAATGCTTTTCTCATCAGCACAGGACCCCCTACAGCTTGTCATGCCATAACTGACTTGGTTGTGTACACACATGGTGCTGATTGATGTAGTGTAGTCTGATTTATATCAAACTATTTTGTTGATGGTTAATTGCATCATAGCAACCAGAAGCAAGTAACTGTGCAACAGGTTGCTGATCCATAACTTTGTTCTTACAAAGGGTTCCCAGGTAAACATGGCTGGTAAAGGAGCCAGAGATACCTTGGCAACCCCCTCCATTTGGAGGGGGGAAAAAAAGTGGGTGGAGGTGGTGGGAAGGAGGGGAAGGAATATGATGATCAAATAGAAAAAGTAAGAGTCTTTCTGCTAAAAGTACAGTGGTAGAATAATAAATCTGTCCTTAACCATAGATATGAAAGGGTGAAGATTGCAACTGAAAAACAGAAAGAAGCTGGAAATGGCTGATATCAGCTATTGACAAACTAGTTTAAAAAAAAAAAAAAAATCCTCTCTTAGATACCAGACCCCATCTGCCTCTGACCTTTGTTTCTTGTGATGCAGCACAGCTCTCTGCACTTTTACTGAAGAAATGTGCTTGCTACATGCAGGAGTTTTCTGTAAGGTGTGTCAGGATTTGCTACTTAACTCCTTTTTCCTCTGTATTTACATAATGCTCCGCCTGGCTCAGGGTTTCTGGGTGTAATGGATGATATGAAATTGCATAATCTGAGTTTCAGGAGAAGTACAGAGGTGCCTGGGGGATAGTCCTTTCACACCTCCTCAAAGACAGGCATGTAATAAAGGAGTTAGAGGAAGCCTTCTGTCTCATGCAATTTGGGGCTTATAACTGTTTTACATGCAGTCACACATGAAGAAAAAAATCTTCATACTTTCCAAAGTTCACTATTTAAGTTCTGGTTTCTTTCTGGGTATTTAAAAGAAGTTGCCGTTTCTGAGCTGATGAAATAAGACTAAGTGAATGGGGATAGAAAAGATGAGGTGCTTTACTACTGGTTTTGGGTGGAGGTTTGCCTTGTTTTTCCTTTTCACCCATAAAATTTTGGCCTTTCTTCTCCACGGGATTTGATGCTGCAAAGCAAACTTTCACCAACTGCCAGAGTGATAGGTGGTCTTTGGGTGTGCTCACAAGAAGTGGGTGCCTGTGAGTGAACCTGCAACCACCGTCTCTGCATGTTTCTGCCTTCTGATAAGTACATAGGAAGAAAGAAGAGCAAATACTTCTGGTTTAAATGTGCAACATTTGTACCAGCCTTTTAGCCAGGTTCATTTTGCTGTTTGGACTCTGATATTTAGATTCATTGGCAGTGGCAGAAGAGATGTGCAATGTTTTGGCTAGTTAGGTGTTCAGAAGCAAGGTGGGCTTTGGTCTGTCTGCAAGGACTGATGGTCAGTGCCCTGCCAATTGGCACAACCTCTGAAGGTCCCTGAGGGTTTTAGGAGGGAAGTGCAGTTTGGATTCACCCTGCTGGGCCCTGGCAACTCTTGGCTTGTTGGGAGGACCCCAGCTGCCAGGGGAGTTTCACTGATGAAGCCATAGGCACCCATGAGTGGGCAGACTCCGGTTCCTTGTTTCACTTCAGACATGTATGTTTCAGAAGTCTCCATATGAAGCTTTCACCCACAGCTGTGTTTATTGACCTTGAAGAGAAATAAGCACTTCTAGAAGATGACTCCCTCTAGGCATCACAGGGAGAAATGTGTTGTGCTCTGGGAGTGGTGTAGAAGTCCTTCTGTCTGTCCCTCTTCTCAGCCTTTGACTTTTTTAGGTCAGGCAAAACATTTATCTACTTTGTGCCTTAACTCTTTCATGATAATAAATAGAAAGTATGTCAGAAGGGCTTCACTGCATTATAATGAAGTATTCTGTATGTCCCTCACGCTTTCATGCCCCTCATCATGCAATGAGGTTAAGGCCATAAAAGCTGTGTAGGAGGTTCTGACTCCCCTTTAATGATCTTTAACTTCTTCAAATGATTTTGTAAATCTTAGCCTACATTAACTGCTAGGCTGTATTTATGGCTCAGCAACCGTAAGCGAGTTACAGATGAAGCAAATGCTAAAAAGGGAAGCTTTCTGACATCACAACAGATTTTTAAAAAAATCATTTGCATCTATTCTGGGAACTCAGCTGCCATGCTGGCACTACATGGGATGTCGCTGCAGCTTGAAGAGCTGTTGTAACAGTATGTGGAGGATTCAGGCAAGCAGGATTCAGTTCTGTCCCTGCTGTCCCATTTCCTACAATAAAACACCTGAAAATTGGGAAGAAGCAAAGTCCAGCCCATGTCTGGGGTGAGGGCAATCATTGCAGCAGTCTTAGAAGTTTCACACTGGCGTATCAACTGCTTAAGGCTACTTGTCTATCATGACATCAGCCTCCATCTTAGGTCCTCACCCCACAGGGCAGCCCAGCTCTGCCAAGCAGTAATGCTGCCTGGTGGCGCTGATGCCCAAAGCAGCATAAGAAAAGCGTGGCCGCCTTCTTTCCAGTTCCTCTGGCAGTGGGACTGGACAGCTGAGTACTACAGAGGCTGCCCTGTGTGCTGGGATAGTTCTGGAGATGTGGGTTTAGCACATCCCACCTCATGCATGTGGCCAGCACTGAAGAATCATAACTTAGTAAAGAAAACAAGCAAAGAAAAATGCAGATCTGGCTTTTAAAATTGAGACATGAAAAATAAGTCAAGTGCACTTCATGCTTCTCTTTCAATAGCTTTCTTCCTGCAAACACTACAATGAGAAAAACATCATCTTGCCAACCAGTGCTGTGCAAAAATGTAGCATGCAGGCATCTCAAGGCCTGCAGAAACCTTCAGATGCTTACAATTTGCTGGTTATGCTAGCATTTTGCCTTGCCTGACCTATCTCCTCAGGGCAGCAATAAAAATAACCAGCTTTAGTCCACTACTTGGCTGCTAATAGTCCACTTGCAGATCTTAGTCCCAGCTGGGCCTGCTTCTGCCCAAAGGCGGTTGTGTTCAGTAAGTGGCTGTTTGCATTCGTGAACGGCCTCACAATAGAAGAAGGTGGCTGCCATTTTTCATGCAAGAAAGCTCTTTGGAGAAAAGGAAACGGGGCAAATGGAAAGATTAAAAAAAATAAAAATAAAAATACAAAACATCTATGAGAGGAAAGCCTCTGTGCTGTTCTTATTTAAATGGATAGAGATGGAAAATGTGCATAAATTAAAAGGTAAGAGAAGCACTTTGTCAGGATATAAGAGGTAGAGGAAAAAATGCTGCTTCTGCCACTTCTCTGCCAACCACAGTATCCAGGACTGCCCGCTCTGTTTTCAATTTCTATCAGTATGCAACACCTAAGTATTTTCCAGTGAAGCTGCAGCCCCCTGTATGGCTAATTTAAGCCTCCTGATTATGACTTCCTTCAGTGAGTTACCTTGTCCTGACAGCTTACAAGGAGTATGTATTTTCCCTGAGGTGCTGCAGACCAGAGGTGGAAACCTGCAGCTAAGCACAAAGAGAGAAAATGGCAAGAAATCACTTCACCGCTGCAAGCTTCAGAGCTCTTCTTTCTTGAGTAGGCAAAAAAAAGGAAACTTCTAAACTGCCTGTCACATCCCCTCACTGGTAACAGCCATCACCTCGAAAGAGGACAGCACCAAGCTCGTCTCTAGAAAGAAACAATAGGGGAACAGTGCCACAGAATGCACTTGTTCACCACCACTGCTGAGCAGGAGCCGGATTTTTTGTATCAAAAGAAATTCTGCTATTTTTAAATTGTTTTTCATGCATAAGTGTCAAAAATGAAGCCTTTTAAATTTTTTGCCTTGTGACAACTTGGAGAGGGGAAAACTATCAGTCTATCAAAAGACTTAATTTCATTGTATTATTACACTGAAGTCCAGTATCTGTTCTGTTCTACGCAATACCTCATCTATATACCCACAGCATATATATGTGTGTATATGTATGGGTACATATATATAAGCAGATTAAAGAGGGTGGTTAGAAACTGACTGTTGACCTCTCTTCCACTACAAGCATTTGGAGACATCACGTAAAGCCAACAGGAGCAGATCGCGTGTGGTTCTTGGTGCTGGCTGACCTGTGGCCTTTCCTGGAGAGGGACAGCACAATGGTAAAAGTTTACAGAATATCAAGGGGAAAATAGTAAATTACTGGAAGACATTCCTCCTAGGACTGCTGAAAACAGAAATCGCATCTGCCACAGAGTCAATGGAACTGAAAGGGTTCTGAGTATGAGAGAAAGTTTTGCACAGTCTTGCCCTGCTCTTATCTTCCTTCCCTTTGCTTTTGGATGATATTAGACGATACTTGGAGTAATGAACAGTGGTGTGACTCATTATGATGCTCTCAAAGTTAGAATTTTGTCTTAAGAATTTTTTTTTTTACTGTAAAAAAAATGCATGTTTGGAAAGCAAAGGATGAACTCTTGCAAAATGCTTAAACTGATATGTTGGAGTATTACCAACTAACGGTTTTTCATTATTTTTTTGGAATAAAATGTCAGTTTTGCATGTTGATATTGTTCTATAATTTTACAAGATGTTTTACCCTCAGGCACGCATCATTTTTGACCCACAATCAGTCTTAGGTCAGGAATTTCTCAGAACAATGTTTAGCATCAGGCCCTCAAAAATGAAATGTGAAAAGCTATCCTGGATGCTGATAAGACTTGAATGAGTTGTAAGTGCTAGTTGTTCTGGTGTGTGGAACATCTCATTCCAAAACAACCGCAAAAAGTGCGCTTTTCGGGCATGTCTGGTTTTGGGGACTCAGCATTTGAGGTACCATAAGAGGGATTTTTGTTTCTAGTCATGAATATCTCATGACCTCTGGTAGCCAGAGGATGTGGAGGCTTCCGCCACTCCTCAACGGGCTGAAGATAAGGTTGGCAGTTGGCTCTTCCTGCTGTGGATTTCACAGCTGGACAGTGTTATCTCTGCTTGTTCATCGCTTCTAGGCAGGAGTGTTCAACACCACTGATTAGGGTGCTCCCACAACATGTAGCTGCTCCTCCTCCCTCAGCAAGCATTCGCCGGGCTGAACACTGAGGGCTACACTTTACAAATTTGGATGCATGCTGAGCAAGTGAGGGTCTCCGTGCAAGCTCTCTGGTGATTCTGTCTCCATGGGCAAGTACAAAATCTGTGGATGCGTACCTCACCTTACAGGGAGTCCAAAGATTGATGGAGAAGTCAGAAACCGGCTGGAGAACACCCAAAGCAGTGGGAAAGGAAGTTGGAAATTCCTGAGGTCTCATCACTCTCCAAATCACAGGTGATAATTTTGTTATTACTTGTGCAGATGTACCTGTGGATATCTAAGCAGTAGGTTTCTTCTTTACTCTTCTGATTGGGATGAAGAAATAGAGGGTTTTTTTCCTCACTTGGATTCAATGAGGATTGCAGAGATAAGACTGGCTGCTATTGCTCTGTCAGGCCCTAACTCACAGACTCTTTGCTTCTAGGCAGCTGTGAGCCATTTCCTGCTTCGGCTGGGCTGACCTGCAGCTGGGGTGTATGAAGCTCTGCAGGAGCATGAGCACAGGGCAATGATAGGTCCTTCAGACCTTCCCTGCTCAGTAAGTCTAGATCTGCTTGATACATGATAGACTGAGACAGCACAGCAGGCAGTCATGGGCAACTCCCGCTTCTTGAGAGCCAGCAGAGCAGTATTTCTGGAACAGTCTGATGAGAGCCACACTGAGCATCATCTCTGCCATTCTGGCCATGCCCAGTTGCTGCTTGCTAACAGAGGGAGAAAAGAAATGGTTTCTTGATTCATCCATTTTTTCCTCTTTTTTTTTTTTCTCTCAGCCTAGATCAGCTGAAGCCAGTAATAAGTTTCCATCCTTCAAAAAAAAGTATATATAACTTAAAAACTATAAGACTCAGGGATTAACACTAATTGTTTTAATATTTGCTCAGCAGATTAGCTCTGAAGAGCTGATAATTCATCGGCTCTTTGTTCACTGTGGTTTAGTGCCCATGAATTCCCTCTCTGGAAGTAGCTTGCTGCAGCATTTCTTTCTTTTGAGGTCAGTGTGATGAGCTGCGTGGGTGTTTTTAGACATGAATCACATGCAAAAGGCTGATTCTCTTTTTCCTTTTTCCTGACTTTAAAAAAAAAAAAAAAAAAAAAAGCCTAATGTCTTCCCAGACTTCCTCTTCAATTGAAAAATAGCGCAAAGTTTCATACTTGCTGATTGTTCTCTCTCATCTATGGTGGGTTTATCCACCACAGTGATATCGTGGTTTACGCAGATATGTCCCACATAGCCGGGTTAAGGCCACATGACTGCAGCGATGAAGGACCTACCACATTACATAATCTAGAAAGTGCACTTTGAAATCCATGCTGCTGCAATTTCTTGAAATCAGCTGAGTTTAGGAACAGCCAGACAGGCTGAAGCCAGACTCCTGTGCTACACTTTAGCAGTAACCTGTATGTGAACTTTTGCCTTGAGATCATTCTTTGCGGCACACGTTGCTCCGTTTTCCCCCAGCTCCAGAGCTGTATAATTTTTTCTTCAGTACGTAGAAAGGGTTGGTGTTGTGTGGTTTCAGAAAAGAGATATCCAGTTGTTCCAGAAAAAGTTGTTTGCGTGTCAGGTTACCTCCCACCTGCCTGCAGCAGTCTCTTGGTTAAGAAAGGGACCAGCCTCTTAGAGCCGTGGGACCCTTCTCTGTAATTGCATCAGTATACATTATTCTGTTGATGCTGTAATGACCTCATTTTGGGTCCAAACTAGCAGTTTGGTCACTTTTTCTGTGCTGTTTATATCTTGATTATCTAAATCGGAGTCCTCTGACTGAAACTTTGGTCTGTTGGCTGAACTATAGTGACCCTGGGACCATGAAAGCTACCCCTGAAAGCTACCTGCATTTCTGGGCAAAGGAAAGGTAATGATTGCTAAAGTGAAGATAGAACCCCAAAGGCAGGATGGGGTTTCTGTTCAGTTCACACTGTCTTCACTTTCTGGCAGACCATCTGCCCACCAGATGCAAAGAATATAGCCACTGAGGGCAGTTATCACCGAGAGGTGGAAAAGCCCTAGTTTGCCCTAGCTGAGCCTGTGACACTGGTCCCTCTTGCTTTGAGCAGCTGAATTACAACCTGCTTTGTGGTGTGTTGTGGGTTTGCTGTTGGGAAATTCAGACTGACCCCTTATCTGTGCTCTGTGTCTTTCAGCAAGTCACAGGAATAGATTATATATGTCTCATCTTGAGTAGCTGAATTACTGAGCACTGCTGACTCCACAAGGATGCTGGGGGGACCTGTACTTCTGGTTTTGTACCTCAGGTACCTGAACTTAAGCAGGGATATTCAAAGGTTCTGAGTTTAATTCAAGCTAATACAGGCTTTGGAGTTTTATAGTAGGTAAAATGACACTTGAGGAAGGGAAAGCATAAGTGCTTGAAGAAGAGATATCACCAGATATCAAACTCTCTTTTGAAAGGTACAAATCTTTAGACAATGTGTTTTTTATTAAAGGAACACTGACGAGCATCATCCTGATACTATACTTAGCTTTTAAACTAAGCATGTTCTGAGATCTTCATTTGCTGAGTGGTCTAAGCCTCTTGTCTGCAGCACTGTGGCAATTAGTGCTCTGTGAAGAGCTCTAGGATCTGTGGACTGATGTCTGTGCAATGCTGGGGAGAGTCTGTGGAGCTGCAGTGCCCCTGGGGTGCAATGTTTAGCTGCTTTTAAGCTAAGTCATGGTCTTCAACCTCTCTTCCATCCTTCACCTTCTGGAGTGGAGAAGTTATGAAGAGGATTTTAGTGCTTGCACGTGTAAATGCTTAAATGTTTGGGCATCAAGACATGTTTCTTTGTGACTTGGAACACTGTGTATCTTCTTTTCTGATTCAGAAAAGAGAGGCTGTTAGGAAAATGGACGTATTTAGTCTGCTGAGTAAGAAATGTCCTAGAGGTGAGATGAAGGGGAGGGGAGGACGGGGGGAGTGGACAACACAGGGGGACATGCATCACGTTTTGTATCTTGCTGTTGTTGCTGTCAGACAGGGGAATGAGGTTTTTCAGACATAGTTCTGCAGTGCTTGTTATGTACCCGGAGCAAGTCCGCATATATACAGACTGTGCACTGAGCAGTGGCGGAGGGGTGGGAATAAGGCAAAAGCCTCTTGGCATGAGGGTACCATTAGCCACTTGTGAATCACAGCTGCTGAGCTGTGCTTCTCCGTGCCTTCCACAGAAATGTCAGCAGTACAGCTTCTTGAGGAAAAGAAGGCACCTGTTAAATTGGCACCCACTTCTGAACCTGTAGGGGGTAATGTCATAAACTCCCTGTTTACCTTACCTTGAGGATCTAGAGTATGTCCTGGGCTCACAGCTGCTTCCCACTACCTGTGAGAGATGCCACACCACACCGGACATGGTGCATCACTGGCTGAATTAAAAGGGCTGCCCAGGATGGGTCAGAGGTGTTTCAGCTGGAGCATAGTCACTCTTACCCTTTTCTTACAAGAAAGTGTCAGGGTGGAGAGAAATGTGAAGAGAAAACTTTTGGACACCTTGGAATGCATGAAGAATATCTTAAGCTGCCATCCAGCCAGTAGGTATAAATGCTTCCCAGACACCTGTATTTCTTAGGATACGTCTTGCAGGCGTCAGCTATGAGCAAGGGAAAGGAAGCATGAGCCATCCTTGTGTTTTGTCATGAACCCAGATGCTAGTGTCCAGCTTAGCTGTTGCAGGCTGTAGCACTGGCTGCGGGCTGAAAACTGCCAGAGCGAGACTGCAAAGCTTTCTGTAAGATTGTTCTGTACCCTTGGTGTAAATATATGTTGCACAGTGCAGAAAGGATCAAAACCTGACTCCAAGTCACCCTCTGTCCTTAGGCAACCATGGATACCACCTACTTAAAGACTTACCATGTTATTGAAATGAGGCTGTCCTGGATGCTGGATGAAACTGAGCCTTGTGTTGTAAGCAAAAAAAAAAAAAAAAATGTATATGGGGAGCTGCCATTGGGAAATCTCACTGAAGAGTTACTTTCTTCTGGCTGCAATTTTGCAATTTTGCTCTTCTTATTGTTTTGTTTTGTTTTGTTTTGTTCCTCTCACAAGAGCCTTTTGTCAATGCAGATGATGCTGTGTCAATGTAGTAAAGATAGAAGGAGCTTTAAGCCTCAGCAAGGAGCAAAGCCCCAGCCCAGACAAGGAGCGTCAGAGGATACAGAAGTGTCCAGAGCTGGTGAGTGAACAAATCTAAACCCTAATCCCAGGGACATGCAATGGAAGCGAAGTGTGGTATGTCCAAGGTAACCTGGTGGAGCAGTGCTCTGACTGTGTTGGAGTCCCGCAGGGTCAGAGCACCTGAGCAGACATTAAAATTTGTTGTAAAGAAGTTGTATCTGGGCAGCTGTTTAAGAAATTTTTGTTGTTCTGTTTTTGTTTTGCTTTGTTTGATTGTAGCCTCAGCATCCCCTTCTAGGAGCGGGTAATTTGGGACACCACAAGATGCAGTGGGTGTTTGGGGCCCAGCTTGGTGGGTGCATCATTCCCGGGCTTGGTTAGCTGGGGCAGGTCGAACCTGCAGAGGAATCACTTTACTGTTGCTGTCGATGCCCCTGTGCACATCTCCTCAGGCTCTCAGGTTTTTGTCCCTCTTTGAAGGCCATTTCTTGGCTCAGGACTTGTTCCAGCTAGTGGCATTTTCCAAAGGGAGGGCTCAGTGCATGTGAGGTGTATGCTGTTTGTTCCAGCCTGTGCTCTGGTGACAGAGGAGCAATGGCCACTGTGAAGGAGTGGGCTGAGCCCCTTAACATTGTTCTGTCCTGGGGCATGTGTTCCCTTTCATCTCTGGAGACCACATGCCATTTTTGATGTTTATCTGTCTTCCCACACAGGGAAGAGATGGCCTGGTCTGTTAATCCTTGCCAGCACTGGGGAATGGCTCCCTTGCTCCTGGGGAGTCTCTCCCTCTGCTCAGAGTTTTGGGCTAAAGAGAGAAGATGCAAAGAATGGCACTGTGAGCCCAGGATTGCTCCTCTTTTCACTTTCATGCACAAGCAGGCTTGGTTGGACTGCCTCTTTTAATGGCACACAAAATTACCTTGTGAGTGAAGTTCTCAGGCAGCACTGAGATAGTTAGAGCAGGTTGGCAAAGAGAAAAAGCCTCCTGGGAAGGTCTCTAACTAGCGTTTAAGGGCTGGTTGCTCTGATTAGTCAGTGCCTGGGAAAAGCTCCATGGGCAGGAGACAAGCTGACACAGATACCAGCATGCCAACTTGTACACGATGCTGGGCAAAGCATGCTCGAGCAGGAGGTGGGTGCTATGTCCTAGCTGTTCTCACCAGCAGGCCTAACTCTTCTTTCCAGGGATCAAAGTTTTTGCCCCTTTTTGTTGCCTTAGTTCAAAAAGCAGCTGGTGCTTAGCTGTTGTGAGCAATAAGAGTTTTTCCTCCCAGTTGAGGGAAGGGTCAGCAGGGACACAGAGCTCAGGAAGGGACAGGTCAGTGTGTGCACATGTATAGATGTCCACTCTGAAGAAAGGCTTTATTTTATAGTGTTAGTCCTCTTAGCCAGCAGTGTTTTGTAAGTGGCAAGGGGTGTTGCTGTGGGTCAGCCCATCTGGAAATCTCTCGATCTGTTCAGCCTCCACCGTGAGCCTCTTGGTAAGCCGTATCTCTTTGTTAAAAGTGGCAGCAAGAGCAGGCATTTGTGCTTGAACCCCCCTCCTTCCTGATTGTGAAAGTTCTGCCATTGATTTCCTTGTGCTTTTGGGTGAGGCCCTGGAAGAGCTTTTGCCTGCTTAGAATAAGCTGAAGTGTCAGGCCCAGCTGTACCTGTATGAATTGCACAGCCCCTGTCCCAGCATGAGCTACCCTCCTGGTGCTAGGACAGAAGTACTTGGCTTCTTCTGAGGTTGTTTTTTAGGTCTCTTGTAACTAAGTGGTACAACCTGCCCTCACAGAGCATGAAGCTTTCTCTTTGCTTGATTGGCTGCACTGTGGGTAGAGTGAAAGCGCCTGGAGCATCCAGACCTCATATTTTGCTATGCAAACTCAGGCAAAGCATTTCAGAGAGACCTGCCTGAACCTACCAGCCGGGGAAGAGAAGACCTGGCTCTAGACTTGTCCATAGCTGCAGTCTCTGCATTATCCAAGAAAGAGGCATTTTTGTACTAACAGGTACTGCTGTTGAAGAACCCATAACTCATCTCTTGCCCATGTTTTGGCCTGCTGTTTGGGGCCATCTGGGGGTACTGCAGCTGGAACAGCAGAGAGTAAGTCAACTTGTTTTCCAGATAACCCTTCAGAAGAAGCAGTCACTGGACTTTGCCTTCATTGAACATTAAGAAAATGCTGCAGAAGTGAGGAAGCAAGCCTAAAGCATTTATGTCTTGCAGCACATTTGGAGCCACCCTTGGGCTCTGCCTCCAGCATCCTGTGCTCCCCTCACTGTGGAGCTGTTCCCCTAGGAAGAGCTGAGAATAAATCCCATGTTAGCAACATTTCTGCTCTTGGGAATCACATTTGGAGAAAGCCACAACTAAGACAAAGGACATTCATATTTAACAGGACATACATATTTAATGTATTAATATTAATAAATAATTAGTGATTGATTTTTATTTAAATAATAATTTTATTATTTCTTATTGCAGAAGAATCCCAGCTTTCAGCATACAAAAGGACAGCTCACCTCTCTCCTCATCCCCTGCTTTTCACCCAGGTCTTCACTGGGAAGATCACACTGCTTGCTGACAGAGCTGAGAGGTGGCAGCTGCCAGTCGCATTCGTCTCCCAGCTACCTCACTCCTCTCCTTTCAGTGCATCAAAGCTGGGGAAGGAAGTGTCTTCCTACTGTTTCCTTCCCTCCCCCCACCCCCTTTACAAATTTTGTTCTTGTACCACCTTGGCTCTTTCCTTCTTTTTACAGAAGTGCTGAAAGTAATAACTCCAGCTACTTACATTAACAGGTTCTATTTGCAAAGCCATAAATCACTGTCACAAACCAATATTAAAATCACTATTTTAACATGAATAAACATTGGAAATTGAAGACTTTCTGCTTTTTCTTTTTTTTTCCATGTAGGAGTGGCAGGGAGAAGCAGCTATTACTCAGACATGTAAGTCAATCTCCTGCTTTCCACCTTTTGGAGCTTGAAAAAAGACCCTCGGCTCCGATGAGGTCTGAGTGCCCTGCCTGCAGTTCCCTCCCCAAAAAGCTGCCACCTTAGTCTCCCAGTGTGGCCTCAACAATGGCCACATGGAGTGAAATGGGCTGAACTGGTTGGGCAGTGGCTGTGGAGGAAAGTGCAGCCCTGCACTCTCAAAACAAATCCATCCAGCAGAACCCAGGGAAAGACTGGCACGTTTGCCCAACAAGTCACTTACCTGCATGTCCAGTACTCTGTGGGCCAACACAGGGAAGAGCTTTCTCCAACCCCACCACTTCCTCCAGAGACATGCAGCAAAGCAAGAGCCCTGCTCTGAAGAGCAGGTGAAGAGAACATCCCTTGTGCATCCCCAGCCCTGCTGAACTCCCCTGTCTCTGGCCTGGAGCATGATCCCATACAGCCACACAGATACACCTGCAGGAGGAGGGAAACGAAGATAATACTAAAGAGAGGATCTCATGCAAGGGGAAGATGCTATTTATTTACCACATCTTAAAATAATGTGATTTAACCCATTCATGTGCCTTCTTGCACAGGTTTCATCCATTCACACACTCACAAGCACCAACATCAGTGTGCTCAAGTGGTTTGACCAGGATCACTTGTGTACAACACAGAGGACCAGGGTGCCAGCTATCAGACCCCCCCATCACACCCCTGGGATCTTATTCCCTGTGTTTCACACCGCAGTTGTTGCAACCTTGCTATTGCTGGCTAGAGACCTGACACTGGGAAGAGCTTCTGCCTTTCTCTGCTCTGCATCCCCCATGGGCTGTGCTAGCAGGCACGCGCTTGGCTGAGCTAACACCATGCTCAGGAGCAGTCCTGGTGGGCCAGGTCCTCAGCATGCAGGGCGCAGCAAAAGCAATGCAACATCTTCAGGGTGGCTGAAGGGAGTGAGGTGTGTTCCCCACCAGACTCCCAGCAACACCCTGCACAGCTCAGCCGCTGGAGGCTCACCGTGCCCTGCGCCTCAGACTCCACTGGGACAGGGGCCCTGAAATACTCTTCCTCAAGCTGAGGAGCCCTTCCCAGTACACCTCTGGTCTGGCAGGGATTGGAGAGCTGCCCAAGTACTGAAAATCCCCTTTTCCAAGCTAGAGGATTGAGGCAACGGAGAAAGCTCATAGCCAATCCACACCAGAAGACCTTTTATTCATTAAGCTCTTACTGCTAAGGGAATCGAGCTCTTACCATACACAGCAGGTAACCAGCCCTGCAGCCTTCTGTCAGCCACACGATGGCAGAAGAATCAAAGATCTGCTTTTAAAATATCTGCTGCAAACACAAGATGCACCTGCCTCTGGATCTGCTGGTGAAAATATTCTCATCTCTTACAATCCCAGAACCCACCAGGAAACTAGCCTCGTCAAAAAAAAAGGGGTGGGAGGGGACTACACTACATGTCAGCTCGTCTGTAACATCTCCACAGGGAGGTCATGGCTTCATTTCTCCGTGCAGGTCTCACATCACACTATCACATGAATCCAGATGTCACACAGGACCCCTCTTAGTCTCCACACAGCCCAGTGACCACAATAGCATAAATAAAACTCCAATATTTCATTACATGAGGCAGTGGGAAATTCAACATCACAAGGCCCTGAGCCACCCAACAGAACTACACCTGCTTTGTCCAGGCAGTTGGACCTCCAGAGGTCCCTTCCAACCAGAATTACTCCATGGACCCATCTGTTCCAGGTCAGCCTCTGCAGGCAGTTCTGCTCCAGCATCTCTGCACACTCTTCCTTTTGGAATGAGGTATCAGACAAGCTGGGTTTGAACTGGAGGGGGAGTGGAGGTCTCAGGGTATCTTATTACTACAAAACTATTGCCTTAACAGTCCAAGAGCTGTGCTCACAGCCTGGAACAGCAATGCTTTTCCCTCAGTCTGCTTACTTCCTGTCTCACAGGGAAGAAATTCCAGCAGCACCAAGCCAGCTTCAGGTGATATATTTTTACAAAAGACAAGCACCACATTAGAGCCCTAAGTTCTCAGAGTAACAAGCCCTACTTCAAGCCATCATGACATGAAAAATAAATTAGCACTGCCTAGCATCAGGTGGGAGAAATCCAAAGGGGGTATAAATGATTACAGCTCCACTGACTTTCTATACCACCAGACATTATGAAACCCAAAAAAAACCAGAGCCTTACCGTGTGCTGGGTCAATTGCATGTTGTTCCAAAGACATGATGCACTTTGGTCAGCCTTTCACCAGCCACACAATGCAGGAGAAGCGTCAGCATGTATCTCTGCATCTCCAGGGCTGGGGGTGGAGCTGGTCCTTTCTCTTCTACCATGCCACATCCATTTCTCCTGAGGTACAGGAGCACTCTCTGTGTGAGGAACTGATGCTCAAAAGCCTGCATCACTGCCAGCACTTCAAAAACTGTTGCAGGACACATAGTATTTGGAGAAGGATCTGACGGACAGTGCTTAGTTCAGAAAAGCTCCTGTCAAGAAAGGTAGCCTCTGACACAGCTCTCATTTGCTCTCCCATTAGCACTCTGGGAGGCCTAGAGCTAACTGATCACTGCTAACCAGCACTCCCTTCTGGTTTGTTCTGCTGCAGTGGGCTCAGACCAAAGGTTCAAAGGCTTGTTATTCTCTGAGGGGATTTTTGTTGGCCAACGGAATAAGTGGTAGCTGCTTACTGTAATGTGCCAGTGGGGTTGGTTTCAGCCTAAGTAAGTAAAAACAGCACAGTACAACTCTTTCAAAAGAGCAAATAAAAATCTCTCTGTACAGGTTAGTGTCTAGGTCTCCATGGAAAGACTTTGAGGCATCTGCCCCCCAGTCTGTTTCCCACTGCAATGAGGTAAGTTTTATTCATTCTCCAGAATAAAAAGCTTCAGCTAAGGGGAGTCCCTTCAAATGAAGTCTCCTCTGCAAAATCTGAGCAGCACAGAGCTTACCTGGTGATGCATTATTCCCAGCCTCCTGTGAATCTGCATTGCCCCTGCTTCAAGCATTTCTCTAGGGTCAACAAGCAGAGGTATCTGCAGCACCTGGTGAGACCAAGAAGAAGATCCACATGGCCACACTTTTGACTTGCCCCTAGCTGGTACACAGGACATAGCACTGCCCATCAGAGGCTTTTCTGTTGACAGGTAATAACAATGTCAAAAGCAGAAGAGCAGAAGTTATACCTCACTTCTTCCAAGTTGGGGGATGGTTTAAGGGCATGTCTGTCTCCTTAAATATTCTCCTGATCCATTTCCTTTGGAGCTAGGCAACATTCCCTTCAGAAAGCTACTCCACACAACCACTGCTTCTATTTCAGCACCGCAGCTCATAAGGAAGGCAAAGGACACACAGACAAGGTGGTTACAGAGGGACCCAAGCCAGTAAACAGCAATGAGGCCAGCACTGGTGGCATACAGGGCTTGGCATGGATTGACATGGAGTTCTGCTTGTGCAGTGGGAAATGGGTATCAGGGCCACTGAGGCATGAGTAGAGGGAGACTAACTCTGAAAATCACTCCTGCCAGGGCCTGGCAAAGCCCCAGGGAGGCACCGGCCCATTTGCCTGCAAGCCACTTACTTACACATCCAGAACTTCAGGGGTCAACGTGGGTAAGAGCCTTATGCCACTGCCCAGCCCTGACACCTCCTCCAGAGAGCAGTAGCAAAGAAGGACAACATCCCTCCTTGCACGCTGGCTATACTGGACTCCTTCTCTCTCTCTCATCTGGCAGGTGATCTCACAGCAACACACATACATCTGTTGCAGGAGAGGAGGTGAAATTAGGGTAATAAAAGCTAAGAGAGGATCTCATGCAAGGGGAAGGTGCTATTTATTTGCAGTCTCTGTAACTAAGGTGGCGCAACCCAGACACTCGCAAACTTGCACAGATTTCATCCATTCACACACTCAGCCAGGCAGGGCGTGCAGGGGACTGCTGTGGGGACCTGCCCCAGAAGAGAGAGCACCTCTCCTACCAAGCAGCTCAAGCAGGCAGGGAATGTCCAGGGCTGAGCTGAAATAGGGTTCCTGAGCCCTGGGGCAGGGTGTGGAGGGGAGGCCACAGGTGAGGCTGCTCAGGCCATTAAGGCCTATTAGTGCCCTCAGAGCTCTGACAGTCGTTGATCTGCAAGTGGTCTGCACGGCCATATACTGCTGAGGGGTTCCTGACTCCCAGACAGATTGGTTTTATCACATCATTTTTTTGCCATTCACCTTTTTAAACAGAAAATTAATATCCTCAATTGATGTAAATTAAGATTTTCTTCTGATTAATAGTGGTGATTAGCTGCTCTGTACCTGCAGAAATGATTGACTAAAGGCTCAGGTTACAAAATATCACAACTGCATCTTTGGTACTCATTTTAGATCAAGCAGTTATGAATGATGTCAGTATAATAGACATCTAAGTGGTTTCTTACAGGAAAAAAAAAACTCTTAAAGCCTCACTGAGCTTGCACAGTAGAGCCAGCCCCCTGCCAGTTCTGCTCTGGGGTTGTTCCTCTTTCCAGCCTCTCTGGTGCTGTTACATGGCATGACTAGAAGCCTGCTTAATAAAATAATAATTAAAAATAAAATAATTAAAATAAAACAATAAAATAAAGTAAAACCTTCTGAACATATCTGAAAAATCCAAACAGACAAGGACTCACGTAGTGACTTCCTTTTCCTAGACAGATTGTATTAATCCCACCAGTGCTTCTCCCCCCTGTGGCAACGTTGACATCAGTGACAGCTACGGAGGGTATTAACTGAGCTCTAGCTTTGAGCTGAAAAAAAGTCTGGAGGTGAGGTTAATTTAAAATAGGATAGGTAGCTCCTGCCTGCCCACAGCATCTCGCTCAGCGTCACGCCTGCGGCAGGTGGCGCTCCCCATCTACAAATCCAACAGAGGTGGGCACCCGCTGCATGCTGAAGAACAGACACTGGGCAAAAGTGTGTTTCCTTTCCTTCCCAGCTGCAGTGAAGAGCCCCTCACTGTTATTCCTATGGAAGCCACATACTGGATCCAACTCTCAGCTGTGAAATAAGGGCAGGATTAGTCGTGGGCATTGGACACCTCAGAGCCTTTTGGACAGTGGAATGAGAAGGGTAAACTTCAGGCATTTTGTGTTCTGAAAAGTCCGGGGTTTTGGCAAATACAGTCACACAGATCAGCTATGCTGCCTCCTGTAAACCGAAATGCCCTCTTAATTCCTCTGAAAAGAGAAAGAAATGAATGAACTAGAGAATAAATAAGAAATGAGGCTAAACATGGGATCATTGTGCTGTCATTAGCAATTATCACCCTAAACATCACTGCAGACATTCAGCTTCAGGAATCAGTGACCTGTGATAACAGAAAGCCTTATGCTGACTTCCTCAGGTATAGGCTTGAGTAATTTCTTTAGGTGAACAAAAACAGTGTAGTAGAAATTGGGGTTTATTTGGTGACATGGAAACACATCAAGAAAAATCATATGCAATTTTGTACAAATATATCCAGCTGACTTCCTCGCACTTTTCCAACTTTCATAGAAATTTGGATTCTGAGGGCTATGATGGGTACCATTAGGTTGATCTAGTCCGACCTCCTACATATACAGATTACAAAATTTTTCCCAGAAATTGAATTAAATATATATTGGAGATGGATTCCAAACAATGACAATCTTGCTCACCCAAGCAAGGCATTTCAATGCACAATCACCTTACTGGTAAGAAATGGCACCTTCACTGAATGTAGCAAGTTTCTGCTTCCAGCTGTTAAATTGTACCAGGCCTTTTGTCAACATAAACAAAAAGGTCTCCTTTCCAAATCTTTTGTTTTATAAATAACTCAATAGTCAAACTACTTATTTACTATTTTTTAACAAACTGAAAAAAGATTGTTTCTCAAATTTAACTTTAAAGACTTACCTTTTTTTTTTTTTTTAGTTCCTCTTTCAAGTGCCTTTGAACTCTCTCAAGGTGTTCCAGATCCTCCTACAAATTTGTACACCAGAACTGGGCTCCCATTCAAATATAGAAGACACCACTCCCTTTATTTAATTTTTTTTTTCTTTTAACAAAAATATTGTAGTTTTGACATAGAACTCCACTGACAAATCATGTGCAGGCACATGTACATGTGGACAAACCCAGTCACTTTAGTCCATGAGGAGACTTCCACCCTTTGGAAACATTGCCATTGGGCTGCCATCTGCAGTGGTACATAGCAGAACACATTGATAATCCCTGAACAGCACCGCTGCACAAGAAGAACAAAGCAGACGAAGAGCAAAACCAAAACAAGACGTGGAAACATTTTTAAGTGTATCTCTTCCATTCAACAGCTAATTTAGTATCTTCTACACTCTCAAGGACTTCAGTGAATATCAGATCAGGCCCTGCATGTTATTTAAGTGGATCATCAATTGGCAGTGTTTCATTGATTACAAACTTAAAACAGCTAAACAACTAACAGCACTGGTCATCTCTTTTTTGCACGTTATTTTGCCTACCATCTGCAGTGGGTAAGCTAAAGTCTGTAGGAGGTCAACACAGTTAAGAAGGACAGCAAAGCCAAACCGTGTTTGAATTCATATGCCTTCACTTACTGTAGGGAAATGAGTGACTAGAAGCAGTAAAATATTTTGAGAAACTATCAAATTTATTCAGTGTTATTTATATTCTCTCTTTCCTTGGAATTCACATTTTGGGAAACAAAATTCCTCTTTGGTGTTGGTAGCTATTAAGCTTTGTTAAACCACATGTGTCAAGCAGGCAAGTACAACCATCTGGAGAATCTGTTTGCTTTGACCACTCTTCCTTGCCTGGACTGAGTCCCTCCTTCCTCAGTGGTGCTGCTCTTTGTGCACTGCACAGCTGTCTCTGTTGACTCCTGTGACTTCCTTGGGTACTGCGGGAGATGGAGACAATTTCTACTCGGGTAAACTAGAAGAAAGAATTTGTAGCAGGGAGAACAAACACCAGATGGATAAATGTGACTTACGTCTCCAGACGTGGGAACAGGAGCTGTGGTGCAGGACTGCTTCTTGTGCCTTTGTGTCACCCACACCATGTTTGCTCCTGAGATCACATATGCCACCAGCAATGCAGGTCTTCTACATCGTAAAGAAAAAGACATTCAAAGCAATGTTATAACGAGAAATGGACATTTTTTGGCACTCAGGAAGACAGGGGAAAATAAATGGTGTGTGGGGAGGGAGCAGGTGAACTTTATGGCTGCTTCAGGGTGTGAATGAGACTATTTCTGCTATTTGCAAATTTTATGTTCATGCTTCTGATACTGAGCCATTTGTGCAATGTCATTACCATGAATTAAGAACAAGCAGTGACAAACTGTGCTGTCAGTCAGACACATCTGCAGAAATCCCAACATATACTTGCTTACTTAAAAACAAGTGACCTGTCCAGAATCAGAAAAATAAACTGAAGCTGAGAAGTCTTTACATTGTAAAACATTTAAGTTGGCTACACTGTGCCAAATTTACTAGTTACAAGCAGCACAATTCTCCTACAGAGGACATACTTCTATCAAACCCAAATCGACTCTATCCACTCTTCATGATTTACTCTGTTCAGGAGACCAATAGGGCAGTGCTTAATACATCCTTTCCAAGTGCACATTTTTCATTAAGTCACTTTTTTTAGACAAAGAACTTTTCATAGGATGATCAGGGAATCTGCCTGATGAAATACTGACTCCCTCAATTCATATTAGATTCTCAAGCATCATTCAACAACTCTGAATTGACTAATGGCCATCACAGCAAATGGATTTCCACCTTAATCTTTAGTTCTTGTCTGAATGATATTAATACACACTGTTTATCACTAATGAGCTCTAGAAGATGATGTTAACAGAAGCAATTAAGGCCCAGCACAACTGTCTTCAACACTGTGCTGGAGCTGAATATACAGCTAATGAATCACTTCCATAGTTCAGTTCCAGTTTCCTTACTGCAAATTATACTTCAGACGAGTTAAGCTCATCGTAGGGTCCAGGCTGTTGGCTTTATTTTTAAATGCAAGAGTTTCTATTAAGTCACTTGTGTGTGTTTGGAAGGTTGCTTACAAAAGAAAGAAGCATATAGGTCCTTTGAAGAGCTATCTCTTTTTTTTTTTTTTTTTTTTTAATTTATTGTTCAGCAATAGCAGCTACCTTCAGTGAGAGGTGCCACAGTTAGACTAGCTTTTCCTGTGCATGGCATAGATTTAAAGTTCTCCTAAGGTGCTTAAGCTCAGGAGAACAATGCTTGATTCAGAGGACTGTTTAGCCAGCACTGCCAGAACTGGACTTCCTGTGCAGACGACCGCATCACAGAGGCACTTCAGAGTTTTTTCAGGTTGCCTGGTTGAAACCCTGCTCAAGGCAAAAGGGCACCTCTCTAAAAGCTTTGGTGAAGTGCTGGACTCAGGGAAACATCTGCCTATAAGATCCTTCCATCACTTGTGGCTGCAAGAATTTCAAAGCTAAGACTGAAGTCAAGGAGGAAAGCAAAGCATGATGCTGTCCACCTGAATTTTGTGCTGTTCCCCTGTCCCAGCAAAGGTAGGGCATCCCTGTTTTTAATGAACTATATTAAACTCCGAATCTTCAAGGTATTTGAAGGAACTGACTCAGCCCTGAGAAGGAAACAAAAGCTGCTACTTGACAGCAACACTCCCAGAAGAGAAGATGAGAATTGCTGTAAGCATCTAATTTAATGACTTGATCCTACACTTGAATTTAGACAATTTTTACTATTGACATCTGCAGGAATCTGTTGTAGAGAATGTTCTGATATGCTGGATATTCCACTCATGCTATCTAGACTTGAAGGTGAGTGAAGAAAACCAGAAGTATCATACGACACAATCATTTGATTATATACTGTGAGAAATTGCTGAGACAAGCCAATGCCAGTTTGAATTTGCTTTTCTCATATATTGTGGTAGGAGGCTCAAATTCTGCCTGAAGGTGCTCTGTCAGTTGAACTGAGAGAAAGCTAACAGCAATGAAACTGTTTCTGTTCATACAGTCAGTTTCGCGCCTCACTGCAACAGAGCTGGCATTCTACAGCTGTGATTTTTCCTTAAATAAGCTCAAAATAAACAGTTTTGCCAGTTGGCTCACCTGGCTGGGCTGGGCTGGGCTGCACTGCTGTTTCTCTCAGCCCCAGCTCAGGCTGATGTTTCTAAAACATCCACCTAAAAAGTAAGTCGAAACGTAGCTCTTCAACTAGCAAAGTGGAACATACAATTTCTACCTGTCTTCACCTACAGATGTTATCATTACATCTACAAGCATGCTGTGCACTTCGACATTTTTGATCTCTGATTGATGCTTAGTACCAAATTAGTCAGCAGCCTTTTTTTTTTTTTTTTGGTTTGTTTTTTTTTTTTTTTTAATCTTTTTTTATTTTTTATTTTTAAGGAGCTATCTATCTAAGGACCAAGATCAAAGCACCAAGAGCATCATTTCATTGTGCTGACTTGAATTGCAGCATCACTTTAATTTGCAACCACTGAAGCAAAACCTCACCAAAAGCAAAGGAAATACTCCAGCAATTAGCCTGCACTCAGCTCAGTGCTGCGCTGCTGCAGCATCCAGGCTACTGAGCCCTGGGCTGTCTCCACTGCCCAGCAAAGCCTTCAGGTTAGGGTGCAGCTCTGAAATAATGTAGCTGTGTCACTTGCAATGAGAAAGGGAGACTTGCTGGGACATTTTAGAACAAAAATGATCCGGAAAGGAACTTAAAGAAGTCAAGCTTGTGCTGATTTGTTTGCTTGTTTGCTTGCTTGTTTTTATATGGTGTATAATGGGGAGCTGAAAGAAGCTTATTTCATGCAAATTTTAACTCAGTAAAAGCAAGGTTATTGAGTGACTTCTGAGCATACAGGGCTTCTTGGTTTACCCAGCAGCAAACTATGCACTTCTACTGAAAGAGATCAGAATAGAAGATGTATGCTGTAAATGTCGGAAAAAATGAACATTAATAGCCAGTTACACACCACTTCTAACAACATGTGGATAGATGAGCTCCCTCTTCTCCACATCGAGTTTCCTTGTGCAGTTTCCTGACACCATAAGCTCAATGGCTGTCTTCTGGATTTTACAAACCCAACTCAGTACTGCTAGATCTAATGGGGAAAAAAAAATCATTCACAATTCAGACATGGAAAACAGCACAAGATGAAATGGTGCTACTTTTGTCTTTGAAGGATGTGGCACAGCATGTGTCTTCTTCACTATCTGCAATACCATTTCCACTAATTTGTTTTATGGCATAAATGTTGCCCTGTTCTTGGCATTGTAGAATCTCACAGACATATCCCCATCTCCTCATATGTACAGTTTCTACAAATGAGGAGAGGCACGGATAGAAGAGAAAAACCCTCACTCCATTTTACATAGAGGCAACCAAGACACCAAAGTGACAAAGCAGTTTACTCAAGGTCTGCAGAAAACCAGGGACACTATTACAGTTCAGCTCTTCACCAGCCAAAGCCTAGCAGCAAATGGGCAGCCACCAGCAGCACAGCCCTCCAGGACTGTCCTGCAGCGCCTGGATGGCTGGGTGCCTGCACTGCTCCACGCTCCTGTGCTCAACAGAAGGAGCTAATCTGGGACAGAGACCTGCCCAGGGCTTGTGTGCCCATTAAGGCAACGGGAAGAGTTTAGCCCCTTACAACTCTGCACCAGGCAGGATAGGCCGCTTCCTCTGTGCTTACTGACACCGTAGGACGCCCCATCCGTCAGTGCTGCCATCTACCTGCAGCACCTCAAGCCACCAGGAACTCAGCACCAAACACCTCACGCCAGCCCAAACCGCTGGCGGGCAACCAGGTTTGCCAAGGAGGGTCTGAAGCAGAAACACCCCCCGAAAAAAAGCTTAAAACCTGCAAGCGACTGCGTGGCGAGCAGCCTCGCGGCCTTGCGCTGCCCATCAGCCCGCGGCCTGCCCAGGCGCCTTTGTGCGTGGCCGGTTCTCGGGGGGGCCGGGGGCCATGGGTGCTATATGAGGCACCTGCGGCTCACACAATGGGCTGTGGGTGCTCGAGGGAGAGACAGATTGATGTATTGTGTGCGGGGGAGGAGGGCTGTCACTTGAATCCATGTGAACCCAGGCTTTCGGGGCAAGGAAGATTGACAGCTTTTGTAGGTTGCAGCTCTCTTTCAAAGCTCTGCTTTATAGACAGTAGGTTAGGGGGCCCGGGCTTTCACTCTCATAATTCGAACAGGGCAATCATGAGCACTGAGAATTTCTTCTCTCTCCCTCTCTCTCTCTCTCTCCCTCCCTTTTTTTTCTTACCCCCCTTGTTATGCACTAAATGATTTCAGTGGAGGAATGTGCAGCATTAATTAGAATTGGTTAGCAGATACCAAGGGGAAAAGTTTCTTCACAACAACTATAGGAGGTGTCACTCCTACAAAGACGTTTTTGTTTTCGCTCTCCCCCGCGTTATCAGTGCAATATGTAAGGTAGCGATTCTTTTCATTTAAATTAAGTGGAAAGCTACTAAATCTTGTTTTATTCTCCAAAAAAAAAAAGAAAAAAGGTCCTTAACACTTATCTTTTAACTTCTTTTATTTTGTAAGGTTAGTGTTTACTTTTGCTTTCAGTCCTCCCCATTAATCGGCCTGCAAAGATGTGTATCCAGTTTTGTGTATCATTTAGCTCTTACAATTATAGGCAAGTACAACTAATATATAAGGATTGTCTCCTGATTAAAGCAACAACGTTACTATTTAAAATCAAAGGCTCTCGTCTAGAATGACACATTGAAATTCAGAAGTGTGGCTGGCTGTTCTCTGCGGGGATTTCCTAGTTTCTTTCAACTTTTTAAATAGAAGTTAAGCTAAAAGATGGGCTTGAGCATATAAAGCAAAAGCTTAGCAGAAACACTCATTAATATATTTATGTACATTTTTTATTTCACTCCTTAACATCTTTTCCCATAAACAACGTGCAAACAAATATTAGCCCTGATAATTTTTAAATATTTTCTCCCATTAAAGGTACACAGCTTGTTTACCAAAATAACTAGAAAAAATAAATTATTTTTAAAAATTTAAAGTGAGTTTCGACGTTTAACACAGGCACAAGCCCATGTCCTACACCATAGCATAATATTCCATTCTTTTTTCTTCTGTTAAGGGTTTGAAAATAACCAAATTGTCACCACCACAAAGTATCATCTCTTAAGACATGTAAAGGAAACTGCTGTCTCTAGAAGTGAATCACTAAGGCTCCATGCCCTGCAGATCCTTTTGTAACAAATGCACCCAAAACGTGAAGATATTTATACTTTGTCCACAGCATCATTCAGCAAACACCGCTGGTATTTTTTGTACCAGGAAAAGATTAATTCTTGCTCACTACCCCGAGGGAGAGCTGAAAAGTGCAGGCGTGGGCTGAGCTGCCTGGCAGGACACAGCAGGTATGCCGAGAGGCAGAGGTTCTCTGGCGGGGCAGGTACCAGTGCTGAATTTTTTGCCTAACTCACATATAGATAGTCTGGCCTGTGCATTGTACTGTTAAAGCTTAAAAATAAGCTTTTTTATTCAGTACCTAGCTCATAAGAGGCGTGAGTATATTTTCATGTTACTGATAAATCAGGAGTTACTAGTGGGAGACACAATGTTAGGGCATTATTTAATATAGCTCAGCATCAGCCCAACAACTTCAAGAGCTGAGTAATGATGAGCAAAATAGAGTCTGTGCAAAGGAAGTGAGGAGCAGTTTCTACCATGCATGGGATGCAGTTTTCTGAATAAAATTAACTCAGTAAAAAGCCAACTGAAAAATTTCATCTTCTGGGTGGACAATTTTCCCCACCATGAATAGGAGGAACAATGCTATTAAATCTAACAGTCTTGCAAGGAAAATAATAACAACAACAACAACAACAACAACAACAACAATAATAATAATAATAATAATATGAAAAGATATTTTCCACAGTGCAGGGAAAGAGCTTCAGTGGCTGGGATTTATATCCCAGAGGCTGCCCATTCTCTGGGGAGCCAAGGTCAGTGCAAAGCCTGTCTTGGAAGGAAGCGGCAGCCCCCGGGTCGGTCGAGGCAGCCCGAAGCTCCCTCAGCAGCAGTTAAAGAACCTGCACAGCACCAGGACCGCGCAGCATGACCAGCTCGCCCGCTCTAGAGATGCAATACCACTACGCTGGCCACTCTCACCCAGTTTTCCCTTGTCTCTTGCACCCTGGCCCAAGGGCCGTCTCCTTTTTTTCTTTTTTTTCTTTGGACCACAGCACCTCTCTCAGAATTATGCATCCCTCATGCATGTAAATGAGAAGGGTCCAATTACACGTGAGGGATAAAGGGTTTAATGAATCGTGAAAAAGCAAGGGTTGCATAGAAAAAGCTCAGTCCCAGTGCCCCCTCATCCTCCTACTTGGAAACATGCATTTCTCATTTTTGAGAGTGACGAGAAAATGCAGAGGAGTGAACGGGAGAGAACCAAAGCTGAATGAATGCGATGTTTGTTTGCATTTATTACAGCCTGCACTTGAAACCCGTTATACGCACTTTTAAAGAAAAATAGTTAAGCACAGAAGTTATGTTCCTCTAAGCAGCATAAACAAATACAATACAGGATTGTAGTCAGCTCTCTCTACGTTCAAGTTCTCCTATCTGGAGTTCATTCCTTTTCTTACTCTCCTTTCCTCTGTGTGTATACATGAGGACTTATATGAATCTAAAGGGCAAAGAACATGCAGAAGCTGGTTGTTACTAATGAGGTCCTGTAAAATACAGCCACAGGTTACACAGTCTGACTTGCATGACTAACTTCCAAGCCTGGCTGACCCTGACATTAATTATTTATCACTGGCTATTCCAGGTGAATGTGAACTAGACAGCATGGGATATGATGAGCATTTTAGGGCAAACTGCATTAAAACAATATTATTAATGTCAAGTCTGATTTCATAGGATTACATTTAAAACAGATATTATAGCAAATTGATTTGCAAATATTCTGGGACTCTTCTCAGGTCTTTTCCTTCTGCTTTTTTTTTTNGGATTAATGATTAGTCATTCACTTGTTCTTAAAATGACACTAATGTCTCAAATTATGGGATACAGAAAGTTCCCAGTTCCCAGTGCCCTCAGTGGAAATTACACAGTATTGTGGTCCAAGCTGTGAAAAGAAACAGAAATAAATGCTTGAACATGAAGATGGTCTCCTCTGTTTCAATGAGGATTCACAAGTACTGAGTGATTACATCTCCAACTGAAATGCAACAGCAATTTTCTGTTCAGTGTCTTTAAAAAATGGCCTTAAAGTTTCCTTCTATATTTGGGTACAGAAATACCCACAAAATTGCACACGGCAGTGATCTCTCATTAAGGTAGGACGCAGCTATAAAGAACAGCTTCCACATTAAAACTAACAGGATAACAACGTGTGTGCACACATTTACTCTGCAGTATGAGTAACTTGTGGAGTTACCCCAAGCATGCTCAAATCTTTTACTAACTTGATCTAGAACTCTGCAGGGAGTATGACAAAATGCATAAGAAGGCAAGTAGATACATCTTAGCAGTTGTGAGTATTTCCCATTAGAAGCTAGTGGAGTAAAAATAAAGACTATTGCTTTGGTGCTGTACATTCTTAGTTATTTCTGCACAGGTAAATAACCCTGGACCACTGCTGATGACCTAGGATGCTGCTATGCTTAGTTTAGCTATTGCTATGAGTAGCAGAACTAAACTCTTTCTTCTTCAAAAGAAGCTGCCACTAGCCCAATAGCTCCTTTGACTTTGAGGCTCTGAGGTGGTTCAAGCCCACAGAACTACCTCAATGGTGAGGAGAAAACAGAAGTGGTGCACAAGAGGTGCTGCCTTTGTGTCATCCACTAAATCTTCTGATCTTCCAGTGCTGACTTTCACGGAATTTCAATCTGCCAGGGCTCCTGGGTGTATTGTCAGTGGGGAGGATGTGTTGGTCAGAAACCTCCGTGTCCTGGGCACAGGTGCTTGCATCTACACCACTGGAGTCGGGAGGGAAGGGTTGATGCCAACACAGAGAGTAGCTGGGGCAGCCCAGCTCCCTTAGGAAAGGAAATAAAAGGAGCAGTACGGACACACTGTAGGATAGTGAGGATTTGCCTGTCCCCATATCCACAAAATCTGGAAGCCTACACTCCAGGCTTTCCCAAAAAGTATCATTGCTGAACCCTGTAAGGCTCATCCCCCATCATTGTCTCAGGCAGGTTATCCTGGCCTCTTCACAGCAGGTGTTCCAAAAGACTAAGTTGTTAGCCAGAGTCACACAGATGAGTGCTATTCTCTGATCTGACTGAAAATGGATGAATACTTACAAGTCAGAATAACCGAACTGCTACTTTTGGACTTAAGAAAGAAAATTGTTTCAATGAATTTCATCCAAAAATTGTACAGAAAATATCCCACAGAGGACATGTTATAGGCCAAATTTTCATATAAATCACTTGTCCTTTGACTGTCTGACCCACAGGACAACTCTGTTAGCCCGATAAATAAAACCTTGCTCACAAACATTTATAGAAGCATAGAGGGAAGAAATTCTATCTAAGCCACAACTTCTACAGATACCTGAGGGCCTGTGCAGGCTTGGGCTGATGTCTCCTTTGGTTGCCTTTGCTGTGAACTCAGTGTCACAAACATAATGCTCCAATACACCTTGCTCTGTAGCACTTGTGAGCACCATTCTGCAATTTTTTGTCTGGCTAGGTGTCTGAACCAGTTTCCTAGTTTCAGACGGGTGGCACTGGCAGTGCAAGGGAAGCAGCAAGACTATGATCCTTCCGGTAACAGCCAGCTCTTATTTTGGCCCAGCTACATTGTCAAACCACAACTGTACTGCTCAAGTGCAGGTCCACACAGTTACCTCCCAAAGCTGTCTCCTACTTCATATGCACAGGAGCCTGGTGAAAATGTGAAGTTTAGGTTGGGATTTCAGAATCCCTTCTAATGAACAATTCTCACACACACACCAGACTCCTTTCCATTTGAACTTGTAACATATATATCCATTATTAGAAAACAACATTATATACAGCACCAGTATTGATAAGAGGCTCTCTGGAGCTCAGAACAGGGATACATTCCATTGTGGAACATTGGTCAAACAATATATTCAGTTCCTGATTTCACCAACAGGTAGCTAAAATGGTGTTAGCATGTCATGAGGGACCAGACACCATTTGGACATTTCTTTACATTTGTTTTCCAGTGGGCATTTTGTTTTAAGATATTTATGGTCAACGCCTTCTTAATGCATTTTGGGAATATCTTTTTTTTTTTTTTTTTTTAAATAAAGCAGTGCAGAAGAACAGTTCTTTAATATGGCACACCAGTAAAAAAGAAATATCAGTACAAAATACCAGGACATTCATGAGCTATCTTTTTTGTATCTTAACTTACCAAACCAAGAAAATTAAAAAGCATAAATCCATGTAAATGCTCCACTCCTCTATCAGTTGACCATAACAACACCATAAGTACCATTTTCTACATCAAATCACACAAATGCAACCTTCATTCCCCATCAATTTTCTCCATATGATTGTTTCCCTTGTACTCTTTCCACCTTAGTATTTCTCCCCTGGCCATGCATGGCAGATGCTTGGGGTCATGACAGTTGGGTTAGGAGAGCTTTCGTGGGCCATCAACTCAACCTCCCCCTCCTGGAAAGGTGGTGGTACCTTTCCAAGGTCTCTCCTCAGCAAAGGGGTGGCAGGTGACCCAAGGGGCTAAGTTCTTGCCACAGAAGTGCACACAACCTTTTGCACACTCCCAGGCTCTCTAAGCCAGCCCATTTTGCCCCTGTTAATTGCTAACTTGGTGGTAAGAACATATACACCCTGCCTTGTTCATCAAACCACCTGTTTATTTCTGTGCATGACTGAGAAGAGCACAGGCAGGGGAACCAGAGGGGAATGGCACAATGTACAGACATCAACAATGGAAACAGCAAAGATCTCTCTCAGTTTTGGTCCACCAGCTTTGGCACATCTACCTGTAAGATTAAACTGCATGTGAGTTACATTTCACTAATCAATTTTGATTTTACAACCCAGATTTTGAGTACCTGCATGAAAGTATGTGCTTTTCTTTCAGTGGAAAACATATTAAAATGCAGTTTAAAGTTGTTGTGGTTTTTTTTTTTTTTTTTTTTTAAATGGGGAAACATTAGGTAATTAAGGAAATCATGCACCATGCCATGTGGAGGCCTCCTGACAAATACAACTTTGGTGGCCATGACCCTGGCCAGAGGAAGAAGGCTGTGATGTCACCTCATCCCCAAGTCCCAGTTTCACGGATAGTATCTCTGAAAGGAATTGTCTAAAGGAGATTGTTCCTTATGAAAAGTTCACATGATGGAGTCTGAAGGGCTTGTTTCACTTGAAGCCCAGCAGGACAGAGCTGTTTGGAAAGAAGCATTCAGTGTGTTCTGTTTTGCTGAAAGCTGTCACAGTGAACAAGTACTTAGCAAACAGCATGAACAAGGATTTGAACTAGAAAACTAGCAGGGCCCTGACAACATTGTAATAGTGGGCTTGTCTGTTCAGAGCCTGTACAATGATGCATGGGGGCATGAGAAGAAAAACAAGATAACTAGATTTTAGTATTTTTATTTTTTATTTTTTATGTGAAAGTTTATCATTGCTCTGCTCTCGTTTGCGTTATTGTGGTCGCCTTCAGCATCAGTAGGAGGGGAAAGCATCCTGGTGAGAAGGGACATGGGGCAGAGGCACTGTGCACAGCCCAAAGGGTGAACTGACTGATTCACCAAAAAGCAGTCAGTTCTTTTTCTATTGTCCTGTTTTGTAACATTTTTACTTCTGTTATGATGGCCTGACTGTTTAAGCTGTCTCTCTTTACATCTCTAATCCATATTTAGCAGTGAACAAAAGCTGTCTGAATCCCAATCTAGCACTAAAAGAGAACCTGCCATTCCACACCTTTCAAAACAAGCCATGCTCACCCAAGCACCTAGCTGCTGACACCACGGAGGTACAGGTACCTAGCACCCGTTCAAGGCTCCGCTCCCTCTCACCTGTCATACAAGAGACCACTGAACGAAGCATGAGGTTCAGAGATATCAAATGAGTAGGAAACTAGAACAGATGAACAAAAATTCTCCTTTCAGTTTTACAAGCTGCAACTGCCTTATTTCTGGAGCAAACCTCCAGAACACTAACCACACTTTTCACTCTGGTTATGACTACAGTTGTCTAGCTTACGAGAAGAAGAATTTCAGAAGTTGATAAATAACTTCTTATTTATCACTTCTAACATGTTGCACATTTTTCTAGATATGGAAAGTCCCTAATTGATGTCCTTCTTTGCTCTCCCTTCTTCAGGTTGTGTTCTACTAAGCTGTTTATGTAAAAACCCTGTTTTCCTTCTTCTCTTTACCAGGACAGAATGCAGGTGGAGGAAGACAGAATGAAGAACCACGTGCTCCTACCTAAGCTTAATCCTGGGAAAGGGGCATTGCTAACCTAACTTATTCCTGGAAGGCTTGATCCTAGGAATGCAACCACTGATGAAATGGATCAGAGCCAGTACATCAATCCTGACTCTTTTCCTGCATGCACTTCTTTCCTCCATTCATGCTCAGTAATAGTATTATTATTTCTGTCTGTAAATTAGGATCTTGATTTATAAGGCCAATATACATCACTTCAAAATGATTATAAAGATTATTTTGTCTGGCCTCAGTATGGCCCATATGCCATATATAGTAAATCTTCGCATCTAAAGAATATCTACTTTTGATCTGAGGCCTCCAAATCCTTTGCATTAAAGACTTTTCAGAGCTGCAAATACAGGAATGTTTTTAGTAATCCACGCAGTTCCTGGGTAAGCTTTCCACTAACTCCCCTTCACAGCACTGCTAAATGTCTTGGTTTAGCGTGAGCTGTGTTCCAAGGAATCCAGAATTAAGACCACCAAAGTAACAAGTCTGTGCTGGTGTTGCCCAGGTCTGAGGAACACATTTTATCACTTTTATGATACTGGAAATGTATTAGTCCTCTAATCAAAATGTAAACTGGGTATTAGGTGTTTCCTCAGGCTCAAAAATACCTTGTGGGATTTAACATATTTCAATGATACCCAAACTGAGTATCTCTGTCTGATTCCACTATCCCCCAGACCCTGTAATTGTATTGTAAGTTTCTTATCATTGTTAGCATAACAGAGGTTTTTCAGCAAAGCAAGTATCTTTTGCAAGGAGACCAATTATGATAAGACTGTTCTCCCATCAATTTTTTTTTTCAGCTACTTCCAGAGCCAGAAGAAAACATGCTAATGTTTTCAACATGAAGAAAGAAGTGACCTCTTTTTTTTTATTTGCTTTTCCAACCCAAATCTCCTCTCATTTCAGGTATAATACAGTGCAGAAGTTTGAAAGAAAAAGGACTGGGCTTTTTCAAAAATGCCAGCATGATTTAAGGACTTGTAAAACTTACAGCCCAAGTGCCAGCTCAGAATCATTTTGTACAGAAGCAGAACAGCCCCGGTTCATCCAGCTGTGCTGTATTCACCAGCTCTCACCTACAGCTCTCTGTCGTAGCATTCCTACCGCAGACACACTTTAGTCTGTGCGAGACCACTGTCCTTTGAACTCAAGTCCTCTATAAAAAAGCCACGCTGATATGGCTAGAAAGGTGAAATCCTAGTCATTAATAATATCCTCTGGAAACCCTACCCATACTTATGCTGCACTGAACCAACTACCACCCCCTGTCCTGTCTGTAGCCCTTGCAGATACAAGCAGATGTCTACCCTGCAGGTAGCTGTTGCCACAGTCCAAAAGTCACCACTGTCCCACTGCTTGCTACCATCCTCTGCTGGAGGTTTCCAGCCCCATTTGCTTGATTTGTGGGATAGTTTCTCCAAGTTCCCTCAAACTGCTCCAGACAAAACCTGCATGGGTTAATTTAAACATTTTTAACAGGATAGCTTGGGGGTTAGCCTGAAAGATTTTGTCTGAAATGAGAGAACGCTCACATTACACATTCACCACAGGCCTAACCAGGAACTCCCATGCAGAGGTGACCTCCAGGTAGAAATGGTGACAGTTCCAGCCAGCAGAGCTGGCTATGGAAGATGCTGCCACTGCACACTAATTCTGGAGAACTGCATAACTGCAGATCAGCAGGATACAATCACACCTCCCACCACTACCCCTCCACCTCTATAAAACAGCCAGTGTCATTTTTATGACTAGTGTCTCCGTTTTTTGCCTCTAAATTTGCAAAATTACTTTGCCCACCTGCACTCTTTCTTGCAACCTTTGTAGCACCACAAACAGGACAGCAGCTGCAGATCTGCTGCTAAAACTGTTCCTGTGCCACGTGCTGGCCTAGAAAATAACACTCAGCAGCAGGATTTTATGTCCTTACATATCATGGGGAAAGACATTGTCTCTCCCTCTCTCCTCTCCCCACAGATAAACCATATGACTCATCTTTATGTTGTTCTATTCTCAGGCTAGCCTATTTTTAACCCATGCACTTTTTGAAACTGCAAAATACAGAGCCCCTTTCATGCAGGGAGGGATGTGTTCCTGCCAACTCCCAGTGTTCTAGGGAATTTGCCAGATCCCTCAATATTCTGATCCCCTGCCTTTTGGCTCCAGTGTTCAGAGCTGGCTCTTTGGTGTGAGTTTTCCCAAAACAGACTCTCCGTCCCCTCCCATATCGTGCTTTCCCTACTGCCTGGTAACGGTGTAAGGTCTATCCCCTTCAGCATTTCCTTCCCCAGCAGAGCAGCCCAAGGAAGCAGCAGGAGCAGTCAATCCCTCCAGCCCCAGACAACACAGGCGTTTTCAAGAATGAAGGTTTTCTACTTGCAGAGTCCCATTTAAGTTTTCTGGCACTTACAGCACTGCAGTAAATGCACTGGGCTGGATTTCCACTGCACAAAGTACCCCTTGTAGGACTGCAAAAGCCAGCAAGAGCAAGGAACAAGGAGAGGGAGAAGCCATGTAAAAGATGGAGCAAACAGGGACTGGGAGGGGACGAGGTGCAGCTGAGCTGCCCTGCAGTGAGTCACTGATTACTTATAGGCCTACCTTCCCCTTGCTGAGGAGGTCACCTGCATGTATCAGGCTTAGCAGTTGAAGGTAAGGGACGTCCCCAGCCCTCTGGTGCTTGCATGGGAATTAGAGTTTGGGCCATTTAATCATGATGGATAATGCTAAGTAAAAAAAACCTATGCCAGTGAGACTGCAATATTGCCAGCTGGAGAGAGAAGGGAGGCGTCACCCTGTTTAGCTGTTACAGCATTACAGACGCAGGCTGAGGATATTGCTACTCCAGACAGTTATCAGCCACCTGACAGACTTCGCTCGCAAGCTCTTGTTCCCAATTCTAACAAAAATGAACAGATTTTGCAGAAAAGGAATGTAATTTTAAAAGTCCCGAGTTAATCAAATGCTTTAAAAACACAGTGCCTGCAATACAATGGATCAACTTTGTCCTGGGTGTCAGCCTATTCACTCCAGCAAGCTTACACCAGAGATGAATTTGCTCTGGTGCCTTTGTCAATAAAATTCTAGATTAAAAGAGACCCTATATAGAGCTAGTCCCAGAGGTAATTGCTAGTTAATCAGCCAATTAACTGACCCAATGAGTAGGAAAAGGGGAAGGGGGAGTAAGGGGGAAAACAAATCAGTCAAGGTATGGTAGGACGTAATTCTTTAGGAGTTAATGTTAGAAACCTTTCCAAAGGGATTACAGCCTACCTTGACTCATTCCCCCCGCCCCCCTCCCTTCTTCTTTCCTTTCTCTCTTCTTCCCAATTTGTAATTGTTGGCTCCCCTAATTGGCTGATTAACTACTTATTACAGGCAGACCTGGAGGTATGTGGGATCCCGTTAGCCACAGAACTTGATTTCATCTTGTGAAGCAAGGCTGAATGCAGCAGAACATCTGCATGGGCTGTTTTTCTCCTACTCAGTCTATTGCTTAGAGTTAAGCAGTATTTCATCTGAGAAGGTTTGTTTTTTTTTTTTTAAACTAGCTTCTATTTTTATTTATTTAATACTACCAGGAAAATGAAGGGTTTTTTAACAGTTTGTTATGCAAACAATGATTTTTAGCAATGGAGTTTGTACCCCTCAAACTAACCTGTTTACTATTCACTGATATATTATCAACATCATCAGGGTATTTTAATGAATGAGCTGTTACAGCTGCTTGATGTTATGATAATAAGTAATGACAATTGAACTAATCTCTATTTTCCTTTGATAGCCTTACCAGGCTGCTTTCTACCAGTAGCTACCCTGGGAGACAAGTCCCAGTGGTGAACAGGAAGAGCTGAGAAACTTTCCATAATTTCTTCTCCTTGGAATTGTGTGACGGAAATGAGCAGAGCTCACCTTTGCAGTTGTTGGCTTCATGTAAGATTGATGTTAGGTCACAAGGGAGGTACCAGCCTAGACTGGTACATTCTGAAACTACATAACCAACGAGAAATTTGTTGCTCTCTGATGCTTCAAAGAGTTTCATTGATTGCTCAACATAAGGCAAATCTTGCAGCATCTCATTAATGCATCCTATCAAGCATCATGCAGACAGATGCTGCTTAAAACAATGACATCATAGCCAGACGGGTCACTAAGTTTCACCTCTCTAAAATGATACCAGTCACTTCACATGGCTGCATATATGCAGGTCACTTTCTAAAGTTGATGGATTATTTTGAGCTCTCACCCTCCCATGATATTTCATAAATAATAATTTTTCATAAATACTTTTTTTCTCTGCTTGCTGCTTCCTGCTTGGGCACCAGGAACCTGCGCAAAGCAATAACTCCTCCAAGAGCATTTCTGCAGAGAGATGGGCACAGGACAGGGTTCTCCTAATGTAACCTCTATTGTATAAACCTCTTCTCCTAATTCCACTTCTCTCCTTCAGCTTTGGAAGAGAGTTTGGGATTTTAGTTCTATCTAATGTTTGTGATGATTTATTCTTCCTACCTCTCTTTTCTCCTTTAGCAAAAGAACAGGCTGAGCCCGGGCAGCCCATCCTCAACTGCATGTAAATGACAATCTGATTAGGAAGTGATATATTCATCTCTAACTCCTGCATAAAAGTTATTCAAGTATTTTGACAAAATAAGTGCTGTTTACTTTATACGTTTTCTGCTAATTCTAAAGATTTCTGAAAACCTAAAGGATCTCATGGAATTTACAGGCTTGTGGCTTTGCTATTGAAAGTATAAAGGCATGCTAAATTAAGTTGATTTGCCTGTGAAAGAAAAACGTCCATTATTCATGTCAGGGCCCTGTCACATCAAATTGAGGGAGTGAAGAAAACCCTTTTTTATCAACGTTTAGAAGCAAGGAAAAAACCAACCATTGAGGGACTGAATTTCAATTGGGAGAAAGTCACTCTGAAAGCAAGGTTAAAAAAAAAAAAGTTGGGGACATGTCTAATGTTGGAAATCAGCAAAGGGTGGATTGATTTAACTTTGGCTGGAATCTTTCAAACAGAAAGCCAGGAGGAAATTTAAAGTAGCAAGTAGTACACACAGTCTCGATCTCTCTCGTGTAAACTTGTCAAAAGTAGTTACGCTAATTCAGATTTAAGTCTTTTCAGATCTATTTTTCTTGGATACCTCAAAAATAGTAGTAAAAATTGTTAATCAGCTAGCGCATTGCATTTGTGTACTACTAAAACCTTTATTCACTGGTTATTATGTGATTTAATCCTCATTAGCAGACAACATGTAGGGTTGTTTTTTTTTTTTAAGTCTGATTTGCTGACAGAAAAATTGAAAAAAAAATGCTTTCAGTATGGTTGTTCTATGGCTGCGCACAGCTGTAACAGGGGGCACTGATGGTCAAAAATATTCAGGACTGTGTCTTGTCCACTGTAAGACACAGTACTTCATGTAGTCAGAAAATCCTGGCTGATTTTTTAATGACATAGTGTGATAGATACATAAAAAATAAATTGCACATGTATGCATGGCATTTTTTACATTAAAAAAAAAAATTTGCAGTCTACTAAACTCTTCCAATACAGAGAGAATTAAATGAGAAACTGCAATGAGAATTATTTTATACACTGAAATTCTTCTTACTGCCTGATTATAATTTCTCATGTGGCTCATTTATTTAACAAAAGAAAAAGCTTACAGTTCCTTCTCACTACAATTGTTTTTTATAAGCTTACAAACAGCATGTTAACTGGCATTTCAGTCTCCTGCTTAAAGCCAAATCGGTTTAGACTGGACACCTTAGAGATATTCTTTAGAAGAAGTCCATTTTTCTGTCTCTAACAATATTATACTGTACAAAGGATAATTCAGCAACTTGATTGTCTCAAATCATGTTTCTAGATACCAGACCTATACATCATTTCTTTATCAGATTTTTCTTCCTACCTTTTATTTTTCCCTAACCTCAGAGTCCTTGGGTTAACATGTTTTCTGCTTTAAAGCTCTTATTTGAAAGACACTTTACCACCTCATCCAAGCGCTCCCTCATGCTTTCCGACTTCAAAGTCTCAAGCTGGGAAAGCAAATCTAAGTCCCAAATGCTGGACCCTGCAGCTTCTATAGGACCCTCTGCTAAAGTTAAGTTCTTATGTTTAATTGAAAATTGCAGCCAGGGTAAATAGGAGTTAGTTTGCAGCAATCTTGCCACAAAAGGAATTACCTCGTGGAGTGGCCGCACTGGGGTAAATTGAGGAGATAAAAAGAAAAGAAAAAAAGAGAGGAAAAAAAAAACAGGGGTAAAAGAGAGAGGCATTGTACTGTGGAGGTAGCATCAAGACAAGGATTAATGGCTAGAGGAATTGTATTTTGTGTGCTTTCAGCGACGTTACAATCTCCCAAAAGTAAGTGTTACTAATAAGTGGGCCAGTAAAGAGAGGTTAGCGTACCAAGGGAAACGGGAAGATCATGCTTTGTAATTCACAGAAGACTTTTCTTCCCTAAAGACCAAGCAAAGTGCTGCTGATTTGTTTTAGTACTTACATTTGGTTCAATTAATGAAGTTAGTTATTTTATGGAGTTGACAAGTCATGGGAAGTAATACATACATACCACACAAATGACATTTTCTGCCAACTTATGTTATTTCCAAGTACTCACAACTTCTTTATTTTACACTGCCTTGCTGGTAAGGAGAAACCCAGTCCATGTTTCACTGTAGATATATTATGCCGATCTAACGGAGAAATTTGTGCAGCCGCTCTGGAAGCCTGCCAGCCCCTAACCGACCAGCACAACAGGGGCAGTGCCTGTCAGAAGGAGGGCAGGTTCCCCTTTCAGCGCTTGAACCTCTGCTGCCCTGGGATTATGGTGTTGATAGAGGCTCACACAACGTTATCAGATCTTTGCAGTTACTAAAAAAGACACATCAAGAGAAAGTTAGGAGAAATCAGAGGTGTTCCTGTTCTCCTTTCTCCCTCTCCCAGGAGGGAGGGTGAGGTGGGCTTTTCGCTTGTTGGATTCCCTGAGCTAGTTCAGTGAATGGTCAGAAGAGCACCAGAACTGGCAGAAGGAAGTGAGTGGGAGGAAATAAGATCTTTTCCAGTGGGAGCTATAGTTTTAGTAGCTCAGTAGCTCAGCTGCACTATGAAACTGCAAACCGAGACTTACTAGATTTGGGCTCAGTTCATAATTCCTTTACCACTTCCCAAGTGAATGTGGATATGGCACTAAATCTCTTAATTATAGGCTTCTCCACTCACGAAACAGGAAGAATAACTTTTCCTTTTCTTCCACATTCCTGACCTTTTGTATATAATGCAAAGCAAAGTATGGACACTGTCTTCATGGGAATCCATTCAGCACTTGTGATGCGATTTTTTATTAAAATTATTATTAAAATGATCATTTAAGCAAACATAATGACCTCTATTCTGTCTCACGCAGATCACCTATACCGGGCATTGCATCACTCCACGGCAATGGAAACAGTTCAGCTATGGAAACTTTGGATATTCTGAAAAAGAGTAAGGATATTATCAGGCAATAAAACTGTTCCACTGCTATCAGTGCATCTGCTATTGGATAGGTTTTTTTTTTGGTTTTTAATAATTCATAACTCATCATATTCAAACTACAGTTTTGAATGGAAACCAATGGAACCAGTCTAAAAATACAGTGGAAGTATAATTGATTTTATTAATACATAATGCAGAATTACAGGCAACTGTAACAGAATTCAGTAAAATAAGGCAACTGTAACAGAATTCAGTGAAATATACTCCACAACATTTTTTTTTCATGTTACCTAACCGGTTTTTAATAAAATATAGACTCTGTGTATTCAAGGGCATTGCTGATGCAAAATAGAATCATACTGTTTTAAACCAGGAAATTGCATTTTCTACTCACTTTTCAGTGGCTTACAAGTTGCAGCAGTTCAAAACTCTCTCTCAAAAGTTTCTGCGGTATGAATCCATTGGTTGCATCTGTGAGAAACAGAACTACTTAAAAATAAAAAAAAATACCCTGATTAGCCAAATAAACTTACTTTAAAATAGCATTATTTGTGCAAGTTCTAAAATCACTCACTTTGCCAAGAATTCATGAAGTCCTCTCTAAGTCTTTCTTCTTCAAGGTTATTATTCACGCAATTTTTAACTTTTTAATAGCATTTTACCTTTTTAATGCATTTATTTACTGCCATGGCAAATAATTGAACTGCACATGGTGTGAGACTCTCCATGTGTACACAAATGCCATGCCTTTTAAACTTGGATCAAAATGAAGTCAGAGAAAGAAAATGCTTAGCTTGAGACATTGCCCATTATTATTCCACTTACAGTACACACTTGGAAAGTTTTCATGTTCATAACTCAATGTCTCTGATGCACCATACCTCTTAAAGATATGCAAGTTCATTTCAGCATTTATCTGCTCTTTTCTCCTCAGGAATTCTACTGTTTTTCCGCCTGATGGTTAGAATGAATTGAATATTTTGAACTCATCCATCAGATTTGGAAATGATCCCTGAATTGACGAGAGTGTTTAACAGTTAATTGAACATTTCTGTTGTGAACTTTCATTGTTTCAAAGTGCAAAAATACTGCGCCCAGGAACATGGACAAAGAAAAGAGGATCCATGACACGCTCTCACACCACAAATATTTTCATCCTCTAGAGAGCAGCAGGCATTTAAATAATGGGGCATCACTCTGTTCTCACTCTTGGATATTGCAAGGAACGGTGATCTTCAAAGGATTTTCAGAAATCCTAAGGGCTCCCTGTCCTGTCATAAGAAATAATCCTGCATTTTTCAATTCCATGTTTTGCTTGTGCTTATTTCACACACAGTGACCTCCCTAAATGTACAAGTCACAGCCACCTCACTGCTACCCATGGCCGCGCGGGACAGATGTTCAGAACAGCAGTCTCAATTATTGCTCTGCCTGTGTGACCTACACAGTGGGGCTTATTTTCTGGTGTTGGTAAATGGCTCTGTATAGGCATGTAAAAATACAACACACACACACACTCTTCAGCCATTGTGTGGCTTTCCAAAAGGACCTGATGATGCCAGTAAGTATTTACTTGTTTTTTGATTTTAATGTGACTTGTATACCTCACTCTTTGACTTTTTAAAATTCACACATGCAACTGAGGAAACAATAAGGGAATCTTGACTTTTTCCTCTCTCCTTGAAAATAATGAAAAACTTATATAACTTCAAATAGAGAAAAAATATTTTTCTCTGTTCTGAGACTCCACCAAATTGCAGTATTGCACTTCACCTTTCTCCTGTTCACCAACTTTTATACAATTCTTTAAGAACATGACTTGAATGTCTTGCCTCATCTATGGCAAGCCCTTAACTTGGTGGTGCTGTTTCCCATTAGCCCTGGCACCCAGCAGAACGTCTGCAGCGAGTCCCATATCCTGGAGTATCTTTGCAAAACTCCATCACCTCTTAACAAGGACCTTCAGAAAGAGTCTTCCTCCTCATGCCTCTTTCAGACCACGATACTTTTCCAGTGCAGAGCTGCCTGCTCTGCTTCACTGAAGCCTAATTCCTCTTGACCAGATCCCTTTATTTAGTAGCTTTTTTTCTTTCTTTTTTTTTTTTTAAGCACCAAAATCATTCCCCTGTGCTAGATGCTCAATTAACTCTCCTCCCAGGTTTTCCAGGCTCCTGCGGGTGAGAGATCTGGCCTCATTCCTGCAGCTCTGGCTAAGTAGTCACTGAGAGGTGGAGGTCTGGGCTCAATTTCCCTTGGAAGACTTTAAAACCAAAACATTTATTTCTAAAAAATATTTCTCCCCCACTGTGGGAAACTGCTGAACATGGACTTTATATTTCCAGGGACAATAACATTTTTTAAGCATAAATTCTAATTCGGAACTAGTTCTGATCAGCACCAACTTGGTTAAAGGGACTTGGCCCAGTGCTTGCTGTGCATCTAATCCAGTGCTAACAGCCACATCCCCCTTCCTCATCCTGAATTTCTCATTCCTCATTCATGGACGTGCCTATGCCATGATGGTGCAGACATCTGCGTGCTGAACCAAGCTGTGGAACTTATACAGCTGAAGCAGGATCGTTTTTGTTTTATTCTTGCTGGGCTACTTTTCAGCCAGCCTCAGCTGATGTTGTGGTTCCAAAGCACCACAGCCAAGAAGAGGCGGGGATCAGCAGCAGGGACAGGGGGTTACTTTCCTGCAACAGTCACTGTTGAATCTCTGCAGAGCAGTCACCTCCTGAAGGATCAACAGAAAGCCAGGTATCCTCACAGGCAATCATGGTTATCATGGCCTTCACCTGCTTTCTGATGCTGCAAAAAACAACTACAACAGATATGTCCCAGGAATACTGCTAGCAATGTGCATGTGTGTGAATTTCAAATCAAACCATTCCTGACCTCTTTAGTCTCTGCCATTACATACAGAGATGTGGAAATGTTAATTAAAATCCTGGTGAAATGCACACATACATGTGCACAAGAGCTCACCAGAAGAAATCAGGCCCTAGGGAAATTAAAATCAGTTTGCTGCAGCATATTCCTACTTATGCTCAAAACACCCCTTGGACAGTGTGAGAATCATTCCCAGTACACTACCAATGAGAACAGGTCCATGGAAATAGGGAGGCATGGCTTGGGGGTATTAGAGTCTGTGGTACAGTAATTTTCTGTAGGCTTGAAAAGCAACCATTCCCTTTATTGTACTGAAGTCAGCTCTATCTGGCTGAACTACATTTCCCTCCAGGTGCTGTGCACTTTTCAAGCTACATAAAAACTGTTTAATTTTCTGATTTTGCCTATTTTTCCGTCACTTTTCCTCTTCCTGATCTACACCACAAAGAGCACTGCCCCAGCACTACCACCCCAGTTCAGGGCTCGGGTAATTCACAGCCACCTCCTGCTCCCTCTGCCGCACGGCCAGCAGAAACACAGGCAGCGAGCCTTGTTCCTGCCCTGCATGGACTACTGGGCTCCTGTCCTTCATGACTCCATCCCTCTGCCTATCTCATGTTTCAGTACATAAGGTTCTGCAGGGAAATATTTTAGCGATGTTCAACAAGGTTTTGATAAAATCACTGGAAACTTCATATCAAATCAATTGTATAGGTGCAATCTCTGGTTTGAATACATACAGAAGCAGCAGAGAGAGTTTTAGTTAACTGAGACAGTTAACTAAATAAAAGTTACCAACAGGGAAAGGAGCTTATAAAAGTTGTTTTAAATATGTTGTCATGGAAATCCATCCGAATCACATCTCTAACTTCAGCAAGGCAGAGTCCAGGCAAGGAGGAACACTTTGGAAGGAGTTTTCCCTGGGAAATCTGACTGACCAACTTATGCACTCTTATCCTTACTTGTTGCTTTATGCCCACTCTGGCTTACTCCTGAGACTGGAAACTCCTCAGAGCTGCAAATGTCCTCCAACCCTTGGCACAGTGGGCCTTCCAGTCTGAGCTCTGTCTTCCACAGCACCAACAGCAAATGTAATGAACCTTAAGTAAGGACTAAAAGCAGAGATAGCAAGTTCATCACTTGCAAGTGACAGAGAAAAGGAAAGACGGGGCGGGAGGGAGTTCCTAATCAATCACAGGACAACAAAGATGGACTGAAGTGATGCAGCTGCAAAAGAAGGCAAAGGTGATCCCAAGACCCAGCTGGTGAGTGCTCTGTGCTGGCTCTGGGGAGGGACCGATACCACTGCACAGGACACCACTGAGACCTCAGCAGATAAAACCATGCACGGTTCTGTTTAAGAAAGAAGGATCCAACCTCAATCCAGTACAAAGAAATTAAAAGTAGCTTTTATGTGAGGAGATTAAAAGAACTTCCTGCTAACTGCAACTGTATCTCCACCTTTAGAGATACAGCACAGGTAAAAATGAGGGAGAACAAGTGCCATTTCAGCTAAAAGACTATCTGACACAAAAATCAAGTTAACTGCTTTTGAAGAGTCTCTGAGTCTGGGGACCTAGCACTCCTTCCCCAGAGAAGCACCCTGCAATCATTCTTGCTTTCTCTGTTTCTGTCCCTGGCAGTTTTCACTTTTTTCTGCCCAATGGCACGGCTGCAGCTGAAGCACTGAAGAAGAGCTTTATCCAGAACAACCTCTGGGCACATTACATTTGAAATATGCTCGGAAAAGAACCAGCTAAAAGCAGGTATTGCATTTCTTGTAAAGGCTCTGGTCATAAGCCATCTGTGACTATATGCAACATTACCAATGCCTTCCAGCAGTTTTAAAACTACAGACTGCACTAGAAAATCTAAAAATGGGGCATGATGCTGCCCAGCATTGGTGGCCATTGGAAAGTCAGGAACGAGCGCACAGCATGCGAGCAGCACAGCTTCTCACACAGCACTGTTGGGTGGGGACATGGGTATCAGCAATTTCTCTCCATTTACTTTTTCACAAATAATACTGAACAGATAAAGTCCAAGATATTGATTCACTTACGGTACTGTCAGTATTTACATTCAAATACTATGAGTCCTACCTTGATGGTGGGCTTAAAATTAATTCTTTCAGGGACTGATTATAGAAACTATAAAGTTTGTTTTCTTTTTTCATCCTACTATTTAAAATACCAGTGTGTATTTTGTTCACAGGAGCCAGCTTCTCCTTGAAACCATGAATTGCTTTAAAAAAAAAAAAAAATATATATATATATATATATATATCAAAACACACAGTCCTTGGGAAATGTCCTCCTTTCATGACCCCGTTAACTCCTACGAGTTAACAGTATTTCTTCCCCAAATTAAAACAGTGCTTTATACTGTATTGAATCTGGATACAATTTGTGAGCTAGTGATGCTTAAAAAAAAATAAAAATAAAAACAAAATCAATGCAATAATTAAAATGATGACATTTTCATATCTAGACAGAGTAATGTTACATACTTTTAACATGAGCAACTTTTCTGCTAATAGGTCTAGAGCAGCATGTAGGAAGAGAGCAGGAACTGTTTGCAAGGCTGTCTGGTAAATGCATTGCTGACACCGCTCTTCCTACCACCAAGTGCAAGATACTGACGGGTAGCTATGACACAGTGGATGGGGGAATAAAGGACTTCTATGCATATCCAACGACTCCTACAATGGCATAGCTTCAAGCGCTGTAAATATTTCTTATTGGTCCCACCCCTGATGCTTTAACAGGCTGTTAGAGGTACAGATTACACAACAGATTACTTCAGACACCCTTGTGATTCATATCATCTAACAAAGTATGAGGCGCTGAGGGGAGGAGGGGCAGGGTTTACACACTGGTGCACTGCTCTACAGAGGCTATGGAGAGATTTGACCATATAAAGACTGGGAGTAGCTTTACAGATCATTCAATGAGAGCCTCAAAAGGTATTCTGTATCTTTATGTATATACAAATATTTACAAATCTTTTAAAGATCAAAACCATCGTTATCAGTTTATGTG
>VXAL01014703.1:289514-364981 GCA_013399475.1 Chauna torquata
AATCGCACGGGAAAAAATTACCAAAGTGAGGGGGGTAAAAAAAAAAAAAAAAAAAAAAAGAGGAAGGGGAAGGGGAAAAAAAAAAGAAAACTGCTGGGAAGATGACTGACTGAAAGGCTGCAAACAGCAACTTGCTCCAAGCCAGGAGTGGCACAGAATTGGTTTATCCCTGGAATGGCCCAAAGTCTCAGCCCATCAGTGCAGGCTAGAGGAAGCAAATTGCAAGGGGAAAACACGTGATTACAGTGCACTGGCCAGGTGACAGACTGGTCCCTACTGCCCACATGGGTGGCTCCTGTCTATTACTAACTGAAACTGCCTAAGAGGACTATCAGGTCTCTGTTGGCTACAGAAGGGATGGTCTAATACCAAGAGATGAGGAAGGTAGCCATCCGTTGTTTTTTTCTGGTTTAGCTTTCTGTTGGTAAGCAAGCTGAACTGTCTCAATGCAGAGCCTTGTGTATGTCAGAGCCGGCACAAGGGTAGGATCATTCAGCCAGGGACAGAGTCTCACTTGCAGGCAGCAGCAAGACCTTAAGTCAGCACAAGCCACAATGTATAACTTCAACTTTATACATTTGCTTACAAAGCAGACCAGTAACACCAACAAAAAGATCCATAATACTTCATTTTGTTTCAATAAATGGCACACTACTAGTACACTTGGTAGTAAAGCCCTGGTTGAATGGGTACAGAAACTGAGTTACCCACTCAGATTAGAAGTCAGATGGAAGAAAGTGTGGACTGCACCAGCAGAAGCACCAGTCCTGTCTTCCCTTACCTGAGTCTGTCCAGACGTAAGACAGAGACGCTACAGTCCAACAGCAATCAAGTATGAATTACGTCCCTCAGCTCACCTGACCTTAATTCTTTCAGTGTGAGAATAATGAGTGATGTGTTGACAAAAAAGCATAATAATTACCTATTTTTAAATCAGCAAAATGTAAACAGTGTTGTCTCCTCAAAGACAGTCACATTTACAAACACACTGGGAAGATGTTCCTCTGGTCAAGGCATCTTAGGGAAATGATTCTCAGACAATTCATTTCTCCAGCAGGTTTATTCATCATAGTCTATACTCCCACAAATTGATTTCTCAGGGCTTATTATGGTAATTTAATCCTCACTGCTGACTGTCCGGGCACTTTGGAGGCCAAGCTGCATAACTGGTTTTTAAACCACTGTCTGCTGAGAAGACTAAACTGGAGCAGCAGACAAGGCACTCTCCTTTCACTTGGGTCGCTGAGCTCATTAATGTGGATAATTAATTGGAGCTTTGTGGCCCTCTCTTTGTACACCGACAACAAGCAAGTCACAGTAGCTGTACTACCCCTGCCCCCCCTCACCTGAGCACTCTTGCACAGACACCTGCTGCTCATAATTAAGATCCATTGCCCAGATTTACATATCCTGATTTGTATCACTTAGCTCCTAGAGACAAAGGAAAGCATTTAGTGCAGGGAAATGACAGCTTAAATTATGCTTCTCATGTATGGCTTGCCTGGGCAGCTGCTTGTGCTAAAGGGCCCTGACATGGAACACCAGAGTGTTTCTATTTAAAAAGTACATGTTTGGATTGAATTTAAAGAAAAGCACATGGTGATTTCCCCCTCAGGGGGATAATAGTCTTTTCATTAGATAACAAGTGTCAAAAGATGCCATAACTTCACCGCAGGCTTTGTTACTGCATAGCACTGCACGGAGTGCAGCAGTGAACTTGCAGAGTCCCCTCTCTCCCTGCACCGGCTGCTCACGTGCATGCATTTGGTTTAGGAAGAGCAGGCATTTCACACACCACACAGTGAAGACCTTATCCTCAGCTCACCTGTGAAGAGGACGCTGTGCGTTGCATCCACAATTCAGCAGGGCCGATACGGGCACAGGAGAGAGCGCTGCTGTGAAGTCAGTCTCCAACCTGAAAATACACTCTAAAACGCCAGGTATTCCCATGCAGGGCAAATGGAGTGTGAGGCTCCCGCTGATACTTCAGATGGAAAGAATTTTGCACACGCACATCCTTATCACACATGTAACTTTTGTTGTCACTTGTTCCTCACCTTTTTGTGCAATGCAAATAGCCAGAATGAATCTCCTGGTAACAGCTCAAGTTGTCCCTCACTACACTTTTCCTCCAGGTTTATTAGGTTGCTGCAATGCCCCTGGGCAAAACTCGGCTTTCATTTGAAGCCTTTTAAAGTCTTCACTGGGTTTGCATCAGTCAGTCAGATGATTAAAATAATCCTAAATCTAATTTATTCACATAACAAAATTAACATTAGGTACATAGGGTCTAACCCAGAAACACTACTACAGAACCTCATTGTCAGTGGGACTGGCATTTACAACTTGCTTCAGCTCATTTTCAAACCCAGAATTCACATTCAAGCGTGTTTTCAACTCATATTCGAGAGAAGGAATTAAATTAAAACTATGAATGGGAAACGTAGTACAGTGAATACAGACGAGCAGAGACAGCCTGTAGCCAGGACAATTGCAGCTGTCTGGGTTCCTGGGACACCATGCCAAGGGGGTTTTTGCTCTCACAAGTGTAGGATCATGGCTGACGGGTTTGCAATTCCAGCACTGACTCATTGGTAAATTCACGATATTGACCTAAAAAAAAAAAAAGTCTAGAAGCAAAGGAGATTAAAAAATTTCAGCTATCTATTTATTGTCTTTGCTGCTAAAGACAGAGGGCCATAGGGTGACCTCAGTACAAACGTTAATGTACAACGTTATTCCAGAGTAATCTGCAGGAAGTCTAAGGGGTAGTGGTGCAAAACCAGATCAAGAGAGAGCACAATCTGAATGAGTGTCATGATGCTCTGCCCCTGGTTTTCTCCTTAGCCAAGAATCAAGAAGAAAAACTGACTTTCATTCCCACTTCATTTTTTGCTCTGTGCAGCATTTACGTTTTTATACTTTATGTTAATCTAAAAAAAAAATTATAGCTTTGCTTTTTAAAGTACTGTCTCCAAATTCTGCTCAGTAAAATGAGATGGCATGCAAGACAGCAGGCTCTTGAGAATCTCATAGAGTGGCTCTATGATTCTTGCATGTGTCCCTTTTAGGAGCACTTTTCTTTCACTTTTTCCTCAATCAAAAAACTCAGCTAGATTTAAGATGCATTTTTCTGTTGCTTGAACTTTGAAGCAGCACATAGTGCTTGCTATTATTAGGGTTAAGATGATAACCTAGATACCCCTGAGGTCCGACCTGGTTTGGTGATTCCTTTTTTCAAGGAAGAAAGCAAACACTTCATTCATGGCATCAGAAGAGCAAAGTTCCACACTAATTCTGAGTTTCTTTCTTTAAGGTAATTTTTAAAAAATCTAATTTTAAAGTTACCTTAACATGACTGCTCCTGAAAATAATAAAGCCATGGATATTCATTGCTCACATTTAAGAAAAACAGAAAGGAAACTTATTTCTAATGGAATTAACAGCTACCAAACTTCATTAAAAAGAAAGACACTTCGGAAATAGAAATGAAAACGGTACATTATTCCTTATCTGTGACATAACTTCAGAATACATCCATAGGAGTACCTGTTCAGCAGCCTGTGACAAATGAAAAAGACAAAGAAAAACATTGCACTGGGAGTCATTAATTGAATTAATTAACCTAGTGACACTGTCATAAGAAGAATTTATCTGGCAACCAGCAGGAGCAGATCTCCAATCATTTCACCATGGCTTCTTCTCAGATTAACAGTCACACAAGCCCCTGACAGCTGGCTGTTAACATTGCAAATTATCAGAAATTAATTAGCCAAATGCTGTGCACCCATGTGGATATTTTTGTTTTTTAAGTAAAGATTATGAAGCCAATAGCTTGTCTGATGATTTATTTAGAGAAAACATCATTGTTTAAACAAATAGGTTGCAGCATGGCTTTCTAATGGGAGAAAATTAAAAAAAGATGGGGAGGCGGCTTACAGCAAACCATAGTAACAAAAGCCAAATACTTGTAAACAGGAATTAAACAATCCACCCTGAAAATAGGGACATATACAAGTGAATTCAGAAAGGTCTATTATTTTTGGAGAACAAAAATAATTCCATTTGCATACTTTTCAAAACAATTAAGGTCGTTGTTTCAATCTGTTAAGCCGGGATTCAACTCTTCAGAAGTACTTCTGAAAGATAGTTTTATTCATCCAGATAGTAACCACCATATCGCACATGACAAACAGAATTTTAAGGAAATTGAAAGAAGCAACATAAAGCTTAGCCTTATTATTTCCTGCAATCCCTTGTCAGAGTAACAGGCAGTGTAACCATAACACTTTAGAAAGACTCTAGATACTACAGTGCTTCCTAGTAGTAGTCAAGGACTTGTTTAAAATAAAGTCTTAATCTCCATGTGATTCAAACAAAAGCAAAAGAGATTCATTCTCACTAATGGGTTTCAACTGTCCTCTTAAAAATCTTTTATTTCCACCTGAGAGTGATTTACTTGTATGTTTTCTATTTAAATACACTTTGAAAACTCCAAAAAGCAGCTTTTAAACATGCAAAACTGGCACTTTACAAACAACTGGAAACTGTAATGCATTTATATTTAACAACCTCCAATAATCCACGCTTTTGGAGAAGTGGGGTTTATAGAATGCAAACAATAACAAACTTAGCCCAAGAATGCACTGATTCATCTGGACACAGAGCGGCTGTGAGGGTGAAAGAGGGGCAGGAGGAAAGGGAAAAGGAGAAAAGAAAGATTAGAGTGGAGACTAACGTTCTTGGAGGATGTAAGGAAACACAGAGGGTCAGAAAGGATGTTGCTGACACTCAATACTGAGGCTCTGAGAAGGCAATCACAGGTTTGAAATAATATCTTGTAAGAGACCCCAAGGGAAACACAGCCGGCCAGGTTATCATTCCAGGCTAATGTGATATTCTTCCCGTTGGGAGCTGTAGGTTTACAGTCTCAGGTTTCCAGTCCCTGGGGGAAGATGAAGCTGCTGGGGGTCTTTCTGAGGACAAGGCAGCCCCGTGGGCTCTGAGAGGTCCTCGCGCAGCAGGTGCAGGTGTGGAGCTGGCCAAACACAGCAAGTGCAGCACAAAGAGAAGGAATTGGTGATGCCCTCCCCTCTCACAGTGAAAGCAAAAATGCCCTGACACTGGCCCTACCTGGGCCATGCTATCCCCTAGGTTTCCTCCTAATTACAGGTAGGGCATGTCACAGACACAAAACGCTCACTAATGCTTGGCTGCAAACAGAAACAACAATTTTTGGGAAGTGGAGGTTTCCAGCGTTTCACTGTGTATGGGAACAAAGTCCACATCACAGAAACTCCTCTAAGCCAGAATGCTCTGTGCCAGAGCCTGTCTGAGAAGTCGGCACGTTCAGAGCCAATGCACTGGCAAATCAGGCAGCTGCCAGCTTTGCCTGTTCCCTATCTGCTCACCTATCTAGCAGGTTACTTCCATGCCAGGTAAGCAGCTAGGAAACGTGCCTGTCTATGTGCAGGCAGCCAAAAAGGCTCGCCTGGAAAATATGTAACCTACAGAAACCTCAAGTTCTCAGAGATCAACAATGTCCACTGCTATCAAAGCAGTCTTAAAAGAGTCAGTTATTTTGTAGTATATTCCCATTCTCTTGCTCATGGATGTACAGTTACTTGTTAACATGTGTACTGTTCTAATTTTAAACAGCTGCCTCTCTTCCTATGCTTGACAGGAGGCTTAGTGGACAAATAATGCAGAAGTGAAATAAAAGCCAGCTTCTTGAAAGCTGATACTTCGACTAGGCTCAGTTTCTTGCTTCTTGAGAAGCTGCTTTATCACAGCATGAATCTTACTGTTGCATGAGACAAACTGCCAACTCAGTGACTTACAATTAAGCCCCTAAATCCATGTTTATGCAACAAAAAAATAACCTGATTTTTCAAATGTTGATTTTTCATTGCCTGGCTGCAGAAACATGAACCTTATACCTTTATATCTATACATTATACCTTTATATTTTCACAGCTATGAACTGTTGCCTCCATTGAGAGTCAAGGAGGTGTTGGGATAAGGCTACATGGAATAAGATGGCTAAATAGAAATACAGACACTAGAACCTGAACACTTAATCATGGTATAATTTGAAAATTTCTGAAAATTTCTAGTGTAAGACCCTCCGATTTCTTTTATTATTGATTACCACAAGAATTCAAGTAACCAAGAGCCAAGCTGCCTAAATTCTTCAAATAGTTTTTATTTTTATGTCTTTTGGTGTTTGAATTCTTATGGACCTCTCTCAAGCATTTATCTTACATAATGTCAAAACCACGTAACTCTTAAAAAATCAGTCTTTAAGTGAAGATACCAGTTACCATTAAAAAAAAAAAAAAGAGAGAGATAGAGAGAACACCGCTACAAAAACAACCAGTAGCTGAACCCTTCTTAGCATAAGCTTGTGAGGTATTTCCAATTATGCAGCACTTCAGGAGAACTGAAAAGCCCACTTAGTATAAGCATGAGTACAAGCATTTACAATATTTTTCATGCAACAGTCTGTGTGCATAGATGCTCAGGCAAAGAAGCAGCTGGAGAAGGCTGCACTTCATCCTGGGAATAATTTTAAAAGCCCTTTGAAAATGTTGTGTCTCATATCCTAAGCATGTGAGCCAGAACTAAAGAGGAGCCTTTTTCCTTCTATGAAACTCCAGGCTTTACATTTTTCAGCATTCTTGTCTTGTGTGAATACTTACAAGTAAAAGAAACCTTCAGCATGTATGATATACTGCCATGCAATGCTACCTAAGTATCTAATTTCTTTTGTGGATCTTGTCAAAAGCCCTTGTGCATATATTTGCATGTGTGTTTGTCCCTACACTACAAAAGCACTGGAAGTCTTGTGCCTCTTCATCTCCTCATATCCAAAGAGAAATAATGTTCCCAAAGGCTTCCACTATGAAAAGACTGCAAGAACATTTTTTGTTTAAGTTTTACTGTGCCAAGATGACAATAGCTTGTATTTTTTCTACATCAGAAAATCTTTTTATGTATCCTTTGCTCCCCCTACCCATTATAAAACTTATGTTCCTCAGTGCAATGTAAAACAAAACATGGGAAAAGACAGTAGCTTTAACCAGAATTTTCAGAAAAACATGTTTTTTGTTTTCTTGCACTTTCCTGGGTGACTTGTCATGTCAAATAGTGTCAGTCACATCTGATTAGGTGACTTTGTGACTCCAAGACATAAAGCTACATGACTGATGCACCTCAACCCAATGCACCGCAAGATGACTCACCCTCTGGGAAACTTAAAACAATGCACTTTTCAAAAAGCTTAACCCTTAATGCTCGGAGTCAAATTCCACTCACATGCCTCCATTACAGTGATATGATAGAGGGTGACCATTGACTTGAAGGTGTAAAGAAGAAGTGTGGCTTTTCAGAAAGTGAGCTGATTTAGTAAAATGTCTGAATAATCTAGTGAGTTTTCGACTTGGTATTACCATACCAGACAGTGGTTCTATATCCCTTATGAAAATTGTTTTCAGTAAAATATTTAGTTTCTAATAAATCCACAATATTTTGCTCAAGATTCACATTGAATAAACAGGACAGGTAAGTTCTTTGTTTCAGTTATCCAACCTTTCACTTTGCAAAATCATATATACTTACAGGTCATACATCACACTTCTAAGTTGAAGAATTATTAGCAATGGATTTATGCATTTGCAAATAATGAAGCACTGTAATTGAAACAAAAGCAGCCAGTTCACGAAGTAACAATTTACAAGTCATCATGGTTTTATCATAGCATATTTTGTGCCTAAATATGAGAAGTTTTAGTAAAATGTTAGTTGGCTGATGAAAAATCTGAGGGGAGAGCTACATTAATTGCCACCTATGGTTATTTCCCCCTTTTATTTAAACTCAAGGATAAGACAGGGATGTTCTGGGGTGTATTTATTAAGGAGCAACATTTTTCATGACATTTTGAAAGTAATTTACTATTTATTTTAAGCAGGAAAAGAGACAGACAAAGTAATATACACATGGTATTATTCATCACAGATTTGTGCTTTCTTTAACAAAAGCTATTCCAGATATCTACTCAGATACAATCTAACAACATGGAAATAATTGTGCCAAATCAAAATAATACAGGTGTTTTACCTGTAGACAGTAACACATTTCAGCATTAGCTATTACCATACCATAAAGTAATATTTTCTTGTAATACATGATGATTAGATCTCAAAAAATCACTCTGTTTATCTGTACAATCCTCATTTTAGCTCTTTTACCTATTTAAAAATAATCCACCAGGAAAGAAAATGGAACAGGTTGTAATGATATTATTTTGAGAATTTCATGGAAATAGTAAACCATGTGGTGTCCAAACAAACAAGTAAGAAATACTGCAGCAGCAACAAAGGACCTGCACTTTGCCTTAGAACTTATGGACACCACCCATCTCCTGCTTCGGACCTTTCCATGAACTCTGGGAGGTTGAACCTCACTTGCTAAGAACCTTCTCCCAAGAAGAGTCAAACACCACAATACCTGCTAAAGACAGACAGTAGTAACAAGGAAGGCATTGGCCCAAAGCTAATCAGCATCAGTTTATCTACAGTTTATTCTGTCGGACTGATTCAAACTGAAAAGTCTGTGTGCCAGCAGTTGATATAAAGTATTTGCATGTCTGTGATAGCTTATGGGTGATATCTTGATTAATGAATCAGACCAACAAAAAACTAAAATTACATAAATTAAATGGATTAAAAGTTGGTTAAATAATAGGTTTCCAAGTGTAATTATAAATAGCAATCTTGTCTGACAGCTGTTTCAAGTGCAGTCCCTAAGGGTCTGTTCTACGCTACTTAACATTGCTATCAATGACTTAGGAATAATATAAAAACATTACTGAGAAAGAATGCAGACTGGGTGAACATTCAATTAAAAAAAAAAAAAGAGTAGAGCAATAATGCAAAGTGACCTGGATGTCTCTGGAAATGATGAACAAAGAGCAAATACATGTTTCAGTAGGGCTAAATATAAAAATCACAAACCTGGAAACGAAGTATGCAGGCCACAGTAACATGATGAGGAATCTGTCCTGGAGAGCACTGACTTTCACAAAGATCTGTGGGTTTGTGAATGAAAATTAGTCTCCTGCACAATAAAGTAACTAAGGGGGCCAGTGTAATCTTGGGATATATAAGCAGGAGAATCTCAAGGAGCAGCAGGCTCTATTACATTTTTACCTGGTATTGGTACTATTGTTCTTGAAATCTATCCACAGCTCTGGCATTTATAATTCAACAATGATACTGGAGAATCCAAGAGTCTAGAGAAGAAACATATGAATGAGTAAAGTGCAGGAAAACATGCTTTGTGGTGAAAGACTCCAAGAGCTCAATCTATTTAGCTCGTTTCAAAAAAGATCATCTAACTTGATCATAGTCCCTACACAGCACAAAAGGAAGAGAAATTTGACAGCAGCTGCTGCTGTGTTTTAGACAGAAGATACAGTAGTAGCTGGATTTTGAAATTTGACAAATTTATATTAACCACAAAGTTCAGATTTCACTCCATAGCTGAGCTTGTAAAAGAACAGTAAATGCAGAGAATTGTCATGTTTTTCTTTACTGTGCACGGATGGCTCTGTAAAGACAATATTCCAGTTGAAGCACAAGTACTGAACTTGCAGCAACAATTCATGAAGGGAATCCCACCACTTAGGTTATTCAGGAAGTTAAGTTGGATGATCACAACCATCGGTGCTGACCTTTAAATCTATGACACTAACAGAAGATTAGACCCCAAGTCTGGAAGAAAAGAATAATGCTCATATTCAAGATAGCTAGCCATTAGAAACCACCCTAAGGACCATCTGTAGTGTTCATAATATTGACCATGAACTCCAGTTTGTCCCTTACAACTGTGAGTTGACTAAAAAAATCCTGAGAGAAAGACTGGCAGAACATTTTCATCCTTACACAAGCTGCACAAAAGGCTCAAGAACGATTGTTCCCAGTGGGAAAGGGAAAACTGGAACAAGGGAATCTTATGAACCTTGCACTATTGATTAGCTGTACTCAGCTAGGACAGTAGTAAATACTGATAGACCATTGCCTATCACTGCTAGTCAAGGTTTCCATGTGCACTGGTGTAGAAGGGACCAGAAGCACATGACACTTCACTGGACAGAGGAAAAAGACTTCTAATCTATTTGTTAAAAAGAATTTGCATTCAGTTATTGAAATTCAGTCCAAATTTTTACAACTGCAGTATTTGTTTCACTCTGCAAGGAGGACAGGGTTGAAAAACCAGTCACTAGCAGCTTTTACTTGCATTTATTCTGCTGTTCTAACATGAGAGGTGACTGGGAGTTAGCCCAGCATTATGCCATCTGTATTAGTAAGACTAGCTGATATTTGAGAGGAGATGCTGACTGATTCAATTGCTCATTACTCGACTATATCACTCTCTTATTTGCTTGAACTCTTAAACTAGGTATAGGAAGATTGAGATTCTATAAGCAGGCAGACTCCTATGCCATTGCAGCCTGAGTGCAAAAAGACACTGCATGATAAATTCCCACCTGCATCAAACATTCTTATCTTCTTCCCATTTCTTGTGCCCTCTCCCACTCACCTGGAACTGAACACTTCCCCTTTGTTTTATCTTATCTTGAAAACAAGGAAATACCACGAGGTACATGTCAATATGACCTCTGTGAACTAGGAAAAAGCTGTCTAATGTAATGCCTTGTGGCTCCATTAAACCAATTAAAGATGCATCTTGAATTCTAGCAGTGTTGGGAAAAGAAAATAAGCTTTAGGCTGTGAGTTTAAAAAATGTAAAGAGACTAGAGATAAAGACTTGCTCCTCTGCTTGCAGATCCTTCATAAAATGAGTTTACATAGGAGTTTTCTAAAAATCAGTTTTACACTTTTTTCATTTATTGAATGTTTACACCTTGTTTAAATTTCATGGATTAAACTGAAAATGTTAGCATTTTATGCAAGCTGACAGTTAAACAGGGAAATAGGAAGTAACAAACAAAATGATTAGAAATTTTCTTTCCATAATTTAGGAATTAGTGAAAGAATAAACAGGATGAAATATTTGCATTTATAGGATTGCCTTTGCCTTATCAATGTACAAATTCCTTGCCTCAGGGAAGACTGGGGAGTGACTTTTACCATTAGCTTTCCTCCTGTATTTCTGTGTTAAACTATACTTCTTGACTAGAGACAGTTAGGGTACATTAAATACTCTTCTAGGTCAGAGAAGATCCCTATATGTTTGATTAATGACTGGTCATCCCACACTGACCATACTGCAGTACATAGCAGAGCAGATCCAATGTGGAGGATGCTGGCTGGCTGTAAGGACATTTGAAATGCTTGTACAGTCCCTTGACTGTGCAGAAAAAAAAAATGACAATAATAAAAGAGCAGTCTTGAATGTCCTACTTTTCTGCAGTTGGTACTTACCTGTGAGTGGAATCAGCACCACAGTAACACTGTCTGAAGCCAGGGATAACCAAGTCTCAGGAGCACTAAGCATCCAGATGAAGTCAATTAGAGTTTGGCATCACTAATTTAAATCTGTATTTGCCAGGAAGGACCCATGTTTCCTAATGCTGTAGAGGCAAAAAAAAAAAGTTACATTTAACTAAGCAAAGTCAAACAGACCTTAAAAACTTTTCACAATCTCTGGAGAATAGAGGAAGCCAACGTTCCTGCATGAGTCTTGCCCTGCTGATGTCCAGACTGGGTGGTTCTTCTTGATCTGAAGACAAATAATATTAGATATATGCCAATTACATTAATATGATTTAATTGGACAAATTAATACAGAGACCTTTCCTACATACAACTATTGCAACAGTATATACAACTCTAGTTGGGGATGTAATCTATGGAAATAGGTAAACTAGTATGATCTTTAGCATAGGCACCAATATAAAGATCACTTTACCGCCCTTCCTATAGAGTAATAGATGTAAGGAATGCTTACAGTGACATCTTTGGTCTCTGACTATGCCAGTGTAATGATACTGGGCTTTAGGAAAGCAGTATAATTTCTGGGTGCAGGTAGTGCATTAGTGTCAGAGAAAGACTTTACAGGAGGTTACCTTTGATTATCTTCAACCTAAGTGGCCTTTGGTTTCAGCCTGACTCATATAGGAACATCATTACCAGACTGTTAAACTTAGCAGAGCTTAAAATGTATAATGTATCAGAGGTATTTACAGTTTACCTACACATTTTTTGTTTTGTTTCTAAATTTCCACACCACTGATGAGGTCAAGAAGCCACTTCCCTGTGGGCCTGTCTGACTGCAAAGAGGATCTGTAGTCACTTCTCAGCTGCATCTGGAGATACCAGATCTTGGTTGAAGAGAAGTGGTGAACTTCTGCTAAATGCTTTGCCGAGATGAAGTCTGAAGACCTGCCCTGAGGTGTGACAACAAGATGCTTCTGCAGATAGCCCACAGACATACAGATACTGCTCCAATAGATGACGTTAAACTAGAAATACAGTTCATCAGCTTCATTGTCAGTCCAAGGGAAAAGTGAAACATTTACTAGCCTGAATCCAAAGGGACAGCATAAGCAAACTCCCCTCCTCATCCAGTCTGTACAACATAACTCTCTTCTGAGAGTGGAAGACAGTTCTGTTTCTACAACCAATGTGCTGTAATTGGTAGTAAAATAAAGAAATAATTTGTTCATCAAAGACAGCTGGGGTGGAGCTCACCTGCTTGTAAATGAACTCAAATCAACCTACTACACAGGCCACCGACTATGATCATTGCTTTTGGTCCAGGACATCACCCCCAAAAGGTGCCACATTAAAATGGGAGAGCTAGAGTCTTATGTACACCCAGCTATCTGCACCCAGCTTCCCTGTTAGCACCTGTAAAGCTTCCATAACAGCCTCCATAAAGCATCTACCATCACAGCTTAGCTACATCCCGAGTGTTAGCAGGAGCCATCACTGTGCACTTCTGGCCTGGCTGGTTTGCATTGGAGCCTTACTCCTACACTACTTACTTACAGTCCTGCTTTGAGTGTTATCAGACATGCACAGTCTCATGGTAGCTACTGTGTATTGCTCTCTGCAGCCCTTCAGGTTTGACAAGGATGTATGTGAAAAGAAGTGAAATAGTAAGTAAATGCAGTGTACTAACAACAACAAAAACAACAGAAACTCTGGTAGCAAATGACTGCTTTTTGGCATTTGCACCTAACTCGGACATTTTCTCTGAACAACAAGAAGTCAATAAATCACAATAAGCCAGTTGGAAGTGAAGTGTTTAACTAAGTAAACCACTAAGCCTTATCTGTTAATAGATAAGTGGGAACCAGATTAAGGAGATCACTAACTTTAAAGACAGGTAGCATGGATAGGAGGAGCAAAAATGTTCTCATTTTCTGTTTCTCTGGATTAAAATAGCAGCAAGGACAAAGAAGCAATGAATTTGAATAAATTTTTCACTGAAATAAAAATTATGCTTTCACCAACGCTTTCAAAGACCATCTAGTTTGCACCAGATGCGTACAAAAATGACATTAACGACCAGAGTCAGTACAAAACACTGTGGGCAACAAACCATGAACACTCCGCATCATACAATTTTCTGTATTCCTTCATTGTTTGAAATTACAATTTAACTATTTTTTCCCACTACAGAGATATCTCTGATTTATCCCTATTTCTGTCCAGTAAAGGAAAAAAAATATAGATGGCCTTACAAAATACTGTACGCTACCAAGGGTCATTGGCCTGGGGAAATATCTAAATGTTTCTACAATACCTGTGAAAACAAAGCCAGAAGATGACTGTTCTATACTACATCTGTTAATATATTCCAAAAATCTTTTGAAATGGAAGAATATGAATCAGCATGTATTTTAATAGGATATTTTAGGGGAACATGAACTGCATTTAGCTGGTCTGCAGAATGAGTAATTTAAACAACATTTACTCTGAATGAAAATGCAGGTATTACTTCCTGCTTCTCCCTCATACCACACATGCACAAAAGGAAATGTGTTGAGAAAATTACTTTAATATTGATATTCTTCTTGTAATAGAGTCCTTGTTACCAAGGCAGGACTCGGAGAGCAGTAGCGCATTACGGGGGCTGGAAGGTGAAGGCAAGCTGATGTTTAACTTTGTGTTATGCTTTGTAAACTCGGAAAATGGAAATGAGAATCAAAATCAGGAAATACTATTACTAGTCATAGAGAAGGGTGCTGGTGTGCTGAACCTCTTGCACGGAAACAGTCATGAGCAAGCAATGCTGCAGAAGCTGTAGCAATCCAGGGCCAGCCCCAGAGGGAGCATGAGAAATGCGGTTCTTTGACCAGCTTCTCACTTACTGTGGGCAAAGGGGAAAGGAGAAGTCCAATATTCTTCTGCGGTGAAGCAGTGAAGTAGGACACCCCTAACAGCAAGCTATTTGCTTTGAGCAGTAAGAAAGGGCAGGAGAGGAATGAAGGGTTTGCCCAGCTAGGGGAAGATCAGGGATGCAGTTACAAGTGATTCTTCTGCAATTATCATTTGAGGGTGTTGTAACTCATCTCCACAATTTTTATCCAGGTTTATTTGCGATTCTGTTAATTTAGGCAAAGAACTTTACATCTGCCAGACAGAGGAGCCAGTGACATAAAGGTGATAATGCCTTGCCTTACCCAAGTGAACCTGTAGGGCAGTCCTTCCCTGTCAGTGGTGCAGAAGCAGTAATGGGGCCAGGGATTTGATCATATGCTCTGTGCCCTGCCCACTGAATGCAGTCCTGTTATTCCCTCCTCCCCTCTGTCATGAGCAGAAGCTTGAAAAAAAACTTTGTGGAGACATAATACCTTGTTTCTAGCACAGTTTTGTACTTTGCACTCAGCTGAGTAACAGGAGAAGCTCAAACAACTTGCCTGAGGTTGTACAGCAAGAGAATGGCTCAAAATGAATCTCACATGGAGCACGACCCACATTCTAAATAGTGCCAGTGGGTAGGAACAATACCATTATCCTGAGGTACTCCTACAAACATATCACTGCTGTCGTGAATTAGAACAGCAAGTTTAGTACCTGTGTTCTACATACACAGCATCTTCTGCTGGACAGCTTGAGCTGTTGTGGACCCAGGATAACTTCATTGCTTAGCAGGAATGGAACTGGACTGAAAGAAAAAGAGAGTAAGGCAAGTCCTTCTACAGGAATCATGAGAAAGAACTCAGGAGAGCATTACAACTATTTACCCACACAACATTTTATGAGCATTTAATGAACTCCATATACAGTGCATGTGATAATACAGAGTAATGGCTTAATACTCCTGGCAAAACAGCCTTCCTCAATTTCCTCTCACTCATTGCACACTGCAATGAGACCCCAATTCTCCTTATTGACTCCATCACACTTTGACATCTGTGGACTTTTGCAGAGTCAAAGAGAAACAAAACTTTGAGGATCAGACCTTTACACCATGAATTCCTGTGTTGGCCCTCTGTTACCCTAAAATGTCTGTAGTGCTCTAGAAGGTGTCAAGAAATGACAGTTTCCCCTGGAGGAGGTGAATCACCAGAGGTGACAAGAGAAGGGAAAGTTCCTGAGTATAGCTCAGGTAGGGTTTATTTTAATCTGCTCAGTGATCTCTCATCAGATCCCACAATGCCTAGACACATTAGAGAACACTGATATCTGTCTCTCTTAGTGTCTAGACTGTATTTATTCTCAAGAAACAGGCATCACGTTCCTGTAGTTTTCTTAACGTAATTGGACATAGAACCCAATAATATTGTTGGATGGAATACTCCGTTCCCATAGGATCCCATAGAATGAGCATCCTATTCAGGAGACTGTTTTGAACTACATCCTCCAATGGTCTCTGCTTCACCTTTCATCCTCCTCTGCTGCTGAATCATGGTATTTGTCATGTGCTCTGTGTAATGTTCAACATTACAGACATTGAAATCCTTATTTCTAGCAACATTTAACATATGCTTCTAGCTCTTACTATTTGATGATAGGCCATGTAAAGGAGGTAGAAGCCAATCTGCCAAGTATGAAGTTATTTAAAGGACCTTATTTGCAATGACAGAATAAAGACAGAAAAAATTCAATTTATATCAAACTCCGTTAATTTTGAATTTTCATAACGGTATATTTACAGAATTAAGCTTAAGACAGAGTACTGGGTGTCCAGAAAGGTTTGGGGATGACTACTTGATGACACATCTTCTAAAGTAGTGTTTTGATGTCTGTTGATGAAGGTTGTTTTTATCATCATAGCCCTGTAAATACACACACGTAAAACACCTAAAACATATCTGAAATATTTTGTTTAGAGATACTGTATTTACTCGATCCACCATCTCATGCAGAAAACACTTCCTTGTAATCAATCCTTTCTTTGTAACGCAATTATTTACTTCAGTGTTTCTTACACAGAAACAATCTTGCCTCTACTGCAAGTTGCCCACATCCTCTAACAGCACCAGGCTCCCTCGATATTCCAGTTTCTCAGGAACTGGTTGTTTCTCTAACAACTTGGCTGTTCAAAGACAGCCCAATAATCCGTACACATTGTTCAGTTACTTAGTAGGTCTAGAACTCTTGTGTTTGTAGATAGAGCATCCTTGCTTATATTTGGGTGTATTCCTTTATTATATTCTCTTCTGGAGTGGCTGTTGGCTTGAATTCAAGGAAAAGAGGGAAACATACAAGCTGCGGCATGTTGCTGAGAAGATTATCCCATTGATTGATAAGTTGCATGACAGTACGTGCCTCCAGAATGAGAACTGAGTACAGCTGACAACCATATCACTCTACAGGTCATAAATTTTCTCGTGTAGATAGTCTAAAAAGTGTTCAGTGCAACTACACCAATGCTTCCTTTGATTATATATTCACTGGCATTTTTTTCACCAGGGAAAGAAGATACCTAAAACAGTATCTTTTTGGTCAAGATTTCATCTTGCCCTGTTACCACTTGCTGACTGTAATTAATTTGCAATTAATTAAAATAAATCTGTTAGGAATATTTTCAGGTATAACTATAATAAGAAACTAATACCTTTCCTGTATTTCATGACATAGTTCAAGAGGATCCTTTCTGACTCATCCTAGACAAAACTCCCACGGAAATCACTAGGAAAAGAATTCAAGACAGGGCATTTTGAGCTTTTTGTTGTTCCAAAAAAACCTCTGAAGTAAATACAATGTGGAGTTCCAGTAAGTGATAAACTTCCTCTTTGGGTGATGTCATTCAGCCTTTTTCTTCTTGTTGCTTAGTCAGGATTCTCTAACCACAGATTTTAAGTGTCTCACCTAACATTTTCACAGATGAGGTTATTCATAAGAACACTATTCATAATGACCAGTTTAAACCAGAGTATAGAGATGTCAGGAAAACACAGAACACAATTACTGTGTTTTGAGAAGCTTCTGATTTTCTATGGGAAACCTGCAAACTCTAAGGGGGCACTTATTAGGTGAGGTTAACTTTTACCAAGTTTCAAGAGCAAAATCTGCCTTAATTATTCTTAAATAATTAAGACAATAGTTGTCTAAACCTATATGCTTTGTGTCCAAATATGAATAAATGAAACAGCTTTTAAAACCACTGAATTCTCATTATGATTAATAGGAGGATTCTGGCTTCTCTGAACAGTAGAAAACGTGAAAATGAATTAGAAATTTATTCATCTTCCCAGATCCAGATTTAGGAACCCAATTTTAAGTGACTATTTTGTAATACCTTGCAATACAGCTTACAGATTTGGGAATCAAACCCAACTTAGGTTCTTATACTTACCCTGACTTCAAAAAGATACAGCAAAATCCTTTTATTCTATTCCAGTTCTATTGCTCTCATCACAGTATGAGACTGGAAAGCAAACAAGAGCTTCATTTCCTACTCTATCCAGATGGAAAACACTGTAATTGTATGAAAACACCCTGGGCAAATAAATGTCTTCATTTTGCCCCATTTTTGGAGGGACTTTTGACCACTGTTGATTATATTCAGTATCAAAATACAAAGTTGTTTATTTAACAACTTGATCTTGTAAGACCTACATACTGTATGCTAAGGTGCATTGACTACACCTGCTGGCAAGGGCTGAGGGACCTGGTTTTTGAGTGACAAAACCAAGAAAGCAGCTCATGTAGCCAAGAGTCTTTGTATCTGTAACTGTCATCCAAGCTGTACAGATAAGGACAGCAAACAAACCCATTATACCTGTGGGGAACCTGGACCTGCAATTAGACATACATAGATTGAAAATATTTTCTTTCTAACATGTTAGACTCTTGGCACATCATTTCAATAGGAACTTCTCAACATGTTGTGATTCACACTGTGGATATGGTCTTGTTTTGACCCAGCATAGAATATCCTGAGCTATAAATTGGATTTCTGAGACCTAAAATAATAGTCATCAATTCTGATCACAGCCACATAACAGCATCCTAATAACCTGGACAAGAATAAGACATCAGCATCTCCCTGAAATAGTAATCACCATACCTGGAAAGGTGTGCTCACCTCTGTTTTAAATCTATTCATTATTTAAAATAATCATACTTCAATTAATCATCTGGCTTTGTTCATGTTGACTTTTCTATTTTCATCACTTCTGAAAGCTATGAAGAAAACCTCCTGCCTGAGGAGGTAAAATAAACGCTAACTGGCATTCAGAAGTGAATTCCACTTCTGTTAGAACAGAGCCTGTGATATCAGGGATATCACACACATGTATCTTCAAGATCAGTTTGGCCCACAGAAAGGGAATATGTAACTTTAAAAATATTTTTTATCTTAAAATAATCCACTAATCTAGGGAAAATATTTTCGTTAATGTTTACAAATCCAGTTTGCTTGCATTTGCATTTTACTTGCAATGAATCACTGAAAGGATTAGGAAGACAGTTGATCAACTAAGAGGAAAAACTTTATGCAGACTATTTTTAGATACGCAAGCCCTGTCATGAGGATTCTCCAGGCTCTTGGAATAGCCAAAAAGTGCTGCAGTTTTGCAAATAAGCTATGGTCCAGATATATTTTAAAGATGACTGTTTCTCTCCAGCTTTGTAGAGAAAATCAATATCTTGTTTTCAGATGTGTAAATGTAGTCGTCTCTCTAAAGTGCCCCGGTCAGTTTACCACACGTTCAGCAGCTGCTTCTTTCCAGGCTATCCCACGATTCCCAGCCTATGAGGATTGACAAGGCAATGATAAACTAATGTGCCCCCTCAGCTCTGTGCGCGGCCCATTGTTCCGGCAGCTGAGACCCTCTGCTTCTATTTGCTTTCTCCCACATACATTATTCAACAGCCCAGGAAAAGGCCAAGAACCTCTTTCATTCAGGAATTCTGTATTAAAATAATCAATTTCAAACTGAAGCGGGGAAAGGAGGCTTGCTACAGGCAAGGCCTATTAATAAGCCACCAGTCTCTGCCATTTGCATTGGAATCATGCTATCATGAGATAATATATTATTATATTTCTTATCCATAAAAAGAAGAAACCTAAGAATGCCCTCCTGTCTTTTTCAGCATGAACATTAATTAAAGCAACACCTTCCTGATGCTATATTTTGGCACTATTTCCAACACAAGCACCTCATTTGTGAGGGTCTATGTAATAGGCTACCTAGGCTACAGTTTGATTTAGAAAGTCTTACAGAAGGAAGGAGATGTATAGTTTCACAGAAGACAGACAAGCTGGATGTTAAAAACAACTTAAAACACTTTCTGTGAATGTTTGCACAGAGGATTTAAAATCCACATCCATTTTTCTGTGCAAAAGGTTTCCTGGCGTTATAACATATTAGGTCACGCCAAAAAGATGCCCAACACTGTTAAGTCATAAACTGCATAACATTCAAGTGCAGTATTTCTCCTTACAGCCCTGCCAGAAAAGAACATAGGAATAAAGGCAGGACAAGCCATTACTGTTGCACATCACAATTTTTTTTCAATGGCACACTTAGGGAATATAAGACCACCACCTTCAAAAAAAGTGAAAAGTCACCTCTATAGCCAAAGAGCAGCAATCACACACACACACACACACACAAAACAGAGGCATTGCTTTTTACAGCATTAATTGGGTCTATTTATCAGGGCCTGTTCCGTCCACTCCCCAGTTAAACTTCCCTATGGCAGTCTTGATATTTCAGTGTAACTTTTCCTCTCATTTTTCTGGAAACATACAAATTTATGACTGCAGCATTTTAGTTTGCCCATGCTTGACATCTTGTATGATAATAACGTTAAAGAAGCACTGATGCTATCAGCAAGAAAGGATGAAAAAGCCCAGTGGCAAGTTAACGGGAGTTAACTCAGGAAAGTATCTTATTGCTTTCAAATAGTGTTGACCATTGTCCACTTCTGTATTCATGTTTTCTCCTCTTCTACTTAAGATACCATAACAGCTCCTTGTTATGAATGTTCCACCCACTGTTTGATTTTTCTGCTAACCAAGCACTGTCAGTATTGTTGAAAAAAGATTGTAACCTGATACCACTTTGGTGAGGTAAATATTATATCTCCTTAACCAGCAGCAGTCTTGTCAGCACAGGGGTGGTGAGCGACCAGCTAAAGCTGGTTGTGGACGAGCTCTGCTCAACTTCACTAAGGGGGAAAAGCTACAGTAAGAGTCTGATAGTTTCTGCCCAATATCTTGGCTGTGAAGTCAAACAAAGCGTTAAGTACATGCAAAACTTTAGATGCTGCTTTCAATAGTCTGAACTTGCATCTCAGTGGGGAAGTAGCAAAATTAAGAAATTTACCCCATTCTCATAGTGGTCAGAGAAATTTTTACCAGTTTGTTCTGACACTGGCACCGAATCTACACATTTATAGATTGCTATTCTGACACAAAAATTCAGCAAATGTTTGATGGTGGAAGCACACAATCTAAAGTCAAAAAGGTTAAATGTACTGGGATTTGTGCTCATGAGTCACTTCCAAAGCTCAAAATGCTCAGTGAGTGAATAAAACATTCCAGAAAGTGCCATGTACAGCATGAGGCATCCAGCTTCAATAAGCAGATAATTTTTTGCCAGCGGATGAGCAGTGCCACATAACTATTCAAACTTTTGTTTTGGACTCCAGAGAGTTTCGTTTCAGAACTCTGCAAGGGATGGGAGTGAGACTCACCTACAGATGAGGCACTAAAGCATTTCATTGTGTCCAGATTTCCCATGGTCTGAACACACCAAAATCTCATATTTTTCACTGTGCAAAACAAACCAATCCATCCCACTTACCATTCGTAGTTTTGAGGACAGGAAATCATTAATATGACAGAGGTCAGTTGCTATCTGCTTGCGGGGAGTAAGAGATCAGAACATTGGATTTTACGCCTTTGCACAAACTTTGCAGATTTGAGAGCAATTGATAAGGAGGGAGAAGGAACAAGTCAGAGTAAGATAAAGGATACCTCAGTCTCTTCCCCTGCCGAGCCAAGGCTTCGATGGGAAGGAAATTTGGGAGCATGAGCAGAAGACTTGTGGGAGACTGAGCAAGTCTGGATGATTAAGGGGTCAGGATCCTTCGCTCACCCTGATTCCTAAACTCCGGCTTCTTTCTTTTTGTGAGGCTGGTGTGCAACCATCTTTATCTAGCAGGAAAAGAGAAAGTGTACAGCTGGAGTTTGTACCTGTGCCAGCGAGACCACTACACTGTCAAGTCTAGTAATACAGATGTAGTCTAGAACATTTTTACAGTATGCATTTACCTGTATCACCCAGAACACGCTCATTTTCTCAAAGTCTGCTTTTAAAAGAATGCTAATATGCAATCTTAGCATGGATTTTCTCTGTCAGTACACTTTTAAGATTTACACATATCTCATTTTTATTCTAAAATCCTGGAAATGTCATATTTCTTTACAAAGCTGTACTTCCGAACATAGTTACCCAACAGCATTAAATCTCTGAAATTAATACAGGTTATCTCAAATATAGAAGCAATCCCAAAATGTTTCTAACCTAAACTAATTAGATTTCTACAGCAAAGTTTGTCTACAAACCTGTAAGTAGTTTCTAACAATAGCTGCTTCGCAATTCTTCCGTAAAGAATTTGCTCTCTACAAAGCTTCCAAATTGAACCAATCAGGCTAATAATATAACTGGGGGTAGGAAAAATTGTAAGAAACTAGACTGTCTTGCTTTCTCAAGTAACTCACGGTTTAAAAGGATGAGGTATCTTGCAACATGTACCAAGATCTTGTAGCCACTGTAAAACAAACTCTACTCTTTCATTTTCCCTTAATGGAATGATTCAAAATTCATATATAAAAAAGAACAGAGTTCAAGACTCCATACAGGCACACTGTACAGTTCATTTTCATAGCTATGTTTACCTTTTTGAACTGTCTCGCTAAGCAAAATACTTTAGTAACTGTGGGCAGCTTCCTTTACTCATTATTAGATCTCTGATGTAACTCTTCTCTAGTATTCAGCATGTGAATTTACTCCACGATTTGCACTCAATGCTTGCAGTAAACCAGCGTGTACAAAGACAAAATGCTGTCAACATTTATCTGCTGCTGTACACATGCCTGGAGCAGAGCAAAAGTAAAGGGGCAAGTATTCATATTCCTGCTCAAAACAAGCTACATTCACTTGAGACAATGCAGGATAAAAGACAGGGTAGCAGAGATGAGAAAGTAAACAGGAAGTAAAAGACTAAGAAAAGGATAAGACACACAAAAAAAGACAAAAAATCCAAAAACAATTCAAAAGAGAAAGAAGGAGAAAACAGAATACGTGGTCAAAGAGAGAAAGAAAGCAAAATCTTAAACATAAGCTCAGACCTGTAACACACTGAGTTCTCCCAGGAACATGCAGAGCTCCACACCGCTACTAAGGGGAGCCCAGTGGTACTAAAAAGGCAGGTCTGAGCACTGCCAACCTGGGCGACTGCAAACACCAGCACACAGCACACAACGGCAGTAATTCACACCAAGCCCAGGGCGAGCCTCAGCTCCCATCTGAACATACGAGCGGGAAGTAAGAAAGGAACAATTGTCTGCCAAGTGGACATGCACAAACTTACACAGAGAAAGAAATTTAATTCTCAAACCTCTGAAAATTCACCAAATTGCACAGAAAATGGCCATATATCTCCGTAGGATAATGAAAAATATGCTGGTACAGTTAGAAGGAAGAACATCACAGAATGAGCAATTTGAAGAATAATCCATATGGGTCCTGTGTAACTAGGGCTAGTTCAAAGCACAATTTTGCCTTGGAAATTGATACATTTATAGCAAAAATCTTACTGGGAAAGTACAGGTTCCTTGTTTTTTGTTGTTGTTGTTTGTTTTGTTTTGTTTTCTGGAAAATTCTTGAAAGTTTTTTTTTTCTATAAATTAAAAGCAATAATATGTTTTTAGAAGATGTCACTAAATTCCAAATTCCAAGATTTTGACTTTTGTCATATGTAGTGACAAAGGTTTTGGATCCCCATAATTATTCCACTGGTAGAAATTCCACTTTTGTTCCTATACTATTTCATTTCTTCCTTCCTTCCTTAACAAACAGATTTTTTAAGACAGGAAGAAAGAAACTGTATGAACCGCACTTGCAGATGAGTTGAATTGCTAATTACATCTTGCAGACCAATTCCATAAGGTGCCAAATCCTGCTGAAGTCATCCGGCAACGCTGGGACTGGACGGTGCCCAGTACTTTGTCAGGAAGATCCTTGCCAATACTGAAATGAGCTGCACTGTAATATTACATACTTGCTGCTAGAACTGATCCAGAGACGGGCTAAGTGTCCTCAGCTCTGATTACCTCTCATTGGGAATTGAGAGCACTTGGCAAGATCCAGCCTTAAAGCTGTCTGGCACATTATCCTATTTCATAGAGTGATTTATTTTAAGTGAAAGCATATGGATAGCAAGTGTCAATGGTGCAATAGGGCTAATGTTAGGTGATGCACCCATCGTACATGAGAAGAAACGTGGTCTCTGCAAGCAGAAGGTAGTGATGCATACGCTTCTGTCAGTAAGATCCCACACACATTCCCGATGAGCACATTTATGAGCTCCTATTATCATCATTGGGAGGGGGATGGGCGACGTCCATGTCTCTACGTGTTTTCTGTGCTAATCTGAGAGCTGGACCAAATCCCAGTACTTGGGTCACTTGTACACAGAGTTCTCATTGTGAATCGGGGGTAAAATGGCAGCCTCTCAGTTGTGCTTTGAAACTATGCATTTTTTAAAACTTGTGTATGCATAAGCCTCTTATTTAGTGAATGACTCCCTTTGTATTTACATGTTCCACCATCCACAGAACAAATAGGGTTTAGTCGTTTCAGAATGAAAACTTCTAGTCCTCAAGGGAGAGAAGGGAAAGAGAAAAAATACTTGCAGCTATTTTATGGAACCGGTAAAAAAAAAAAAAAAAAAATCAATTAGTCTCTTAGTTTTAGATATTACCTGGTCTTCAAGGCACTCTGTGGACACAAATGTGCTCTTTCCTAAGTTACATTTCTGATTTATTCCACAGCTTCTATCAGAAAAATATTCTGGTGTAAATGTAACTGAAACATACTGGCTCTGATGCAGCTGAATTCAGATCAAAAGTGGTCAGAAAAGTTATTTTAGGCCGCTCTGGACCATTATCCTAAATTAGAAGTATCTTACCAGACGTGAAGGCTTCTTAATCTTATGACTTTTTTTTTCCCTCCCCTTAAATTCAGCTGATAAATGAAATATGTGAAATAATAAATAAATTAAAAATATATGGCAGAAATGATTTCAAAGGACTTAGCAGCCAAGATAGGAATGTACTGAAAGCAGCATTTTAAGTTGTCTTGGTTTCCAAAAGGAAATAGTTATAAATTAGTTCTAGGGCACTCTGACTCATTTATAAGAGTGGTTCAAGAAACTCTTCAATATTAATTAGTAGCCTGTGAATTCAGCCTATGCAATTATGATGAGACAGTTCTTTGGGTATGAAAGAGCTAACTTATCATATTTTTGAATTCGCCATCTATAAGCTTGAATATTTTTGTATTTCCATATTTCTCAAGTAGCACTTAATTTAATCTTATCCCCATTTCTTTCAATAAACCATTGTTGCATCTCTTAAGCAGCACAGCTTCCTCCTCTAACTCATCTCCCCGTGAAATTGGTTTAATGAAGCAGAAAGGTATGAAGCATTAACAACACTGGAATTCATGTGGTAGCACTTCATTTTTCAGAGGCACTCACATTTCCTACCTAATTTATAAAATCAGCACACAAATGATTTTTATCACAGCCATTACATCAGTATAAATTACTGCCTTTTCTATAACACGGCAGTTAGTCAAACTGTTGAAATGATATCTATTAGTCACAGAGAGGAGGAGGGAAAAAGAAAAACCTGTAGGAAAGATTTAGTGTAAAATAAGGACTGATAGCAGCCTTATTGAAACACTAATATTAATTTACCAAATGAGCCCAAAGTGCAGATATTTCGCAAAGGAAAATTAAAACCACACAAAGTAAAGCAAATGGATCAATTTGTAAGGAACCAGAAAGGAAAGTCAGCAAACAAACTATTCTGCATCAGAGGCAGTCAGAGATGCAATTAGGAAGAAGATCCTCACATCCAAGAAGGCATGAGGTGCCTCACTCCCAGTCATAGCCCCATATCCCTCCCAAGCTCCTCCGTTCACATCATTGCTCTAGCACTGGTGTTCTGCTTTGTGCACTGTAGCTTCTCCAAAGACACTCTTATCCTCCTATCTTCTTCCACATGCACTGCTACCTACTTGCATTCTGACTGTTCCTTTCCAGGCTAGTGGGAATCAGCCTGTACCACCCATGTTGCCACACAGCAAAAAATATAATGATGCTTGCTGGGAAAATTTTGCAGTATACCCTGCTTTTCCCAGTGAGTATTAACCACTTTTCCAGGACCTATATTCTGATTTGCAGGGTTTAGCCTGTAAAAAAATACCTGCTCATTCTGCAGATGCATCACATACTTGAAAATACTTTGGTCTTGTACTGCTCTGTAAACAACACCTGTCTCTGCTAGCAGATCTGCTGCTGGTCTTACAAGTTTGTCCTGGGCCTCCTTTCCTGTTTGTTATTCTTCAAGCATGACTCCTTCCAGGACTGTTCTGTAAATTCACTGTTACCTCCTTTGTCAGATCTCTCCTCCAAATCTGCCTGTGTGAAACAGCCATCTGATAGTGTGCAGACAAAAGGTCAGTAGGATATAACCTTTCAGAAACACAAAGATGCTCCAGGACAATCTACTCTTCCTATAACTTTTATTCTCACTCTCCTTTTTCCAATTATTTCCCCTTCATGCACTTTCTCCCTTGTATGTGACTAGAAAGGCTCAGAGGCAGGGACCACACCTTCTGATTTGTCCTCTTAAAGCAGCAAGCATAACGGGACATAAGACGTCATGGACACTGCTTGATGCCATTGTCGTTAGGGACACTACGTATTGAAATCATTTATAAAAAAAAAACCTGAGCTGCTTAGGTCATCAGTGCAACCACACAAAACCTACAAGGTGTACACAGTTCAAGTCACCTTTCCTCTGTGTGTTTTGCCTTATATTTTGATCTCTTTTACAGTTTTCATTAACTAGCCTTTCGCTCCATATAACGTTAGGGACTTTTTGCCTGCCTTTCCCTATTTCTAGCAGATGTAAAACTGGTGTATAAGTGTCTACTGATGGCACCTTGTGGCTAAACCAGAGAAATGCTTGGGAGTATGAACAAGAATGAGGAAGTCAGAAGAATATCAAGAAAACGAAACAGACTGAGGAGCGTATCCCTTGACTGCTGAAAAAAATACGGTGCAATGCTGTGAAGTTTTGCAAATATCTCCTTGGCAAGGCACTGCACAAACCCTGCCTGTCTGCCTGCTGCTCCCCTCATCCTCCCCAGTCCCTTGCAGAGTGCTGGAACAGTGGGCGCAGAGTCCAGGGGTGCAAGCAGGGGATTTTGCCTTAAACCTCATCCCAGCAGGAGGCAGGAAAAGAGGGAAAGGGCCTGAGGCTTTCACTTGGCTAAGTGAACTGGCAAATCCAACTAATCCAATGTGCAAGGAGGAGGAAGGAAGGACTCAGGCTTTTCCTGCTATCCAGAGCTCCTGTGAGTGTTAATGCCAGCTTTGCTGGGTGCTTTTTGACTGCAGAAGAGAAAGTCAGCTCTAAATCCAAGGATCTGTTTCTGATCTGCGCTGGTCAGCAAAAACACTGATGTCCACAGCGGCCCTTTCTGCATTCCTTTTAAGAGGCACTGCAGCACCTGCTGCCATGGGTGGGATGTAACTGCTCTGAAAAGTTGATGGGTATCGGAGAGACCCAGAACTCCAGCTGATCACTGTTTCTGGAGGTGTGTAGTGATACATTTGGTCCTCATCTCTCCAGCTTCTCTCCTAGAATCTCTAGTGTTGGTGGCAGGTTCTAAATGGGCCCAGATATGCAAGTCATCATGGCCAGGACTCAGGACGGAGTGACCAGTCCTTAAGGTCACTGGGTCCTTGCTGACTAGTTCAGGCACAAGCCCTGTACAGGACAACCATCAGCAAGGCATGACCAAAGCTGACTGTATACCAGCATTGGCTCTGTTAGTATTAACGCAATCGTTTTCCCACACACACAGAAGTAGCTGACAGGATTCCCACAATGCAATGAATAACAATGGTGGGATTAAGGGACAGCAAAGGACACAGAGGTATCCTACAGACAAAGGGCATTTGGCATCAAGCAGTATTATGCGGGACATGTCCTAGATAAAGAGCAACAAACCAAGAGAGCATGCTAAGGTACAGACACATGAGATAACTAAGCCAACCAGGGTCTCCCAAGAAATGCTGTGACCACATGAAGCAAGCTCTGATGGTGTCCCAACCAGTAAGCAATAACAAAGCTGGTTTAAATCAAGACTGCCTCTCATTTACAGTGTCTTCTGGACTTTGGTTGTGTCTGGTCGTTTCTTCCTAACCAATCCAGCTAGTTACCCTGCATGTCTCTCTAGGTCCCACTCTGTTTTGTATTATCTTTAATATCTCATTAGCATATTCCCAAGTCCTTTTAAGAGCTAGCTCCAACTTTCTGCTCCCAACAGCTTTCGGTATAAGCAAGCAGCATGTATGGGCAGAGAAATAGAAGTCCTGTGGTTTGCCCAAGATCACCCAACAGATCAGATCTCCTGAGCTCCAAAGATGGGCATATGTAAACACAGGATCCAAATACAAGTCCTTATTCTGGAGAAAAACCTCCATGATGGAAAATCAGAGAGGTTCATTTCAAGTATGAAGGCATGGAAATAAATCATGTGAAAGCTGGATATTTCAATCCCAAAAGAGTAACAAAAAAGGTGAAATTTATCTTTGCCAGCTAGACTTACAGATTCTCAGCAGACCTGATCAAGTGTCATGCAGGAAGGATGTCAAACAAATGGCTCTCTATGCCTTATATAAACACAAGGCAGAAGAACTTACCCTGACTGTCCGTCCAGGGGTTGGTGCACTCCATATTAAAAGACAAATGAGACTCTCAACAACCAGAAACCTTTAGGAGCAGCAATGCAAAGTAAACAAATAACATTTTTGTGCCAGACCTCACCTGCAGCTATATTAATTCTATATTTCATGGCCTACTGCAGTACTATACACAGTAATTCTCAATAGCATTAATACATACAGATTTTGCATCCAACTGTAGAAATGTGTCTTGTCACGCAAATTTGGGGTTTTCCAATCCATCACAGACAGAAGTCTCTTTTACTGATTAAAAAAAAAGATTGTAATGAAAAAAAAAAAACACCTAGTGTTATAAAAAACAAAATGATAGACTAAAAGGGGAAAATCAGCAGTATTTGGCATAACTTTCTTTTTTTTTAGAAAACCTTTTTTTTCCCTCTTCTATAAAAACACTATTTGCCATTAAATGACTCTTGTATCTCTACTTAATACTAAAGGAAACTTAACACCACCAGATAAAGAATAAAAATCTCACATCAAGGAGAACTTTTACCCGGAAAAGGGAGCAGAATGAAAGATTCAATGAAGCCCACAAAAGACTTCACTATTCCGTATTACCTGGAAGATGTTCAGATACCACTGTGATAAGCAGCCCTACTAAAACTTGGGAAAGGTTGATGGCTGAAATTGGAATCTTTTTTTTTTTTTTTCCTCCAAAGTAGATGTTTTACTGCTTTTTTGAAATAGTAAAGCTAAAGGCTCGTCTTTACCTTTTTGTGTAAATAACTTCCTTTGCCTGGGGTGTTCATCATCGGTTTGACCTTAAAATGCATGGCAGCGTTCTTAGCAATATTCAATCAATGGTAGGATTAAAGGTGAAATCAGTTACACAGAGGAAGCCTACTGCTGTTTCACCAGTGTGGTGGCTCTAATCTCCCTCTGAGAGACTAAAGATCATAACTGATTTACTTCTCTTCCCTGGGGAACAATTTTCTGTAGCCTGAAGCAATCAGGAAACAGACTGAATTGGCTTTAATACCCATCTGCCCTAGGGGGGAGAGACTGTGAAAAGCTACTAGGTTGTTTCTTCTTCATACTTGTAATTAAATAAACTATGACAAATTTGACAGGCAGAATTTCTAGCAGTACCAGTTGTCTTAAAACTTCCTACTCAGTGTGTAATTGATACACAGCAGCTATTCCCAAGCAGAACTGGGGAATACTTTAACATTAAAATCAGTGATCTTCTCTCCATACTATGATTTAACCTATTGGCAACTTACCTCTAATTTTCACACCTACCAAGAGACAAAAATAACTTTCAAGACTGTAAGACACATGGAAAGATATGTAAATGTGACCTGCTTTTTTTTTTTTTTTTCCTTGACTGGGATCTTTCTAATATTTTAAGAATGCATGGCTTGTAAATGAGATGGTACTGATGCAATGAAGAAACAAATCTTAAATGTGGTACCTAAAAGGGTTGTACATCAGGAAAGGACAACCTAGGAAGCATTTTCATGTAGATTAACAACAAATTACATATTACTAACAGGTTAGTAAATAAAATTCTGTTATTACTACTTTTCAAAGCAGTGTCGGAGACAAAGAAGATGACGAGTTTTTCTCTAACAAATTTTCTGCAGTTCATCTCGTTTCCCAGAGTTGCCATAACATAACAATAATGACATTTTATAAATAAAGCCCAGGTTTGTATTTTATAGTGTCTACAAAGCATAGGAGAGAGATCAGGGTTGCAGTGAATACAGTCATTTCAAACATGCTGCTATCTGCCTTTCTTATCCAAATACCCCAGCATGAGACATTTTTAAATAGTTCATGGGGAAGACAAGTGGGCTCATGATTTTTGTTTACTGTGTTTGAACCAGAGGCATCCTTTTTTACATGACCTTAGCTGAAACAGCTTACAGTCACAGATAATTCTGAATTTTTCTAAATTATTTAACTAATTTTATGCTTATTCATATATAATCAGAGAAAAGCAAAGAATTTAAGAAATGTATTAGTTTTTTTGCCTAGATCTGTTACCAAATGATACTTAGGCCTGACATCTTGGCATTCAGAAGAGAAAGACTTGCTACTACACCTGATAAGTGTTTTCAAACCACAGTACCAACACTTCAGCAATGAAAAGGATGGTATTGTTTACCCCTGATTTACAGCTGGAAATATAGACATGGAAATAAAACAGCTGCTTTGTCAAGAACATGCACTGATACTTCTGCCCAGCTTGAGGTAACTCAGTGATACCTTCTCAAAAAGTGTTTACACATCTGGTTATGACAACTTTGAAAAATAACCCACATTATCTGAGCCAGGCTTCCAAAATCAGCATCGCTGAAGAGCTTGTATATGAAAACAGTCTAATCCTTCGTAGGACCAATGATGAGAAGCTGAATTATGTTTATCAATGTCAGAGGACAATATAGCAAAACTATTACCACCCTTTGGTCCATACTGTCTGCTGCATCCAGTTACTAAGGAAATACAGACAGGATGACTCCGGTAATCAGCTACCTAAAACAGGCTCTAGTTTCAAATAGTCACCTATAACAACAAAATTACGCAAGTCTACTCAAAGTTCTGAAGTTAGGATATCCCTCTTTGAAGATATCCCTCTTTGAAGGCTGCTACTCCTAAAGTCATTTTCCAAGAAATACCAGTCAATGTGCAATTATGGACCCTGAACAGCAACTTACATAACTATACGAAAAATGGAAATTCTGTGCTAAAACATTCACCAATATGGTAGCACAGGACAGATTCAGCAAATCTCCCGTACTTCTCTGATGCCTGAAAAACTGTGGAGATATCTTCGGGGCACCAGTTCTGAACCTGTAACTAATTCCTAGAGTCATCATATTGAATTTTCCCTACCAAAGAAAAAAACAAGGAGCTTAAATAAAACAAACAGCAAACAAGAATTGAATGAGAAGCCACTCAGCTACAGATTTCTACTTTGTCGAATTGTTAGTAAAGAGAATTGGTGGATATATTTGTATGTTGAACTCTGTACTTAGTTTTTATACTGCTCTTCAAAAACAAAATATGTTTTAAAACATGGCAAGTGTTTAAAATGGGTATTTTATATTTTTTATTTGGTTGAAAAAATACATGTAACCACAAACATGTAAGACAGGTGAGTCATTTTCCTAAGAGCTAAATATTTACCTGTGTGTGATTAATAGCAATACAAGGGGCCAACAGTGACTGCTAAAAACCTACTTCATGCTGAGACTGCTGATAGAGAAAATTATGCTGCAAACAAAATCTATTCTGTCAGATTTGTTACTAAGATTTGAATAATTCAAATATATTCAAAGGGCTATAGCTAGCTTTAAAAAACTCAGTGTTAACTTACAAAAAAACAGCCATTTTTAAAAAAAATTCCCATTTCCCCTACTTCTCTTCTGCACCTGCTTTTTATTGCAATAGCCACAGGCTGTAATAAGACAGTAGTGTGGCTTCAAGCCTTGATACAAAGGAAGCTCTGTCTGGGCCAGTTACTCATCCACATGACATGATAGCTCCCATTTCCTCCTTAGTCTTGCTTTCCCAGAGCAGTGACAGAAGCCACATTGCAGAACTGTCAAGATGCTAAAAACTGATTGTTAAACGCCAATTACCTTGATTAGGTTTCCTAACAAAAAAAAAAAAGAAAAAAAAGCAAGAGATGCGGACCAAAGATTTACCTGCTGTGCTCTAACTTGACAAACTGAAGCTCAAGCCTATCTTCCCTGCTCACAGATCTCACACAGATCTGCTCAAAAAACTTGGTTATTTCACTTCAGCTAGGAAAAATGCGCCCAGGATCAATCATTGCGATAAACTTTCTGGTTATTTTTAAACAGCCATTTGAAAGTCACTTTCCTCTTCAATGAAGAATTATCTATAAAAATGGATGTAAAGATATTTGAATTTATTCAAAATTTCCCAAGGGAAACAATAACACCATCTGGGCAAGAAAGTTAAAATTAGACTGAATCTCATACAAACGGGAAGCAGCCAAGAATAAGGCTGTTGGGTCTCTGAAATTTGCGGAAGCAGGGGATGCTCAGCATTTAGAAAAACTGAACATGTCTTTATCCTTCACCTGAAAGAATTTGCCACCATTTCCTCTGAAGACCAACTTCACTACAATCTGCACCCAGAGGTTAGTCATCAGCCCCCCCCAAATCTGTCTACTCAGTAGCTAATGCCAGCGTGACAGTGACAAGAAGCTAAAGGAACAAGGTCAGAGAAGTACAACTGCTACCTTCTGCACAACTCAAAACCCACCATGCGATGGGCAATGCCACAATGGTGCACAGTCCCTCTTGCCTCCCTGAGCAAAATCATAGAATCACCTAGGCTGGAAAACGCCTTCAAGATCATCCAGTCCTTAAGCAGAGAAGGAAATTGTTTGGGGCACAACGTAACACCACGGATGGACAAATATAGTCTCACTGCTTCAGCACTCAGTCCTGCCAAGTGCCTGGCCTGTCATGTTTTGTAACTGGGGCGGGAGGCGAGAAAGGCCATCAATGTTCTTCAGCTCCATAAGCAGAACAATGGCACACAAATCCTAAGGACTGGCTGCAAGGCAAAGCATCATGGAGGAAATCATTTTTCAGTGGCCCAGCTCTGTTACCTGCTGGCCTTGGGATAGCCCTGTCTGGGGGGAAGAAGGGGACGGAGGGCACGAGGAAGGACTGGTGCTGGCTCCATGGGGTGCACTAGGAGCAGCAAGGAAGGGAGGGTGGCACTGCACATGTCTTCTGCACATCAGACCATATTCTTCTTCTACATGCATGAAAATAAAACAACTCTGAAAAGCCTTGAGCTGGCTGTGTCTTAACCCTCAGCTCAAAAAAAAAAAAAAAGAAAAAATCGACGCTCAGCTATAGCCACCCTAGATCTTGGTTTGCAATGCAAAGCCACCTCACATGACAGGGAGCCAGTTAATATGACATCATCATCATTACAGCAAAATCATACTCGTCCTGCTGTCACCTCAGTCGGTGTGATACACGGGTCTACAGACATCCCATATGCTGAGGCAGTTCCGGGTCTCTCCTACAGTCAAACAAAAGTAACATATCAGTTCTTCAGTGAGGTTATGGGAAGTCATTGATTATCTCCTCCCAATGACTTCCTATCTTCATTGCAACGTAGATTTTGAATGGGTAAATGGCTTAGGCTGAAATCTAACACCTGCCAAAACATTTGGTAGATACTACTTGCTGGAGAAAGGGGCAGTCAGAAGCAGGTCTCCTTCTCTGACAAAGCCTTTCCCTTACTATTTATTATCCTACCTATTCACATTCTCAAGCTCTGACATCTTACTACAAATATTAAAAATTCCAGTTTAAGTTAAACTAGGGTCTGGCCTCTGATGCTGCACAGGCAAAGCAACAGGAGCCAAAACCTCTCCTCTTCCCAGTGGACATTTTCCTTTGTGGACAGCTAGCAGCTACAGCTGAAATTCAGCTCAGGACTCTAGTTAGCTGTGCAGTTTGGTAAACAATCATGACACGTATTTTCAGACAACAAATTTAACACTTACTACAATAATGCATGACAGAGAGGACAAATTATCCTGTCCCTCACATCAATATGCCTCTCCTGACCCTCTATTTCTTTTTCTCCTTTTAATTAGTCACCTTTACTTTCTGTGTCCCCCCAGTCCATCTGTGCAGCAGTGCTAATGAATGAGCCAGAACTGCAGCTGAAAAAAGAAAGGAGACGTTCATCATTTTTATTTAGTTCTGTTATTTGGCTCATTGTTGAACACAGAAAATCATTTCTATAAAGAAGGGTTCTGGCTCATCAGCTGAGAATAATCCAATTATTTTCCCTTCAATTACATTTAAAAATAAATTATTTTTAAGAGTCCTTGCAAACACTTTATCACCCACGCATCTCCTGCTGCGTATCAGAAGGTGGCAGACCAAATAGCTAGGGATTTCTGCACCCACTGTCAACCTGCTTCAGAGACAGTCTCCAGCACAGAAAAACACCAGACACCTGACCAGATGTGATTGTCCCCTGGGAAGAAGCACGCACTATGGCTTTATCACCAGTGGTACAATTTCAACAAATTCTTCAAGACAAAGTCTTGTTGCAATGTCAACTGTACCCAGTCGGCAGTGTCAAAACTTCTCCTTTGCTACCATAGATCACCAAGGAATGACATGTGGATATTACCACCAGAGATAACTTGTTAGGATTCATTTAGACTGGAAAAAATTACAGTCAATGTGATCTGATTCAGGAATCTTGCTAATGGGCTTCTTTAATGCTCCAAGCCTCAACCCTTGCAGGCAGGCACATCAGAAATCTGGATCTGAATCCTAACCTTTGCACCCAGTAACACTGCCAAGTAACCTGACATTGAGGGTTGTATTGACCGATCATCATTTCATCTCAACTACCAGCATTACTGAGTAAAACCAGCACTTTTGTAATACTTGAGCAAGGGGAAAATTACACAGAAGATGAACATCAACAAAAGTTACTGTTCACAAACCCACTTCTCTCTGCAAAATAAGATGTCAAAAATGCTGCCACAATAACTTTTTAGTAATAGATACTTAGCTTTATCATGGAGCTTTGGAAGAACAAGCTTTCAAAGTGGAACTCAGTTCTGTGAAAAAAGCAGTTAAATTTTTTTCTCAAACATTTGGAAACATCAGAAAGTCCCTGCATGCATATCTCTGTATTTATAAGGGGTTAAGACTACAAAAAAACTCAGATATTTTCCCCAGTTACCTCTACCTTTGGAAGATAAAACAGGGAGACAAGAAAGTTATGATGTTCTTTTGACCTTCTGCCAAAGGTAAGGACCACCTGTCGATTTGAATTTCCCTTGCAAATCTGCTGGAGCTGCAATACTGAAACTGCACTGCTGGTGCCTGCTTTATCTCTGATTAGCCATCATTTGGGACCACTGTTCAACTGATGGAGCAAATGACTGCACTGAGCTGGCTTTTCCTACCTCCCCATCACACAACTGTTTAGAATAATATCTCAATGCAACTGAAATGCAGTTTTATGTCTCCTCTCTCATCCAGTCCCAGAAGAATAAGAAAAATTTTAATACAAAGATTTATTTTTATCTTATTGAAGAAGGATATTGTATACTCTGAGGAACAATACTAGGATTAAGGTGGTCTCAAAGAGATGTTTAAGGCCCAGGATATGCCCACTATGCTCAGAAAGGATGTTTCTCTCCAAGGGGAACAATATTGCCCAAGATATAGTTTTATCTGGTAGCAGGATTTCTCAGGGTTTTCCTGAATAGCTGCCAAAAACAAGACCCAATGGTCTGCTGGCTGTATCAAATATCAGCTGACATTCCCCAGTTTTCCCTAGAGATGGCTGCATTTTCTATGCTAGACAGAGCAATCCATGAGTAGTTTTTGCTCCCTGACAGTGCTACACTGGAGTCAGGTTACTGCAGTGATTACAGGCACTACTTGCCATCTCCCCACTCTCTCTCTCTCTTTCTTTCTTGAACTAGAATACACCAGTTTAAAATGGTCTTGATCCTTTGTCTACTGTAGTAACCAACTCTCATTGTACGAGTGTGCTCAGACAGGTCCGACAATAGACAGACAGCCCACTGAGGTTGGCTTTGTCTTTCTGCCACAAACTCCCTCACTTCACTGTACGCTGTACATCCTGTTTGAATGTGGCCCTCATATATCAGACACTAAGAAAGCAGGCTGAAAGTTTTGGGTGCCTCAGGTTAATCATCTGGTCCTATGTCATTGGTATAAGCACGTTGCCCTAGTCAGGAAAGACGTGAAAAGTTGCTGTAGTTAACTGTTCTGTTCAAAAATGAATAATTAAGCCCTACCTGGAACACAGTGAGCTGTTTCACAGCAGAACTTCCAAGAGTTGTAACACAATCAAAACAGAACCTTTAAGAGAAAAGTATCAGAAACCATTGGAAGTGGGCACTAAAAAAAAAAAAATTATCATCTGCCTGGCTCATTTAAGTAGGGCACCAGTAAATAGCAGGAATGCATCCCTTCTTTTATTCCACCCCCCAGAGAAAGAAATGACAAGACTTGAAATGCAGAAGGCTGAATTCTGCACTTTAACTTAGTTGAGTGAACTCAAATCTACACCAGGATGATTCTTTTGATCTGCATATCTATCTGTCCCAATAGTTTCTTGTTTGTAGGAACAAAGCACCCAGCACAGAGAAGTAAACAGGCTCCTGTTGTGCTACTCACTGAAAAAATGCAGAAACTAAAACAGTATTTCTTTCCTCAATGATTTAAAACTCACTCATGTTCAAACTGGAAGAATGAAATATGTATGCCAAAAAGACATGACAATACCCAAAACAACTATTCTTTCTTCCCCACACATTGTGGGGAAGCCTCTTTTCCTGAGGAGTTCAAGGCATTTCTATTAATATTTCATGCTAACATCGCTTTGCTACACAGATATACCATTCAACACCCTTCCAATTCTTGCTTTCCATCACTTACTTTCTTACTCTTCTTTTTCTTGACATCATTCACTGACATCAACAGCACCCTCCCCAGTAGACACAGATAGCAGTGTAACACATGCCTAGGGCAGGGATCAGCTGGCAAAGGATGATCTGAGGGGAGAAAAGACCTGGATTCCACATTGCTACTTCTACTATATGCTTCAGTTTCCTCAGATGGGATAATCACCCACCATCTATGGATCTATGGACTGTAAGTGTAAAAAGAGTACTATAAAATGGTCAAATATTATTTAATAAAATTGGCTTCTGCCTGTGCAGGTGTTTAATACATATATTAATTTAGCATACCTTTCCCTTGTTGATTCTCAACATTAGTAAAAATTATTTGTTCTTGAAAACATGATTGCATTTGGGAACAACAGAAATATGCAGAATATTGTTTTGTGTCGCATATTTATGCTTTTAAAATCTTTTGCTCTAGAATTCGACCCACTCAGGTGAAAATAAAAGATTTTATTTTTAAGACATGGTGTATCACATAAATTAACTATGGAAAAAGCTTGGGAAAAAAAGCACTTTCTATGCTTTGAAATTACATGAACTGTATTTTGGCTAACATGGTCTTGTCAGTCACCTTTTCTTTTGACTGCTTTATGAACAAATTAAGTCTGTTCCAAACATGAGTCCTGCTCTGTCAGACCTAAGACCCAATGTTTGCAAATACACATTTGACTGACAAGCCAATGAATGATGTCCTCTTTAAAAAATGTCCTTGTGCATTTAAAAAAAGACAGAGTTGTGGTTTATAGATTTCTGATTTATGAATTAAACAGGACCTGGGAGCTATTTAAATAAAATCTCCATGGAAACTTGTATTTCACAAGATAAGCCTGTGAAAGAAAAGAGCAATGACAGCTTAAGAAGAGAAAATAATCTTAACAGATATAACCTCCCATAAAAATTCTGCAAGACAAAATGAATGAAAAAATCCACTTAGAAAGCTGAAGCAAGCAGGTGTTCACTGCACATGTTTTGCCAGAACCGAGATATTTTTTAAATAATTGGACTGAACCAGCAGCATGTTGCATGCACAGTGGACGAGAAAATCCCAAACCTATCTGCAGTAACTGTTTGAAAGCTGTTTTTTCTGAGATGGTAAGAGGCCTTTGATAGGCCACTTTGATTTTGGAAAGTCATTTATCAAACGTGTGGTAGCTGTGCATGAACACATCTAATAAACCCCAAAATAAAAGCTGGATTTTGGGGACTGAATTACAGGAGCTGTACTGGAACAGTGGCCATCAAGAGCCTGTGCTCAGCTCACAAAAAGGAGCGTATGCATGTAAACCTTAGAAAAGATACTACTCAACTACCTGCACGTCTTGTCCAACTGCAAACGCAAATGTGTAAACATTGCTGTAGATTTCACCTACACAGTGCCTGGCTCTGACAAGGTAGAGTCTTCATCTCAGTGGATAACCAGGACACTGTCCCCTCCATATGGAAAGCCCCTCAGCACACTTATTTTGAGGACACCACCTAAATGGCAAATTGTCAGTCTACTGGTATTGTAAAAAGTATATGCTTAAATGCATTCTAAACTTATACAGAGTAAAAAGTTAACACTGAAAGAGCTTACCCCACCACTGGTTTCCAGCACAACAGACAAGTGTGAACAGAGAGGTAGAAAAGTGGGACTTCACAGGCCCTGGGACGGAAAGATGGAGTTCAGATCTTAAGGATAACCTCACTGAAAAATGAGTAGGACACAATCTTAATTAATTACAGGGCTTAGTCCATAGTCTCCGTTGTGTAAGCAGTTCTCAGTCTGTGGCATATACATGGCATCAACGTTCTGCTGGGAGATACTTGTCAGTAAGTAGACTAAATACCAGGGGCAATCCATGGTATGATACATACTTATTCGGGAAGAAAGGGTTTGCTTGTATCAAAATGAACAGTCTGAGAACAGTACTACATCCTAAAACATAAACTGACTAGAGTAATTATGTTCAAAAATTAAATCTGGTTTTCCTGTTCAGGCAAATTTCCTTAATTACTCAAAATCCTAGATACTAATATTGCTCATGCAGGTCTCATCTCACAATAAATATATTTGTGTATCTGGGGTCCTAACAATCACTGGTGTCAGGTGTTTGAAGAAGCTGTTGATAGCTATTCAAAAATAAATTATCACAAACAGTATAGAACAGCACTTCACAGTTGCCAAAATTGTTACAGTGCCACAGAAACATGATTACATGGTTTTCAACCATTTTTTTGTAAAGGAGAGTACAGTTCTTTGATCCATGTCTGCATTATTTTTGGCAATAAAGCTAATGACAATTTTAACCTTATGTTTCATTTCTAGATTTCACTGTACAAATGTGGCGCTTCTGAAACACAATATTAAAGCTATAACAGACAGAAACGAAAAGTTTGAATGAATGCCAGAGAATTCTCCCAAACTTTGGAGACTGTTCCACAAAAGATACTGTCTATATATTGTGCAGTATTCTCAAATTATGAAAAATAAATTGATTCCCTTTGAGGATGCAGAGATAAGCCATGGTTTTCCATCTATCGAAGCATAGCCAGACAGTCCCATCTTAGCAACTGGCCATAAATCTGAAGTGACTGGCAAAAATAAAAGAAACTACTTCAGATTTCTTGAAGAGAGAGAGAGAGAGAGAGAGAGAGAAGAATCTTCCACTGCAGCACATTTTTCCTTGATTTCAATCATTAAAAATCATTATTTGGTTCTGTTCTCACAGTTCATCAGTGAATTTTTCTAATCTTTTCCTTTACTAAAGAGGAAAAAGCCAATGAACTAGGGGCTACAGCTAACAATTGCAACTAAGATGAGACTTCAAACATAGTATCTGTGAATGAAAGATGAGATCTTAATTGCCACAGTCCTTTACTATAAACTAGCAATTGTCAATGCCTCAAATGGTTATTCTTCAGTAATTTTACCTAATTAGGAAATATCCCCACTTATTCCAGCCAACCACATTGAAACCAGTAATGCCAGGAACCCTTTTTTCTAAAATGTGACAGCTAAACTTACTATTGCCGTCTATGTTTTGGTTTTATCTTTTTTATTTGATAGAATTAGCCTATCATTATCATTTTTGAACTAAGAATTAATTCCCAATTAAAATATTGGATTCAGACCAGTTGATAGTCAAGCTTTGATCTTGAAAGATCACCTGCCTAGAGGTGCAGGATTTTGGTAGCGTTAGAAAGACTCTTGGCACATTCATTTTCAAGAACTTATATCCAACAAGGTCAAAAAGAAAATAAATCTAAGTTAATGTAACTAATACAAAGAACACCTTTAAAGCCTGTGCTTTAGATAGGAAGACTATTTCTGAGTAATACTATTTTTATAATACTATACTATTTTTTCAGTAATTCCCACAGCTGACAGTTTGTGCTACTTTCTGTGAGTTACGATTATTTTGGTTTGACTTGCTGGACTCAGAATCCTCTCCTTTCCTCAGTACTTTCCAGAAAGGTATTCACAACAACTCTTATTTTCCAATAACCTCCTCAAACCGACCATTTGACAGAACCACCTCCCTCACTGATGGGATGTATACTGCACAGTATCCCTCCATCACTGTGCTTCCCCCATGGTATTACAAAGAGATTTGGAGGTGACGTGGGTAAGGCCAGTGAATCCAGGCCTCGCACACTGGTCCCAGCACACGGGTCTGTAATGTAACACACTCATCAGGGTCCTGAGGATGAGGCAGATGAAGGACTTAGGAGAAAAAAAAGAAATAGGATAGGGAGTTCTTTCGATTTACAAGGGATAAGTTCTGCTCTTCAGACATTGTTATCTATGTGGAATGAGTTTTATGATGTGCCTGTTAATTAGCAAATAATTATTGAAGAAATATTTATCTTGCAGGAGTATTAAATGATACCGTCACCTAGCATGAATGATGGTGAAGGTCAGGGCTCAATACTAATTGATTGAGCAAGAAATCCTTCGAAGAACTGAGGAGTCATAGTAGCAGATACATTCATAAGTGCAGACACAGAAAAAGGGATCAGCTTTGGGCCATTGTGCTTTCCACACGATAATGTTGGCTGACTTCTGCTCAAGACAGTGGTACAGAAAGCCACAGACTGAATGGTTTCAGGCCATGGGGCCTCTTCCAGCTGCTTGCGTGCCACGTCAATCAAAACAAGGTCAGTCAGCAAAAGATAATGTTATTTTCATTACTTAAGCTAACACAGCTTATTTAGACTAAAACAAGGAATACTCACACAAGCATTGAGCAAAAAGGCCTGTCAAACACTTAGCAGGGAAGACAGATGCAGGTAGAGAAATAAAGGGAGGGTAACATCCTACAGCTGGAATAGCTGAAAATAGAAGATGGGTCTCCACAGCACCCTGTCTGTTGATTCTCTGCATAAAGGGACTGAGGGTTTTATTCACTCATTCCGCTACAAAAGTCTGTTATATTAAAATGAAATAGATGATTATTCTTGAAAGGCACAATTCTCTGTTCATATTTGGAAGGCAAAGGGGATTCCAGATACCCTCCAAATGTTCAGAAGAACCCCCCTCCTGCTTTTTACAGGAACATAGAAGTTTTCTCGAAACTATTGTTCACTACCACATTAAAGGTGAGAGTCTTTTCTTACCTGGTTATTTCTAAGAGTCTTAGGGACTTACTCATTAGCAAGACAGTAGATGCAATAGGGCTTCTCAAAGTAAAATCCTGAGGACTGGATTTATTGCTTTGTCACAGTCTGCAGGTTTGACTGTTGCTTTACAGGATGGTTTCCTTCCAAAGGGGCTGGTTGGAGCATTTTGATTTATGGATGCAACATCATTCACAGACTCAGAAGCTACCAGATTCAGTACTAAACTTGGGCTTCTCTTTAGGTACGTTTATTGCTCCATCACAGTTGCTTTCAAATGCTTTAGAAACACTTATAAACGCAAACAATGGCATCAGTTAAACCTCTTTTCTTTCACAAGAGGAATATCTGGGGTAGACTAAGGTTTTTTTGCCTGTATATGTATATGAGCAAAGGAGAGAGAGACCAAGAAGGAAAGCTCACAGAACGCCATTTATATCTGACAGGAGCTCAACCTGTCTTGCTTCCACAGCCCTGAAATCCCTACAGAGGTTTTCTTATCACCTCACATTTTACCACTGCATCTTTGCAGCAGAGCTGTCCTGGGGGAATGATCAAGTCAGTGCTGCAAAGGACTTTGAGTGCTAAGGCAGAGACCTTGAACTGCACTCTGCATTACAGAGTCAGTCCTCAGTGCAGAACATCAGGCTGATGTGCTCACGGTAATGATTGTTGCTAAGCAAAGGGAGCTGATAGCTGTCTTTTGTGCTGAAGTTTTCAGGATGTGTGGCCTTGCTGAATGGTCGAGAGGTCAGGAATGCATAGGTCATCCTGGTCAGACCCAGGCCCAATTGAATGAGACACCTCTCATGGCAGATGGAAAGGGGAAATTTGCTGCCATGGTTGTAGGCATCTGTAGCAGCAAGGAGTTCAAAAGAAGCACAAGGTTGCATACGGTCCTATCCCAGTCCCACGCCTCCCCACCTTAACCTCTAAACACATACCTCTTGTAAAATATGCAGCAGAGGGATATCTTGACTTAATATAACCTCAGCCTTGCCAAATTAAATTTAACTTAAGGTCAGCCAAGAAACCACACTGTGAATGTATGACATAGAGGAGGCAGCAAAGTGATCTAGTGTATGACTTGCTGGCACTGTCATGATTTGTTTCACCAGTTCTCTTACTCTTCACATTTCAGAGAATTGCAATTATGCAGAAAAGTCACAGAAGATGGCCAAGCCTATCTACAGACCTACTGGTACTGTAGTCCCAATTTCTCTATTCCTATTCTCTATCACACAGTCACACCCCATCACCTGTGCTTGTTATGACTCGTGTTCAGAAGTCAGTTCACTAAACTGAGAGAAAACTACTCACTGTCTTTTGGCAAGTTAGTTTTCTACCAAAATCAGCCCCCACTGGGTCAGTAAATGACAGGGCTGTAGAGCTGAGAACAGAAAAGGAGGGTATAAGGATCAGACCTCCCCTTACAGTAGGGCTGAGAGTTTAAACTGTACCTGAGCCCTCTGAGAGTGCCCAGGGCAAGAGCTCTGATCACCAGAGAGCAGTCTGAGCTCAGAGAAACTTCAGTTGTTCAGTCTAAGAAATAAGGACTGACCCATTTCAGAACATTTCCTTTACGCTCGTACAGCTCTGGGAAATAGGACAGACGAACATGCACAAGGATCAATAATAGTCAAGTGCTACAGTGAGTCCATTAGGATCAGCCCATCCATCAGGGCTACAAGAGCTCTTTCCATGCCTCGCTGTAGCCTGAGGCCTGGCTGAGACAGATCTGTGGCATCCACCCCAGCTCTTGACTGGCGTGTTCAGAAAAGAGGGCTCTTGGCAGAAGTTTACGAGGCCACCTCTCATCAAAGTACTAGTTTTCAGTCCTTGCTATCAGGATATTGCAATCCTTTAGGGTCAGAGTCCCTCAGCAACACATAATCCAAGAAAATTAAAAGAGCAGTGCAGAGCTGTAGTTCCTCTACGCTTTGTAATAAAGGAAGTACATAGAGGGGGTTCTGGGGTAGGGAAGGCAACATTTTTTTTCCTGGGAAATGTAAAAGGAGTGGTTTGAGTTGAGGATTCGCACAAATGCCAGTCTCCCAGGGTGATGGATTACTCCTCCATTTAATCTGATGTGAAGTCACCAGCATCTCCGGTGACTTTGGGTGTGATATGGCAAGACAGTACCAGACAACGTCCTTCCCTTAGGGCTCTACTTCTTTGGCAATTTGGGGAGCCATTCAATTCATGAATTTTTAAGATGTGGGCATGCAGTGGTTTGGGGGGAGGGTGCAACATTGCCTGGACTGCTAATTCCAGTTCAACATGAACAACTATGAATTTATTCTCCCGTGGACTCAGATCTCTTGCATGGGCAATGGCTTTAAAGAACGCAAATAATGAAGAATCCATTACTCCACTGGGTGAGATATTTCACTGATCTTCACTGTTAAAGACGCACAACACTCATTTCTCACTTCAGGACTTAGGTGTGATCTACCCCAACGCAGTGGGCAGAAGTGTGTATATCACACAGAGAAGGGTTTTTTTGTGTGTGTATGTGTTATAGAGGTAGATGATACCAGAAATGAGTAGAGGGTCTATAACATTGTTATTGTAATAAGCTTTACAGCTGAAACCAAAATCTAAGTTTAAGCGCACACATTTTTAATGCCAACTATTAAGGAAAGCAAAATAATTGCACCAGTGTTACCAAAACTTCTACAAATTACATGTGGACAGTTGTCTTCTTGCTCAGTATGCTGCAACACAGCAGGACAACAACAGTAAAGAAAGGCAGGCATACATGTGCTGTCTTCTAGAAGATTGTTCCCAGGGAAAACAACAGAGTTAAGAGATTCTTGCAACTTCAGAACTCAGAATAAAGTAGGAAGGCTGTGCTCATCAGAACAGAAATCTGCATTTGTGCAAATTATAACACAGAAGAAGGAAAAAAAAAGTATAAATAGGTTAATCTGTTGTAAACTGATTTTGACCCTGAAGGTGATCACAGGTACACAGCATTACGGCACTTTAAACTGTTTTATGCAAAGCTTAAAAAAGACCCAGCAACAAACAAAGCTTTTTTTGTGTTTGCTAAACAAAGCATGAAAGAATAGTGACAAAAGTAGGAGGAGCCGAGTTTGTCCAGACAAAGCCAGGAGGAGGAGCCCTCATGCAATGGAAATGCAGTTCAGTGGTCCTGGATTGATATGCTCATCCTTTAAACCCCCAGGGCTGGGAGATCACAGGGCCTGAAAGTCCATCAAAGAGCACTTCTCTGCATTGATCCAGTCTGGAGCGGAAGGCTGGTGGGGGTCTGCTGTTCTGTATAAGGCTGCCTCCGAAGATAATCAGCTTTTCTTCCTTGGGAATCCCAAACATCAAGCAAGTGTTATTTCAAGTATAGCATCAGTCCAAACCTACCAAAAGCTGGACATGTGTGTGGTTGGTTTTTTTGTTTGTTGTTTTTGTTTTGTTTTTGTTTTTTCTTAAAGAAAACAAACCAAACCAAACCATTGTGTAGTAACATTACGGGCCGGTAAAGATTTTAACTTGATATTATACCCTTAATGCTTCACTTGTTCTTTCAAACCTGTCAACAGCACAACCTGCAACAGAGGTGTCTAAAGCACTCTAACACACTTTCCTATTCATGTTTGGATGCTCCAGCAGCACAGCAACACCCGACTTCGAAAACCAAAAACAATGTCTTTTACTCTCTCAGTGACTTGTTAGGTTACCTTGTACTACAGGCAGACAATTACATGTCAGTTCAGCTTCTTAGTTTAAGACACTTCGGGTTTGACAAAAGGGAACTCGCAAGCCTGAGGAACATGTAGCCCTGACAGCTAGCACTGTGACAGACTCACACTCAGATTAGCTTTAGCTTCCAGGGATCAGCAGTTTGGCTGGGGAACCCCTGATCTACCTCTCACAGCTCTGTTTGGTTTATTCGAACTTACATAGCCAACGTGCGTACGTTAAAGGGTTGAACATGCACAAAGCAGAAGTAAGTGGGAGCGAAATCAGACAATCTAGCACTCTCCAGTGTAATTAGAGACTGAAAGTCATTAATTAGTAGTTCATTTGACACTGGAAACTGTTAGGATATTTTATTTATTCAAGGGGAGCAGTGTTGAACAAACAGAGGATGATATGTGCTTTTCCATCACAGCACGTGCAATCTGACTTGCTAAAACTTTGGAATATTTTAATATCATTAAATAGCTGCATTTGGTTACAATAAATCAAATGGCTGACAAATTTGTGTACCCTAGAGATCCTGACCAGTGACAAACCAATCTATGATATCCTGGTATTTGAAAATATTTCAGGTGACTGCAACAACTGCAGAGAAATATGATTAAAATCACCTCTGAGCATTACCTTTCTGTGTGTATAATCACGGTTAAGAGAAAGAGCAGCAACTCAGTGGCTTGCATGTAGTCCCTTTCATTTCAAAAATGATGAAAAAGGGTCACAAAGGATGAGATTCTTCCAAAACACTCAGCACTGGTGCAGTGATGGTGTTACTGGGATTAGCATGCCAGCAGTCTGAGGGCTTTGGAAATCACAGACTTACACAAAGTACTCTGCTGAGCAAATTTCAACCAAATTCTGTGTGAGCTAACAAGCCTTGGGTGTGTTAGGTATCTAAAAAATTAACAGTACTGACCAAAGTCCTCTTTCACCCTCAGAATACAGATGTTGATCAATTCCCTTTCACTTTCATCTTGAAAAAAATCTTGAAAAAAATCATTCACGCTATTGAAAACAGCAGCAATTAGAGAAATAAGAGTTTCTCCTTCTGTCATGTGCACACAGCTTAACTCTTAAGTGTTTTTTAAGGGCATTTATCAATGAAGATAGTCTTATACTGCATGGGTTGATTAGTCAACATTATTAACTACTTTTATTATGCCAATATCTATAGCCGCCTCCAGAAAGTTTACTAATCTAGTCAGTACACAGAGTAGAAAATAACTACTGTCTCAAGAACCTAGTAATCTCTAGCTTCTTTTACAGAAGAAACTTTACAAGTAGAATTTTGCCATTTGAATTATACTATTTATTTAGTGCAGACACACTCACTTATGTAGCAGAAAAACACTAAACCAAAAAAAAAAAAAAAGCATTCTTGCCCTGGTATAATCACATCCACATAGGAAATCATGCCAGTAAAATGAGACAAGCAAGCACTCTACAAACAACTGTAGGAAAACGGTTACTGCTCATCAGTCTGCCCCCAAGCATCTCTGCAATGCCATCTGCCAAAGGTCATCACCTCCTCAGCCCCAGCAGCACTACTCACATGTTTGCTTCAAAGATGTTTCAGTCAGAGCAAGCCAGGTTAATTTGAACAGTTTAAACAGACTCAGCTTTGCTTAACCTAAAGCTAACCTGGAAGTACTCTTGTAAACAGCTTTGCTGGTGAATCTGAGTTATAAAGTTATGTACACCTGGTACCAGCACACTTGGACCCGGAGAGAGACACATCTGAACCCTAATTAAAGCCATAGACTTACATGGGTAGGTTTCCCTAAAACATAGGTACATATGCACAGAGCCAGGTTGTCTGAGGCTGGATGGATAAACATCAGAGATCTCTATTGTTTCTCTCAGACCATTTTCTGCTGGTAATTTCAGAGCCATCAAGCAACGAGGAGTGGGTATAAGGAGGTTAACCACTGAGATGGCTCTACAGCTTGGCATGGGGGGGCATTGCATGCCTAAGGACTTGTCTCAAAAGACAAAAACAAGCAATTGGGATTAGCTGAATTTAAGAAGGGTGATAAAAGGTAGGGGATCAACTGCTTACGTGGGAAGATATGGAAAGCACTCGGATGAAAGTCATTAGAACAGTGGTTAAGGAAGACAAATTTAGCACAAGCATTTTGACTTCCTAATAATCAATATAGAAAATCAAAGCAAGACGTTACAGGGTGAAAGCACTAGCAGGAACTGTTTACAAAGAGCTTGAAATTAAAAGAAATGATGAAGAAAAAAAAATAGATGACTATTGTGTTCCTGTGAAGGACATCCCAATGTCCAATATAGTGAGCTCAGTTTTGAAGTGAACTCAGTTTCAGGTACATAATGAATTAGTGTGCTTATATGTAAAAGCATTTACAGGTGTCAGGAGGCAGCAACAAACGCTGAGTTTGTTCCACAGTCTCTGATGGATGACTTTCAGAGCACTCCCACACAGAAAGAAATTTGCTTGATGCAAGAAACCAGGTCAAAGCACATACCACCATAACAGGAATCTGAAAAAAAATACAAAACCAAAATAGTCACCTCAACTTTTATTAGATGATTATCATCATTGGGGGGATTTATTTGGAGAACGAGACAGCATGGCAGCATGTTATCTTTCTGTTTAGCACAACTCAAGAGTTTGGGTTCCTGCAACATGAGAGCAGAATTCCATTCATTTGTATGGCTGCAAAGGAAACCAACTGCATCTGTAATCAGAGTAAACCAATCGGTATAGGTGATACCTCCCATAAGAATACTTGTCTGTATACTTTGGTGCACTGTTTTCATTATTTACATGAAAAATAAGTGCTAGTTTGTGTTCAGCACTTTTGATGAACTGTGAAAGTCTCACTGCTCCGTGCTGTAATGCTCTGAAAAGCAGGACAAGGAACCAAGTTGTCTGTGATCTCAGGAGGTTTCTTTCAGCAATTTTCCCATGTGCTGATTCACTGAGATAGTAAGTGGGGGCTGGATGCTTCAGTTCCCGTTACTTAGCGAGTGCAGGAGCTCATCACTATACAAAGGCAGGCTTAAGGCTCATACTTGCACAGTACTGACTTCAGTGGGCTTTCGATCAGGCTGCTGTCTACTAGCCATGTTACGGGAGGGAGCAACGCCCAGTTGTGGGCAGCAGTCCCAGTGGGCAGCGCAGAGAGGAAATGGAAAGATGTTGAGAATTATGAGACAATGTTAAAGGGATGACAAAACTGAAAACTCAGATGAAGGAAAACAAACACTGTCCAATTTAAGTGCAAGTGTGTGCAAATGTATCGTCTTTCTCTAAAGAAATAGTATGTCTCTTTTAAGTAGCCAAATCAAAACCACTGTGCCCATAACTGGACAGAAATGGGTGCACTGCTAGACTTCCATTGCTTCAAATGACACTACAATATTTAGTTATAACTAAGAACAGCCCCAAAGTTTGCAAGTTTAACCTGTGGCTCAGCATGTATACAGCATCCCATCTGCTCTGCACCATTTTAGATATTCATGAAGCATGCAGCGTGACGTACTTTTCATTTTTGCTGTGCTTAGTAAATTAGCCCGTGAGCAGTGAGTAGACAATAATAGCCAATTCCTATGTGATGACTGCATTTGATTTGACGCATCTTTTAGTGTTTTGATCATTTGGACTGAAGATAAGACTCACACAATTTGGTAGCCGGCAAAGTGGGATTTAATAAGTCTCCTGTAAAACACAGCATGTATGCAAACAGCCCAGAGGATTAGACTCCACTTGCTTAGTTTAGAACTTGGTGCAGCCAACCTGAATAATCAAACGGAGGAACAAAAGTTGTGAATCCCCTCAATGCACTGCTTCATTAGGATCTCCATACAAAAAAAGAAAATGGGACTCATCTGATCAGCCAGATTTTATGGCATCTGATTAGACCACCATTTTCTCAGCAGGTCCCCTTTCTTTAAACTGTTGACTATGGATGGCCTGCTGAATAGGATGAACTTTGGACCACTAAATTGCAGCATTATGGTTATTTAGTGTAATTTATGAAAAAGAGAGAAGTCGTGATCACCTACTTCATATTGCTAATGATATCTCCATTTATCAGAACACGTATGAGTTTGGATCATCGTTTTTGCCTCACAGTCACAGTACACTGTCCAATTACGTATCAAAGAAATTATGTTTGCTGATGGGGCTGTACGAATATTAAATTAAGATTTAATAGTCCTTATATAATCATTTATTACTGTTGACTGTTTGCTGCCTTGCATTAAGTTCCACATCATCTCAGCATGTTTACTTCAGTTTCCTTTATTCAGTATTTTCTATTTGCATTTTACTCAGACTAGACTAAAAATTAAATGAAAAAAAATCTTAACTTGATGTTTCTGCTCTGCAATGTTTCATCTAAATAGCAATTAAAACCAGAACAGATGAAAAAGATGCTATGAGAATTACATTACTGTGATTTCAGTGTAAAAGTCCCCTCTCACTGAATGAAAAGAGATTTCCATTTACAGAAATTATCACTTTGTCTTTTTTCTCTAACAAATAAGACTGCCAAACACTTTTCATAGAGGCAAATTTCTAAATTGCTGATTATTACAGGCAGTGATTTATTCACTATGTCAGTTCCTAACCATCCTTATAAGCTGGAGCTATGCAAGTTAACAATGAACTATCAGGGAGGACAGGAACAACACCAGTAGCTAATGCTACTGGGCAGAAGCCAACTGAATAGGCATGACAGAAGCGAAGTATGTAAGGACTGAATGTGTGTCCTGCCCCAGATCCATCCAAACTACTGGAAGAGTTTCTTGCCTCCAGCCCACTCACAACTAGCTATATATACATTGTTAGGATATATATCTAGATAGATAGATAGAGATATGCGGCTGTATAGCTCTGTACTGGTGGTTGACACCTGTCCCTCTGCTGCCAGCAGGAGGTTGATGGGCACTTCTAACCTACCCCACTCCCAATGAGTCAGATGGGCATAAGCACTAGAAAGACAGCTCAGCCTGGAGCCTATAGCCTAATTCTGAATCCTCTGGAAACATATCTGTTGCTGTCACTTATTAATAAACGGCCACGGGGACATTGTTCTGGAAAAACTAGGAACTAAACATGATATAATTATTCCAGCACAACTTCTGGGACCACAGTATAAACACTTTTGTTCTGGTTTGAATCTACTTTGGAATAGTGAATCTACTTTTGTTCTGGTTTGAATCTACTTTGGAATAGTGAATCTACTCATGCAATTCTTCTAAAAGAAGAATCCATCTTGTCAGCTTTCTCCTGTAGTCAAGCTATGGCTCATTCAGTGTCTTCTCTGCAAATTTTTTTGCTGTCACAACGAAGATTCAGTATCCTCTACTGAGTAAAGTTTTTACATGGATACCCTCTAAGAGTCAGCAGCTTTCTCTACAGCCCTCAGCAGGAGCTCTGTTCTCTAGAATATTTTATTAACATGATGACTATTTCTGCAAGAGTGCAAATTTTCCTGTGGGTCACAGGAAAATGGTCACAGTTCATATTTGCTGTCACGGAGACCCTGAAATCACTGTGGGCTGATGCATGCTCTGAATCTTTGGATTTTGATTAGTAAAATCAAACACCAACAGATACTGTGAAACACCCCCAGAGTACACTTAGGCAGGATGGTGAGAAAAAGCAGCAACAAGTGAGGAGTGTATCAACCCTACACCACAACACTACCCCTCAGAGGCAGCAAAGTTCATTACACTGGACTAAGACAGAATGACAGAACTTTTATTTCCCATCCCAAATTGCTAGTTCCCACTCAACAAAGGAAAGCATGCTGCAGCAATATTCCCAGGGAAAGATTTTTTCTTAGATTTGCCTCAGTTCCTATCCATGAAGCCATTAGCTGTGAACCACCTGTAAAGTTATCAGCACAGCCCCAGCTACACAACATAGCCTCGTTCTTTGTACACAAAAGAGGTCCTAGTCTGTCCTCCTCCTTACCCTGTACATGTTGTTCAAGCAGCTTGTCAAGAGAAATGGGAAGAAACTCCGTAGATGGTAACATTACATGATGACATGTCTCCAGTGTTATTCTCCATAATACATACTCATTTAAGATCAGCTTTGTAAATAAATGCCTGTCTTGTACAAAAACACTATTTGGTAGGGAAGTCAACAAGGGAGTTTCTCAAGTATTTGGCTCTGCCAAATCAGATGCTGATGCCTCCCATCTGCAGTGTGCTCAGTAATGACAAACAGAAAGGAGTAAGCTAGAAGAAAGACATTAGTTCAGCTGTCAATGTACATAAGTGTCCACAGGTGTCATCAAGTGTGAAGAAGCAGTGGCAGCTATTTGACATTGCTGCTTCTGCGGTTGAAATTTTTACAGTAGAGGCAGAATTTGCAAAATCATGCAATTCTCCTGCCAGAATTCATCAGCTCCTGGGACGTGAATCTCTGGCTAAAAGGTCCCCTGGCAGCTGAACAGACAGAAACCAAGGACAACTCTTGGGCAGGATGAGTAGGCAGTGCACAGACCTTCACTTCTGCAAGTGGCAGGAGACAGAGCTCTGCTGAAGCTCTCCAGGCCTCCTGCTAGCGCAGCATTTGTGTGTTGGTTGTTAAAGACAAGCATTGTTCTGGGTACAGTGTAGGGAAACTGTTCTAAAAGCCTTCTGTTGAAACAGCATAGTGTTTGTGGAAGAAACCTTCCATTTCAGTAATTACTTGCTTGTCTTAGAGCCCTTGCAGAGCTCAGCAGAGCTGAGCCCTTAGAAGGGGGCTCTGCATGAAAAAGATGGTACTGGTGGTAATGCACATTACAAAGCTGAGGATGAAAAGCAAGCAAGGTTCAGAGGTAACCCTTTCTCTGAGAATGAATATTTCAGGAAACAGGCTAACTGAAAGCACAACTGTTCCTGGCTAACTTCTGTTGTTCAAATCACAGTAGCATCACCAAACGAACCTAACAGAAGCAAAATTTTTCTGAGACCAGAGAAAGTTCATGCTATTCAGTGAAGTCGGCTGAGAACATTTCTGTTTCCCTATAAACATCTCCTTGTCAGATCTCCCACCTGAGCAGTAAGGCTTGCTCTTCTGAGTCAGAGCACCAACATCTTTTGCGTTTGCAATACAGGAAAACAGATTTCCTTCCCAGCTGGCACTAAGCTGGAGGGACTTCAGCACACTGTGACTGTACACATACATAAACACTACTCCATATGCAACCTGACTGTGTTGCCTGATCCCAGTAATGCAACATAATTGAGGCAGTAGGTAACTAGTATTATCTAGTATAGAAAATAGAAAAATTATCCCTTTAGAGCAGCAACATGTGGCAAAGGAGTGGGAAGGGGTAAAAATGGGACTTGATCTCCTAAACTGCTGTGGCGGGATTCCCAGAACTCTCCACTCCTTAAAAGAACAAACAAATAAAATACCACTACAAAAAAACAGCACGTGACACTAGTATTCCGTGCAAAGGTTTCCAACAGGCAGCTGACATTTAAAGGTTTTCCTTTCCAAATTGGTAGCATTACGCAGGGCTGGATGCAGACACAATCTGACCAAGGAGGTGTGTAGACACACGGCTGCTCCCCATCACACAAACCAAGGCTTAAGCACTGCACATGGCTGCGTTAACGGGGCCTGCATACAACCCACCTTTGCTAAAAAGGGGTGTAGCTAGGCAACTGGAGTTGTTTCGACACAAAATGGCTTTTGCACAGACTGCACTGAAGTGATGCCAGAGAGTTTACCTGAAATAAAACTGAAACACATCTTACCAAAAAAAAAAAGCTTGAGTAGAAAGACTACTTTGCTGAATAAAATAAACCTATAAACATTTCCGTACATCGGTAGAGTTTTTACATGAAGCAAATACTTCTGCTTTTTGCAGCATTGCTCAGGGGTCCCAACTGGATACAATATGGGCAAATAAAATTTACTTAAAATGTAGAGGCTGTGCAGTAAAATCTTAAATAGCACATCACTAACAGGAACAGCAACTTTGACTCTGCTCACCTCTGCACATACATTACATATTTCCCATCTAACACAGAATAAAAAAAGTACAGAGTTCAAGTACTTAGAAATGATACTTTGCTCTGAAATAGTGAGTTGTATCTTCTATATGATATCAGTAATACTTGATTGTCATTTAAAAGCAGGTTTTCAAAAAGGCTCAGATATGTTTCACTAAGACTTATATTCTCCCCTGTGGAAAAATGCAATCTGTATTCTAACAATTATTACACCTTTATTCTGTGCATCAACTCTTTTTCTAAATGTCTGAACTGACAGCATGTCTGGTCACATGAGTCCAGTCAACAAATTTGGCTAACGGTAACGCTTTAGGACAAAATTATGAAAAAAATGACAAATTAGTAATGGCACCTAATCAATAAATGACACAATATGGAATCCATGAAGCTGATAATGCAACCTCACAATTCTCTCATTTCATAAAATAAATTTCTAGAACTAAATATGTGCAAGAAGATGTCTCATTTCCAGCTGGTTTTCCCCCCCAAAATAACAATTTTATTTGGAATTATATAGATTATAGCTCTGAAATGATCAGCAACACACTACTTTCAGAACCTGGCTACTTTTAACCCTAAAACAGCCACAAATAACTAGTCTACAAAGTGCAGTTGCCTTAAGACACCCTTTGATGCGTTGCAGTGTACTTCAGATAAAGTTCCCACCCAGAATATTATCACTACTCTGAGTGACAGATCGGTTTGTCTTTTTCTAAAAGAACTTCATAACTTCCCTGCTTCATCTAGAAAATACTTCCACAGCATTGTTATTTTAGGAAGAACTCTTAAAATATTTCAAGATTAAACTGGCTTTCAAATCAATTTTCCTTCACTGCAGTCAAACGCTATATTAAAGTACTTCAGTAATAACATTGGGAAGTCTGAAATTACTTACCTTTATTCTTATGACTAGCTTTGGTGACTTATCTAAACTTTGCAGGCTGACATTTCTCATGATGTGGTTTGCACAAAAAGAAGTTCTTCTATAAAAAAAATCTGAAGAAAATTTGTTTTATGATTTTGAAATGATCAGAGAGGAAGCTGAGTTAATCACAGCAGAGAAATTATGGTAGCGACTCCCCCTTCTGCTATTTTCTGATCATTCAGAGCAAATCTAGATATAAAGAGCCCAAATTGGCATTCAGGGAAATGTGTTTTGCTAACTTATTTATCTGGAGAGGTACTGAAGGCACCCTCCACTCTCGTGAGCTGGCAGCAGCTGAAGGACTCTAAAATAAACTTCTTAAGCTTTCTTTTAAAGACCAGTTTGTAAAAATAAAATAGCACAGTGAAAACATCCAATCAGTATTTCCACGTAGGTACTGGCATACTTAGAAGGACAGATGAGATAGACATTTTCAAACTACAAAATGGACTGTTAATTTCCAGGAGATGAGAAGTTGTGACACCAAAACAGTTTGTCCTTGACCATCTACTTGTTACAGGTTGGACAGCAAGACACAAAAGAATGTTTTTATTTAAAAAAAAATACAAAAAGAAAAAGAACATGAGTCTCCTGCACTACACTAAGTGTTGGACCACTAAAGCACCTGTCTGAGGCCAAGGTACCCAAGTGCTCTTCCTGCCCCAAGCTCTGGCCAGTCCAGATGCTCACAGCTCTCCTCACTCATTTTTTTCTAAAGTGCTCTCAGCCACTGAGGGAAAGCACTATGCAACAGGCAGATTTTTGCCGTCCCTCTCCTCTCTTCTTTGGCACATATCCTCTCAGGCTTTCTCCTCCTTTAGAGATTGCAGCCATAACCTACAATCATTGGATGAGGAAAGAGGGAACAGAGTTTTCAGCTCACACAACAATTAAGAGCTGCCCACCAGCGCACTTTGTTGCGACTGTTTACGGGTACCATACATTTGGATGAAAGTACTTACAGTTGAATGAAAGCAACTACAGGAGCCGAGCTTCATATTGCCAGCATACATTAATGTTGTGTTCAGTGAAGATTTTAAAGCCTTGCTGTTTAGAGTAATCAACACAAGCCTATACTTTTCAATGCTTTCAACAGAAGGAGGGGAAATGTTTTAACTGAGGGAAAAAGAAAACATATTTCATCATGGCAAAAAAAAAGTCTTGAAAAATAAATAAATAGGAGTTATTCCTTTAAACATTTTTTCAAACCCAAAAGACTTTGAAAACACAGGAATCTACTAGAAAAATTAAAAAATAAAAATAGAATGCTTTAAGCTCCTGATAATGAAAAATGAGGATGTTGACTCACGTAGCCAAGACTGACCTGTTTATAGCAAGGATTGTACTTAACCATGATCCTGCAAAGCTTTATGCATCTGCCTACCTTTACTGCTAAGAGCACTCATATTCCAAAGCAATAGAAAACAACACAGACAATAAAGATGAATAAAATATACTCTCTTGCTTATCTTGAAAAACTGGCAAAACACACACTGATATATTTTAACCAAATCCCTTAAACACACAATTCTGACTATTACAAGTAACCTTGAGGCAGAGAGCATCTCAACTTCCTCAACCACACCTATAGACATGAGTTCATTGCTTTAAATCCGTGCTACACTAAATTAGCTCACACCACAATCCTTGCTCACAATCACTCTCCTCTTGCACTGGTATTAGCAAGAGTTAAATCCAGCTGAAAAAAAAAAAATCACTCTGGAAGAAAAATCTTAGTTTACAGCAACATCAGCTCCTTGATCCAGGTGACTGTAAGAACATCAGCCCTGGCACAAGGCAGAAGGCACCTTTGGCTGCAGCTCAAACCCAACATAAAACTGGACCTCAGGGCCTCCAAGCATGGGCACTGCCATGGCATGAACATTAAGTCAATAAAATACCATATATAATTAACAAAACGCCAGCCCAGCACTCGAGGGTGTTTGGCAGGAATATATCATTCCTTCATGCTTGGACTCACAACACCCAACATGTGCAATAATAATCTCCAAGTTACATAGCCGTGGTATATTTTGGGTCAATTTACACACATCTCTACACAGGATCTCAAAGAAATCAAACTTCTTCCAATAGCATTTTACTACCACCTAGGGAAACAAACAAAAAAAACAACCAAACAAACAAAAAAGTGCCTTTCATTTGCAAAAATACCTATTCAATATGTGTATCCAAACTGGTACTTTCTAAACAGACATATGTTTGTGTATATATGTATGACGGGGAAAAGAGAAAGAGATTTTAAGCACAATTACAGATTCTTCGAAAATCTAAGCTCTCAAAGCAGTTATTTTCCAAACCCCTGGAGAAGGCTGTGTTCAGCCAAACATTTAGTACAATGGGAGGTGCAGAATATACCCCTAATTTATATTCATTACAATGAAATGTGCCTCTATCACCTCCCATCACCTTAATGAAGGGTTAATTTAAAAATCTAATTGGGAGCTAAAAGTGCTGATGTTATTAAACTGACTGGAAGTAAACCTGCATAGAGACAAAATATCTGCTAAAAACCACAGCTAGATCTGCAGCTCTTGATTGTGCTCAATGTCTTATATCTCTGCTAAAGTAATGCCTATCACCCAAACAGTGCTTTCAACCCATAAACACTTTATAAAGGAAGTTAGCACTGCTACAGAATGCCAAAGATCAGGAAACTAAGCATACAAGAAAAAAAAAAAGCCAAATGTCATGTGCATAGCAGATGTAATGACTGATCTTCTAGAAAAAGGTAAAGGAGTTTGTAATTACCCTCTCAGGAAAAAAAAAATACATATATATATATACACACTAGTGTATAGCAGTCTGGACAACCACACTGACTAATAAGTTGATCACACAGTTTTCAAGGTTAAAACTTTCAGTTAATCTTAAAAACAAGCTCGTCTCTACCTTCAGTATTATATGCAACGCATCAAGTCATTTTCTCTCTTTCCCAGCAAGTTGCAGTCCTATACCCAGCGTTCAGAGAAGGGGCCTTTGCTTCTAGACAATCCTATAATCTTTCTCCATATCACTTTTAGAAATAGTTACAAACAGTAAAAAATAATAAGGAGCTATCTCGTGCCTTCGACAATCTTGGCAATCACATCATTTTAGAGAGGTTTGGATTTCTTCTCCTTGTGCCTCTGTGAAATCCCGTTTTCATATCATTGTACAACAGGAGGCACCACTACTTAAGATGCTGTCCCCTCTGCAAGGAAGTGCAGATGGGGCCAGCGTGGAAGGCTGTCGCTGAGCAGCTCTTCACAAAAGTCTAGCTTATCATAAGAGGCCTCTTCTGATATATCTCAGGGCAAAGCTGGTCAGCTATGGTCCATCCCTCAGGATCTTTTTTTCTGTATTCCCAGTCATATCTTTATTAATCCTGAGTAGTAGAAGAAATGTGGATGTCTCTTTTCCACAGAAGAAGGGCCAGGGGGAGCATGTTACAGGGTTACCTGGATATTGCCTGCTTATCACCAGCACAGATGAAAGCAAACACGCTGCTTCCGACTGGGCTCCACCCCTGGGTGGAAGAGAGCAGAGGAATGCAGTCCCCTCCCGGCAGCCAGCCCGGGATGGGCCTCCTTCCCCTCCTCCTTCACCTCCTCCTCCTCCACGGCCAGCACATTTCACGGGGACTTCACAGATCAGGGTGCCCCTGGTCATCACTGATAGCAATAACACTGAGTACATAAGAAGATTGCTTTAGGGCTCAATAATGGGTTTATCACACTTTTAACTTAGAGGTCACAAGTTTGACACATGGCCCGGGTTGGCAGCGTCCCAGATAACTAGTCAGCTGGGGAGAACAGTGAACAGTATGGTCTCCAGTCCATGGGTCTGGGAGAAGCCATGACTCCTGCTGGAATTGTTCTATCAGGGTTGCTTACAAACACAAAATTCATGTGAAATCATTCTCAATACCTCTGAGTTTTCCAAAACACTTTTCTGCAAGGTAGGCAACATTGCTAGAACAGCATTAATTATCTGCTCGCTTATAAGTAGTTCCTGGGAAAGTACTGCTTGGTTGTTAGGACAAAACTTGCCATATTCAGGGCACTGGCTGGGAAATGGGGATGGCACAGGGTGGGACAGCTGAGGTCACAGGGCCATCCCCCTGTGGCACTGCTGAGCTCAAATGTCACACGACTTTTTCATACAAGCCAAAAACCAGACCCTTTCCCTCTGAAATGCCTCTCAACAGAGTACAGTAACTCAGCAACTTGTTCATGAGCTGCTGAGCTGTCTGGGTGATGTGGGTGGGGTGGACAGCTGGGAGTGGCAAGCTGGTCCATCACCCGCAGCTGTGGATCCCCTTGTCAGTACCTTCGCTTCAACAGCCATCAGCATGAGTCTGGCCTCCGTTCAGATCCCACCTGTAATTCCTTCTGAGAACTGGAACATTTATGTCCAGGTCATAACGAAGCGTGACTTGCACTTCTAAGTATAAGGATAAGGAAGAGACATTTAACAGCATCTTCCGTGGCCCTCACTAGCGCACTGAGCATGAAAGTCACAAGCCAGAAAAACTCTTCTATGACTGCTGCAAGTTACCTGCACAGCGGTACAGAGCCTCACTCCTGGTGGTCTTCAGTGTCCAATGTAATTTTCAAAAGCACCTAGGGCTGCCCTGTCCCTTTAACGGCTCCCCTGGACCAAGTTTCCTAGTCTTTAAATTGGAATTACAAAGCTAACTGCATCCACAGTATTCCTTGAAAAGCACTGTACAAAGCCCTGAAGTTTAACAGGACCAAGGTTGTGTCCAGTGACGCACCGGATGACAACTTCAAGTTCTCACGTCTTTGAGCAACCAGCTGGAATTGGTTGCACTGCACTGTGTTGATCAGTTTGAAGTCAGGTATCGAATAAACAAGATCTGCACCCAACTCTTCTCTCCTGAATGATTCCAGAACAATGTACTAATATTCACACGCTGTGTGCTGCTATGAGCTCTGAAAAGTTACGTTCTGCATTGTTCATCTGGGGATTAGAAAAGGTGCTGTACATCCCTGAGGGCTCTGACGCACAATTCCCATTGGATTCAGCAGTGGAAGCAACAGAGATCACTTCCCTCAAACACTATGTAAATATCCTGGGCTGTGAACAATAAAGAAGGATAATGGTGGTTTATGTTAATAAACCAAGCTGTGAATGGCAGCAGTTCTGGTGCACATCCCTGCTGCAGTTCAGCTTTAGGCAACTGGTAACCTCAGACAGAGGAGCAGGAAAGGTGACTGAATTGTTCAGTATGTCGCCATGCTGTTCAACAGGGTGTTCCCAATGCATGTATGCACGGCAGTCATTGCATATGGTCAATATTTGTGAAACTAATTGTAACTATTCATCACTTAAACTGTCACAGTGTCATAATGCCTTCATAGTTTTTCGCTGCAATATTTGAAATTTGCTTTCCACAGAAGTGTTGCTGCTCAGAGGATGGAAATATGAAGAACATAAACACCTAGCTTTAATGCTTTTTCTAAGACAAATTGGTTTTATTTATTTTACAGCATCCTTCCCAAAACCTTTTCTAATACTTAAGACTATAGCGTATATCAGTGGTTGGTATCTAATAAGTTAGCCACTGGCTGTGGTCTCCAATATAAATGTAAACACAATTTTGCAACTGTGTCTTTTCTAGTATGTCAGAAAAACTCACAGTATTTTAATTTAATTATTGTTAGATCTGCCATAGTAAGCTTGGAAAGTAAATTTCTCTTTCCCAGAAGGAAGAGGAAAATTTACCAGAGAAGGTTTGGAACCCAGGAGAACATGGCTTTTATCTTTGGGGACAAGATAATAGAAGACTGGTGTGAAAATGTTTGGCATCCACCAGATACCAGAAAGCTAGAGAAAAACATATATCTATTCAGCTTGAAAATAAAGAGAAAAGATGGTCACTGAGTTATCTTCTGCGCATGAACACACCCTCTCTTTATGCATTCAGGTTCAAATATTTTGGCCTTATCATTTCTAAGCTTATGTGAAAGCTACATATTTCTAATCTCTAAGGATCTCTTATCCAGGGATGTTGTAAGACTACTAGGATTCTGGGCACCAGGGAACACAGGTAGTTGTGTACTTGTGGCTGAATTCACTGAAGTCTGCACAGTGATTTGAGATCATTCCTGGCTGGAATGTGATGTGGGAACCGAAAGACTTAAGATATGAATGCAGATGCAGGATGCCATCTGACAGCTTCCAGTCCCTCGATGGCTCACGCATTTACTGCCACTAATAGGGCACTCTGGCATCCCTGAGGTTAACCCAGTGATAATAAGGGTATTGCGCATTTGCTGTCATCATGTAGTATCTGCCTTTTTAACTCTGAAATGTTGAAAATTCATTTAAGTGTGAAAATAGCAAAGTAGTTTGTCCCCTTATGAGCCTGCTTCACACCATAAGTACACTTTTTTTATGCTGTACTGCAAACAAAGCTGACCAGCAACTGAAGATGTGTTAGAAAAGAGTTACTTAAAAGCAATGTCCTTAGAGTTCCCTTTAACTTAAGCTTTTTGCAGTCCCCAGCACTGTTAGTCCTGCACGGTTCCTTTTTCCCTTGCAGCTAAGCTAACCCTTTCCCATTTGTAGTTTTTTCCAGCTCTCCATTTGGTTGATGGACCATTGACCTCCTTCTTCTAGCCCACAGAATCAGAAAACAAGGAAGGAGGTGTGGAGCCGCACAGCAGCACTCAGAAAGCCTGGACTCAAATAAGCCCTTCTACACAGCATGTTTTGCAACATTTTAGTCTTCTCAAATAGGCTAGCACACCAGAAGTGCTCGCCATCATGCAGTGGCTGGAGAACTGTGTTGTGGAAGAAAGCATGGAAGACAGCAGAGCTCGCAAGCAGTTGTGAGAATTACTTCATGGAGGCTTCAGGCTGAGCCTGAAGGGTTAAAAGCATTCTTCTCACCAAAGATTTTGGATCCACAAACAATGTCTGCAAATACAATAAATACAAAGGAGTTACAAGTAGCAAACTCCATCCTAATACTTTCTGACAGTCCCATTTGCTGCCAGAGGAGTCACAGTCCTGTTTAACCATCCTTTTACTACAGCCCTGTGCAAAGCTCCTCCTCGCCCCTCCATTCAGGCACCACATAACAGACAGCGCTTCTGCAGCTGAGTGACTGGCATAATCATACATCACCTCTTCCTGATGAAGTCAGCAACAACTGGTACAGGTGACCTTTACTGCGGAACACAACAATCAGAGTTAGATTAAGAAAGAAAACCTCACTTCTATAAGACTTCCTTCTATTTCTGTTTTTAATAAAAAACCAGCAGCTTTTTAAGGCTCCCTTTTCCTCCTTTTTTCCTGAAACAACCTGCAACAACTTTAATTCTCATATGTAAAAGGCACTTAAGGTGGTTTTGCAGAGTTTTGCTGGATGCTGTTGCAGTTGTAATCCTGTCCCACCATACGCCTTGGAAGAGGTAGTGAAACCTACAGTAAATTTTTATTTCAGCCACACCTTTGTAAAACTAGTTGTTCCACACTAAAGCGTATAACAGAGATCAAAATCTTGACCATTAGTGCTAGAAGCAACAACTCTCACACAGGCGATAACCTCTGGGTAGATTCCCAACTGGGACCCGATGCTTCCATAAAGCTGTCTTACTAAAGACGTACATCATACATGTGAAAATATGCAATTTCAGTTATACCACATGGTTTCAGAAAAAGAAGCTAGACCACAATATAAAAATTGTATCTCCCGTTTACGTTCCACCTCCATTCCTGCCAGTGTCTATCAGCACAGTAGCTGACCTCTCCCAGCCAATCTTTTCCAGTCACATCACCACTCAAGTTAGCAACTCAAAACACAGCAGAGACGAGATGAAGAGATAAGCACCCAATCCTACATTCCTCCCACACCCAGAGCTCCCAGCCAGAGGGTGGATAAAGAGAAGGGAGCCGGCTCCCAAGAGTAGTTATCTTTGAAATCACTCAAATGGTGTTGCTAAATAATATAGTCACAACATTTTACGACTTTTGCAGGGGGTCTGAATATATGCTTGACTGTTTATCCCTCTGCATGTGCTTGCTTCCATTCTTGATGGTCCATTTGGTAACTGGCTTGCAGAAACATCTGATGTCAGTTGACTCCAGGCAGCACCCAAAGCAGACACAGAAAACAAATCCAATCCCTTTTCCTTAGAAAGGCCCAGTTCTCTATGCTTTAAAGCCAGGTTGTATACTTTCAGCTTTAATGATGCAAATGAGCAGGCAGCCAATATTATAATATTTTGTCTGGTTGTATCTGCAAAGAAAGTGGATTCTAAATCGTTAGCTGTTCATTCAGAACACACAGCATAAAGCCATAGAATTTAACCTGGACATTTTGGTAGGATACAGTACGGACGGGTCACACAGAATGAAAAGGCTGAATAAATCCCATGGCCAATTACATGGTCACTGAATCATGAAAAGGCCAGGCTCCTGGAATTTTGCAGCTGCTAGTAGATTCAATGGATGCATCAAACCAGCAGCAAACTCAGCTACAAGTTACCCTGCCAGAGAACTGATTTGAAACTAAATAAACTTACATCAAATCCCCATAACTTAGAAATTTTGCAAGGGAATACCGATAGACTTTAATTCCCATTATCTTTCCTTGTGTTTAGGATTTATTTGTATATTTTACTGCAAAACACTGAGAGAGGAAAACGCCTTTTGTGTTGAATGAAGAGCATGATATAAACTTCAAGAGATTTTATTTTTAGTGAAATTAAGCCTAGAATTTAAGTGGGGTTGTTTATTGGGAGGAGGAAGGGTGTCTTTAAATTAAAGACACTTGAGTGAATTTGTATTGATTGGCTTATGAAGTTCCACCTAGCTTGTAGCATGAAGCATCCCCTGCAAACTACAAGCACACAAAGGGGCTTTTCAGCACCAGGTAGGGCATAGAGCCCACATTGTCTCCTTCAGATCTCCAAAGCCATTGTGCAAAGCCTCCAAGAAGGCTCACACAGTGCTGAGTCACCCTCACTCAGTACTGCTTTGGCTGTTCCTAGATAAACTCTGGCAGTCCACACCGAGGAAAAAATGGGAGAAAACTACATATCTATGTCTCTACCAGGGTGACAAAGCCCATACGACACAGTAAGGTTACCACCTCTCTAGCATAAGTAGTCCAGTGTATCTGAAAACATGATTAGTTTAAGCTAGTGCGCATTGGCTGAAGAGCTGGCACGTTTGCATTTCCCTCTCCAAGGCCAGTAACCCTCAGCAGAGACATAAAGAGCACAGTGGGAGCAATTCCCTCTGAGGGTTGCTGGAGCTCTTCTGGAGGCATCATCGATACATGGAAATGTTGCAGACGGACCTACGAAAACAATAAGTCCAGCTCTGAAATTTCTCTTGCAAATGCTGTGCAGAGCATCAGTCTGAGATTGGAAACTACTCCTGGCTCTGCCACTGCCCTACTCGGTGTCCCCAGACCATTTTGCGGATGTAACTGAGTTGCACTGATTTTCTTTGTAAAGTGCTCTTTACTAGGAAACTAGGAATTATTATCAAACCACAAGTTCTGCCCCAGTATAGCACTCTCGAGTTGCCATGACATTCAGGGACGCACCTGATCATTTACGTTTCAATCAGAGCAAATCAATTCTTTTACAAATGACTGAGTACTCTAATTCAGTCAAAGCCCGGGTTCGAGCTCGCAAATGAGAACAATACAGAGAAACTTACTGGAAACACAAGTCAAACTGACCAGCCTGTGTTAACTGCCAGTGCTGACTCATAGAAATTACATGCAGAGAACAGCCATGAAACACTGACCTCTCCTTCCAACACAAGATTCCTCTATGCGGTTCACAATATTTTATCTAATCCTGGTTTAACATCTGAAACATTTTCCTGGAGAGAACCTTGTATGCCTGACTTTTATTTTTGTGGCACTCCTTTGATAAAATCCTGCTTAAATCTAATCCATTTTTCCTGGTTGTGCCACAGGGCACCACCCAGCAGAACTAGTTTTAGTTTTTCTATCCCTCAAGTGTTATGCAGACTTCCTACTCCCTTCACTAGTCATCACTTAGTCCCATAAATCCACCTCTTTATATCTTTCTATCTTGTATATGTCTTCTAGACCTCTTGCCCGAAAGTAACTTTTTTAGAGCAGTTGGAGAAGTTTGAGACTACCGTTAAGTGACAGTGTGGCACAGGGTCATGCATGCTATATTCCAGCTACAGATACGTTGGAAGACTCCATGAACATCCTGGTCACCTTCCATCTACCTGATTTAGTTTTCTGTTATTGAAAGCACATACTCTTCCTGTACGTCTGTACAGTGCCTCCAGCACAGCCATAACTTTTGAGATATTCCTTAAAAGCAAATGACAAACGATTACTGTATTGTGAAATTGCCATCTTCTCTACCCGTCAGCCAAGATGCACAAATCCACAGATCCCAAGGATCTCTGGTATGCAGGGCAATTTCTACATCATCTAAAGTTTCGCGATAAAAATAGTTTCCTAGCCTATTGGCTCTAAAGACACCTCGACAATGCAATCCTAACTCGTTCTTTGGTATTCAGCCATCAGAATCATTAGCACTAGCTAGGTGTTATCTTCCCTTTCCCTCTTAACTCAGGAGCCTGTAAATGTTGAAGGTACTTAAGGCCACTTAAATAGCAACATTGTCAAACATTTAGCAGCTGCTCCTACTCCGATCTGAAGATGATGCACTTCTCTGGACCAAGGGAATGAGAATGTGCTCAGACACATGTTTCAGGTGAAAAAGTTCCTATTTTTGGTTTATGATTAGTCAAATTTTACCAGAGAACTCTTACCTTACTAACGTCCCTTTTCAGGTTAAATTAACAATGAATATGAACAATGCCATCAAATAAAGAAGCAGAAATATGGCAGCACCATTTGTAGGATAACACGGGGACCTGAGAGTATATATATATTTTTCTGCATGACTTGATCCAATTTAAGTAATTTTATGTCCTGTGCTTTATCAATAGTTATTATAGGGATGAAAGGGAGTGTACATGAAAACATGTAGTACATGTATGAATAATCTACGGATGCTTCGTGTGCCAAAGGGTGTATGTTCGTGTATGTATGCCATATGACACCTTCAAGTAAGCACAGAACCTTCTTTTTGTAGTTTGCCTATTCTCTCCTGTCATCTGTTGTGGTCATGCTGCTCCATGCTGTGTCTTTCTTAAGCTTTTAGACTGCAACTTGTCAGAGAAGCTGCTGTAGGGGGAATCCACTGACTTTATTCCTGAGGCCAGGATACCATCCTGTCATATTGTTATAAACTTATATATTTTAAGGTCAGAAGGAACTATTACGATCCTTTACCCTCGCCCCCTGTGGCATAGCTGAGACTATTAAATTTTACCCAGCAGTTCTTGCAGAGGAGAGAATTATTCTCTCCTACTACATAAGTGAACTCTACTGAGCCCAACAGCTTGCTATTCATACAAGACAAGCAGCACCTACCACAATTTGAGTGATGAAATAAATAATAATGCAGCCAACCAGAATAGGAGACAAACTAGAGAAATCCTCATCGAAATTCAGCAGATCCAGGCTAGCTCCCTCCCAAAGCTCCCCTGTCCCCTCCTTTGCACACAGATATTAGGGACGAATGCCAGCAGATCTCTATTGTTCCTGTTCATTCATTAGCTACAACTGACTTTTGTGTTGTGTTCCCACTTCAAGGTAAGGATAAGCTAGATTCTAGTCACATTGTGCATTTTGAAAAAGTAACTATGGGACATACAAAATACAGATGTATTTTAAATATAAAATAACATTGTGTTACTTTCTTCACAGTTTTAAACAATCCTCAGCAGTGAAACATACATATTTCAAGGTGACAAACTCCTTTCATCCCATTACCTTTGGGCCTTCACCTTCCATCTCCATTAGTTGTATCATTCTCCTTTTTTACATCTGACCTCCCCGCCCAGCCTTCACTAAATGGACTCAGAAAAAAACTCTTGGTACTATTTATCACAGTGCCATTTTCTATATGCATACTAGTCATGTCTGCAGCAAGAGAATGATATTTGTGATTAAATCATAAAAGCCTAGTTTTAAATTGGCACTCTGTCTCCAGTCCTCCCTTCCAGATGCACCACTGCAGATCACGAACACAGCCTTGTAAGGCTTCAAAGAAAAGGAAAGGGTCTCAGTTTAGCTGGAACAATGCGTTTCACAGAGCCACTGCTTTCACTTACCTCCCATGCTGTGGGTTACTATTTGCTTTCCCACACTTCCCTCTGGGCTGCCAGTCTTTGGAGCTCAAATTAAGACAGGCACAAATGGTGATTAAACCTGCTTAGATATATGAATGAGTGTGATCATCAAAATCACACCTAACGCTTTAGAAGTCAGGAGAAAACAAGTCCTATTCCTCTGAAAAACTTGTAGTTTAAAACATGTTAAAATAAAAAGTACCAGAGGGTTATTTCTGCAACAAAATTTGTGATGCTATTTATTAAAGTCACCTGCTTCCCCTTTGGAAGCATTCTTTTTCTCATGAAGTGGGCAAAGTAATCCTCAATCCTCTCCCTGCCACCTGAGCTCTGTTGTTATAATCCTGACTTCCTCATGCCTTGTTTCTCTCCCTGCTGAGGAAGGTCTGCTCCATTTGCTTCTTCTCTCCCCAGTGCTTCTATGCACAAGCCAAGGTAGAAATCTTAAAACCCACAACTGGCAGTTGGTCTTATTAGGAGTTGTTCAGGAACTTCTCTCATAGGTTGGTAATGATCTCAGCTGTCTCAGTTTTGAAAATCACCAAGGAGGCTACTCTATTGACTGCTTCTCATTCAAGGATCGCATTCACCTGCTTCCTTGTCACAAATCAGAGCAGACAATCTAGTGCTATAACCACAAACTACTGTCAGAGACAGTTAATACGCCCTTACTTCATATCGAGTTGTCCTTCTGGCTTCCACCCAGATACATACATGCCTTTACATCTTAATGCGAGACAGTATCTGAGAAAGCATTCTGCAGAAATGCCAGCAACTGGCTAGGGGCTACCAACAAGCCTCTGGTGGGAAGCTAGCTAGTTCCAGCTAGCTTGCCACCAGAATATTTGATGAAAACTAGAGATCAGGAGTTCTGTCAGGAAACAAGGGATTTTCCCATGGTGAAACCTTAATGTAGGAGAAATTAACTTTCATCAAGCCTGTGTATATCAAAGCAGTATCCTTAAGTCACTGGCCTAAATGCTAATCCTCTCTTGAATAATCAAAGAGAAAATAATTGTAGAAGATGTTTCCACATAACAGGAAATCCATGTTATCTGCCAGATTTTGACAGTGCCGTTCTCCTCCATGTAGTTCACCAGTCTCCTCCTATCATTAATTGGCTTGTCAGTCATCAAACAACAGAACAACTCCAGTGCACAGATAGACAATTCTCTGCTAGAGGCCAAAATAATCATGTTTCCTGCTCCAGAATCTTGAGCAGGAGATCTTTCAGTGCTAGCACAGCCTAAATTTTTAAATAATCTTTTTGTTATACTGATGTCTAAACAAAAAGCAACAGGATAATCTTTATTTTCTTTCTCGATTGATCCAAAATGATCAGTACCTGTTTAACCCAGGACTTTCAAATCAAAACATCTTATTCTTGGCTAGAATTATTCCCATGCAACACAAGTAGACTGAAATCTATTGAGAGAAAAAGAGCAGAGGAGGTATTGGAAAAGGAAGCAAAATACTTTCAAGGAGTTAGTATCCTTACCTTGAAAATAGCTAAAAAAACAAACAAACAAAAAAAAAACCCTACTCTTTTGTTATAACATTGCATGCTCTGCACTAAATAGGCTAAGTCAGAAAAAAAACTTAACTGTACTTAGGACATTCCCTGAGAGAATGCAGACAGGGCTAATCCTTACTATGGCAGCTCCTGCAGACCTGCTGAATGCCTGAAACGCTGCACAGAATTACCTTGACACATACATTTGCCACTTTGCATATTCAACTCCTTTACTTCCTTTTACTTTAAAGGCATGACAATTAATTCATGTTACTATCCCAGCTCTGGTATGCTCATAAAAAATTCACATCTGTTTCACAAATGTTCACCTGCTTAGCAGACTAAAGTATAAACGAAAGACATTTTTTGCCCAATAACGAACGTATAACTTACTTTTCATAAGGAACTGCTATAACGTGCTGTTTACAGCCTATAAAATGAAAACCGCCCAGTGAATCTTAAAGGGGAAAAAAAAGAAAGAAAGAAAGAAAGAAAAACAGAAAGAATGATTTAGACTAAAATACTTTTTCTTAACTTCATGGAAGAGAAGCTTTTCTGACTAGGCAGCACAGCACAGTACAATGAAAATGAAATCAATGCCAAGTGTGTTATCCTGAACTCTGAATGGGCAAAGTTCCCATTGACTTTCAAGATTTCTTCCCTTGCAAATGGTATTCAAGAACAGTCGTTACATGCACCTAAGCCACGTCCACCACTATGTTCTGTCTCTCCCCTTTGTGTCAAGTAGATGTATAGAATTTTTGAAATCAGCACAGCAAGCTGTGAATGATGATGCATGAAATGAATAAGCTGAGTCTAGTACAAAGGGGAAATCCTGAAGGCTGGGTGCAATCACTGCTATACTATTTCCTATGGCCTGTATAGAAATGATGCATAATATTCTTCAAGGAGACAAAGAAAAAAGCTCACCAAGGCCAGAAGTCTCAATCAGAAGCCCCAGAAGAGATAAATGACAGACAGAAGCTCACAAGTTATTAACATTGCTTAATTTCCCTCTTATTCCTAGGCTGTTCCCCACTTACGCCTGCCTCTTTTCGATCTCTGGGCTGCTGTGCACGTGGAACACACACACAGCAATTTGGGGCTCTGAGAACCTGGTTTAGTTTACCTTTCTTTGGAAGTAGTACAGCTTATGCAGTAGTTTATGTTTCACACTTCTTTTCTCTCCATCAGCCGAGGTGAGTTTGCACCAATTCATCAGCATGTGAACTGTGATGGACGAAGCACTGAAAAAGCTGTAGTGATTTCCAGGAGAGGAACTGAGCAAACAGCTCTGGGGCAGTAACGTGTTAAAACCCCACAATTGCTTCCTTGCATGGACATGGATCAGACATTTCAGTTACATGGACACAAGTATTTTTAAACCAGGCCAAATCATGCTCAGATTGATTTCACTGAATCTGATGTACAACCAAAGAAAAGTAACCTGGCATAAATATGGTTTAATTGAACTTAGCAACAACAATAAAAGATTTATCATAAAGAGGAGCATCCTGTGAATAACACTGACATAAATAACATTTAAGTGGTATGTACTTTGCTTATCACAGAGGAGGAATGAATGCATCTCTTTATGGACTTGCTGTGACAACCCCCCCATTCACTCACACACACACACTCACTAACATGCAGTGTAACCTCCCCTGCTGCACTAAGTAGGTATAGATCTCATTTTAGAAACTGGAAGACTGAGGCATAAAATGCATAAAGAGCTTCTGAGGATGTCTTTGGAGGAGGCAAATCTGAAATCCTGTTTACTTGACTAGCAACACAAAGAAGTTGGCTGTGAATGGTATTCACAGCAAAGAATAATTAATTCCTCATCCTGAGGACATTCTGTTGTGAAATAAAAGTCACTGTGTTGCAATTATTATTGCATTCAGTGGCATCAGTCAACAGTCATGATAGAAAAGCATATGGGAAACTATTCTGGAAAACTTAATCTGCATTAATCACTAAATTACCCCATGCAAGCAGGCCTGCAATAACATCTCTGAAAGAATCTGAATCTGCACCATGTAAATTAACTAGAGTTGACTGCAGTAAATATGGGAGGAAGCTCTGTGTAAGCAGAAAAGAAGTTATATTGAACTTCTCACTTTTGCAGGCATTGGTAGTAGCAGCAACATTCCAGTCCTGAACATCACTTAACTTCCCCTCTTCGGCTATATTCATTCTATGAAATAATTCTTTCCATTAGCATCAGGAAATAGTTAGATACGTTCCTATCTTTCTAATGTTCCTGAAAAGTATATTTTCTTAGTCTCATGTTTGATAGGGGAAAGCATTGATTTACAAATGCTTTCATAAAGTGTTTGTGCTAATCATATGCCTTTTACTGAATTTAATATTCATGTCTTCTAATAGCAAAAAAAAAATTAGAAATATAAAAACATGGTTTTAAAAACATTCTCAGAATAGCTACTATCAAAGACCTCTGCTAACTATTAGAAGTTACACCCCAACCAGACTGTCTCTAAAGTTTAGTTTAAAATATTTTCACTTACCAATTTTTGTGGCAATAAATTAACTCTGCAGCTCTTTAGTAAAGGAAGGAACCATCAAAACGTAACCCGAGACGCTGTTTTTTTGACAAGACTAGCATTAGCGCCAAGCCTGATCTCCCACTCTTCCATTCAAAAAAGCGTTAACACAAAAGCCTAAATATTGTCATTACACTTAAACGCTAACATTATTAACCCCTCCACTGCCAATTCAGTCTTTCTAAGGACAATGGATGCACTTGCATCTATTCTAGGTGTTCCAAAATAAGGCTGTAGTTTTTCAACTGTGCAAAGAGTTGCTTATGATTTTGCGCATGTAACTACTCAGCACTTCACTTACAGCCCTGGCTTGCAAAGTGCTGTGGATTTCTGGAGCGAAGGATCCTCTGCAAAGGCATCTTCCACTGAGCTAACATGTCGCACCTGTTTGCAGCTTCACCTGTTCTTCATGAGAATGTAGTGGCTTGATTCTGATCCCTTCCACACAAGCAGGAGTATGAAATCCCTCACAGGCATTGCTGAAAAGGCACTTGGCTTTAACGCATGCAGGATGTGTCTGGAATAAACTGAAATTTTAAAAATGAAAAGCAATACAAATAAAACATACCTTAATTAATTCTAAGGGGCACATGTTGCTGCATTTACTTCTCAGGCAAATTCCTTGAGTCCAAGCAAAGGATGTAATGGTGATCTCAGAAAAAAAAAAAAGTTGTCTTTCAGGCAATGGCTCCCTGAAGGAAAATATGTTTGTGTTTGGAGAAGAGGCTGTTTCTGTACTTATGTGCACAGTTTGGTTCATTACTTTCAGCTTGCAATGGGTCTCCCCCCATCCAGAGGTGTGTGCCTGTTCACAACACTTTCCACAAGGCTCTGCCCACAGCCAGCTACCAGACGCTTACGAACTTCAGGATGAAGTTCAGCCCCAGGAAGCTGAAAGCTGTGCAGAGGATTTGGTCTGGGTATCTTAAAATCCATAGCTCAGGAAAAGCACCCACAAGCCAAACCACTGAGGTGAGCTTTCACAGAGAACCCGTCAGTTAATACAGAGGAATCTCCTTGTGACGCCTCAGGGACTTGTTCACAAACTACCCTTAGGCCCTGACTTACAGAAAACAAGGATAACTTGAACTCGAATACTGCAAACCTTTTGAAGAGTGGTGTTTCTCCCCTTTCATGGCAGAGAATCCACTGCTAGAGAACTCAGGTGAAGCGAACAACTACTTATAGTGATGCAGGTCCAATTCAACTCGGAAGACAGCAAATACAATTCCAGTGCTGGCAGCAGCTCACCTGCTCTGGAACCCTCACCTTTGTCAGACTTGCATCACACACCTTTCTGGGAAGGCTGAGGGAGAGCTGTCTGGGGGGACAGGATCATCTCGCTTCCCCTCCCAGAGCTGTCCTGGCACTGCCTGTTGGGAGAGCACTGGGGGAACTGCTTGACCCAGAGCTGAGATGAAATGGGACCTCCTGCTGTACTTCCCCCACGTACCATAGCACCACTGATCTCATTGCCTTCTCCCAGATCTCCAGGGTATAGGGCCACTTCTCCTCACAGGGCTAGCAGCAGGCACAGTCCTATCTGAAGAGTGGCAGCGCGAACACGAGAAAGCAAAGCCACAGGTTTGCCAGAGATTTCACCAGAAATGTCATGGAAGGAGCTGAGCTGAGTGTTAGACATACCGGGTTCTCATGTGCCAAGTGGTTGTCCCCCAGTTCCTGCCCGGCTGTTCCTGAACATAGGGGAACGTGTGTGGTGCCAGGGCTCAACCGCACGGGATGGGACGTGCGGCCCCTGGGCTCTCCGCACCGACCAGAGGGCACACGGCCCCGGCTCGTCTGTGCGGGGGCAGCGTGCGTGGCCCCGGGGTCTCTCCCCGGCCTGCGGACCTGCAGCAGCTGCTCCCGGCTCTCCCCCTTCTCCAGGTGGCCAGGAGCCCGGCCCTGCACCAGAGAAAGGGACTCGCGCTGCTGTTTAAAGAACACTTGATTTTCCTCTTGGAAGAGCCAGAGGAAGGACCTGACCGAGCCTGGACAAGAGTCCCGGTGGAGAACAAGGCAGACGCTGCCGGCCGGGGCGTCCGCACTGCGGGAGCGGGGAGCAGCGCGGGGCCCCAGCCCGGGCAGGGCGGAAAGCGGCGGGGACGGGAGAGGCTCCCGCTGCCCCCGACAGACCTCGGCCGCTTTAACGGGCAGCGGAGGGGCGCGAAGCCTCCCCGGAGCCGCAGCGCACGGGGGGCGAGCAGAGCAGGCCCCTCGAACCGAAGCCAAAGCAAACAACAAAACCACCCCCCGTTGCCCATCCCTTCCGTGGCAAGACAAACAGCGAAACCATCAGCCGAAGCAAACGGAAGGCAGAGACCCGAGGGGGCTGCGCTCCGAGTTGCGCTGCCGCAAGGGCGCTGCCCCCCGGCGCGGTCCCAGCCCGGTGCCGCGGCCCCGAGTCCCGGCGCTCAGAGCCGGGAGGAGCCGGGGACGCGTCTTGGGGCGGCCGGGAACGCACTCGCCGCCGGGCTGCCGCGGAGCCGAGGGAAGGATGCGGCCCGGCGGGGTGCGTGGCCGGGCCGCAGCGCCTACACAAATACACCCGAGAACAACGCAGGCTCCTACAAAAAATAAAGAAAAGTCGTCCAGACTCAAAACACACTCGTCAAACACACTGAAAAGATTGAATTATTTATTTCCTCTGGGGACTCCTGTAACCATTCATTTTTAATAGAGTCTAATTAAGAGTTCCCCAGCGGGTTTTACTTTTGTAAATATTTCAGATGAGCTCGGGTTTCTGGGCAAATCCTCCAAAGCAAAATAAAATAAAAATAAAAAAACTGAGGCGCACACGTTTAACCCCCTTCCCTCCCCGTCGGCCGAGAGCAAGCTACCGGGTGGAGCGGCAACAAGTGGCCGGCGGCTCGGGAGAGCAGCACACCGCCGCTGCCCGGCCCGCCTGCCTCTTTTCGTTAATTAAAGTATTAAAGTGAGGGCTGCGAGAAACAAAAAAATACGCCCCGACGCGATAGCACCAGAACCCCTGCCGAAAAGCCTCGGCAGCTCCCGGCCGGGCGGCAGGACCGCGGCTGCTGCGGCAGCAGGGGCCGGAGCGAGCCCGCGGCTCCGCGCTGCCCCGCGCAAGCCGCCGGGAGGCTGCCGCCGTGCCCGGTACAGAGCGTGTTGGTCTCTTCGTTTGCAAAATGGAAGAAAACGAGGACTAAGGACAGGGAAGGAGTCTTTCGATGACTTTTTTTTTTTTGGAAGAAATCCGGTAAACAAAAAACTAAAACGTTTCTTCATCTGATATGTCAAAACATGGTTCACAGTAAAATTCACAAACCAATTTACATAAGTTTACAGTTTAAGGAAAAAAACACACAACTTACTATAAATAAAAGAAACGCATTTGCGACACGCACAGCTCTCTCCCACCTCCCCCTTTTTCTTTTTTCTTTTTTTTTTAAGGAACAAGACCCTAAAGTTAAAAAGTCGTGAAAGCTACAGATTGTGGATAGAAACCAAGCAATACTCGGCAAGGTGGGGAGAACAACACTTAAAAGTAACCACAACGAAATGTAAACAACTGAACAACTGAGTTTAAAAACAAAAGCCCGCCGTTTTTTTTCTGTTGTTTCGTTTTGTCATTGCAACGCTAGAAATCAAACTGTAAGATGCAAGACCTTTTTAAAACTCTGAAGCGAATAAAACAGTGCCCAACCTAGCAGAAACCAGGAAAGAAGTTGCCGTGGTTTAAAAACTTCACAGGGGCTTCTAGGAGGCAGGAGTTGTGCTCTATTAAAATAACAGGTTGCTCAAATATTTTTTTTTTTGTACAAAAAAAAAGACAACTAACGGATTTCCTTTTTAAAATTTCTCCAAAGTTAGTATCAAGTCTGCTAAGCCGAGGAACACTGCCGTACGTCCCGGTGTAGTCAAGGGGTGGTGGCGGGGTTGGGGATTAAGATGGGGAGCCGTCCGGAGCAGCCAAGGTTATATGTGAGTCAGTGGTACGGTGCCATTCACGCCAGTCCCGGCACTCTGGTAGTGCTGGTGCACACTGTGTAACCTGCTGCCCTGCAGGGCGGAAGGGTCTGTGGCATCCCCCCCCGGGGGCAGGTACATGCTGATCATATCCCGCAGGTCTCCCAGGCAGGCCCTCTGCGAGTGGGAGGCGATGGCTGGAGGCGGCGAGCTGGGCTCGGATTTCACCACCGAGCCCATGGAGCCCAGGCTCATGGCCGTGGAGGGCTGCTGGCCGTAGGCGGCGGGGGACATGCTGTAGGTGGAGGCGGCGTTCATGTAGGTCTGGGCCGTGGACATCATGGGGCTGTACTGCAGGCCCGTCATGTCGTAGCGGTGCATCTGCTGCAGCTGCGGGCTGTTCATGCCCGGGTGCTGGCTGTAGCCCAGCTGGTCTTGCATCAGGGAGTAAGCCCCGTTGGTCCAGCCGTTCATGTGGGCATAAGTGTCAATCCTCTGTCCCACCCCGACGGGGCTGCTCACCGCGTTGCCCCCCCCGGGAGCCAGCAGGTTGCCGGGCAGCGAGTATTTGTCCTTCTTCAGCAAGGTCTTGGTCTTCCTTCGGGGCCGGTATTTGTAATCCGGATACTCCTTCATGTGCACGGCCCGCAGCCGCTTGGCCTCGTCGATGAAGGGCCGCTTCTCGGCGTCGCTCAGCAGCTTCCAGTCGGCCCCGAGGCGCTTGCTGATCTCCGAGTTGTGCATCTTGGGGTTCTCCTGGGCCATCTTCCGCCGCTGGCCCCGCGACCACACCATGAAGGCGTTCATGGGGCGCTTCACCCGGTCCTGGTCCGAGCCGGCTCCCGCTCCGTTGCTGGCCCCACCGCTGCCGCCGCCGCCTTTGCTGTTGCTCCCCGGAGCCGGGTTGCCCCCGGCGCTGCCCGGCGTGGGCTGCGGCGTCTTGATCTCAGCCTCCAGCATGCTGTACATGGCCGGAGCCGGCAAGAGGTGCGCCAGGGTGGCGGGCAGGCGGGCACCAGGTCGGGGAGAGGAA